>OY986965.1:27421492-27549306 GCA_963920575.1 Narthecium ossifragum
TTTGTGAGGACAAGGTTTGCCCCGGTGACAATGTTCGCCCCCTTTATAGCTTTAATTTTTATATTTCAGGAATTTTATATAGCTGTCTAATTTAGCCCTCGGTACATGGGAGGTTTTGTTAAAAAATTTTAAAAGAAACTCTAAATATCCGTGTCGTAGACACGGACATTTACTAGTATATATATATATATATACACAAGCGATTGCCATATGTTAAGATGCTAAGGACATTTTCATTTATTCGTGAGGATATTACGCCATACAGGATCCATTTTTTTCCTTTGACCAAATATTATATAGTACAGCTCTCATATCATACAAACTCATCTTACTGCACCAAATACTATAGGATTGAGAGTTATCCTATGACACATCGCTATCCTATACAAAAAAATCAAACAGACCACTATCTTATTTTTTTTCTTTTCTAAATAATACCATCACTGTCCTCATTTTTTGGATGATACATATATATGAGATTAGAGCCATCTTTCCCAAAACAAAGAAAAACTAGTATCAAAGACAGGGTTTTGTTTGAATTAAAGGTCACTTCACTGGGGCTTAGAAAAAGAGGAGATAGTCGATAGAGGAGGAGCATTTAAAGCAGCAGGACAGGTATCGTCAATGAGATGAGTGTCTGTCTGCATGTGAATGTGGGTGCGAGGAGTAAATATGAACTCGAGAAAGAAAAGAAGACTGCCAGAGATTCCAACCTCATTTAAATATCTCTGCAAACAGAAGCAACTGTACCCATATAGATTTAATACCCACCAGAAAGAAGACTATCCCTGTACTCTCTCTCTCTCTCACTATATTTCTTTAATAAGAGTGGAGAAAACATGAGAACAACCCCAAAATCTTTTTTTAAAAATAGAATAACAGCATGATTAAGTGGAGTTTTTTTTGTAAATTATGAATCACTCACTAATTATAAAAGTCTCTGGTTGGTTGCAGACTCGCAATCCAACAGACCTGCAGGCTCACATGGCTGGCTTCTCGGGAGAGATCGAATTAAATGGGTGCAACTACCCCTCTTTATTGGAATTTATTATACCCGGAGAAGAAGAGAATAAATCCTTAATAATTCCGGAGATTTTTCTATAGATTTTTTTTTAGCAATGAGGTCACCGCCACCGGATCTGAGTCGTTGGATCTGGATCCTACAAGCTTTCCTGATGTGAAATGCTTTATTAATAGTTGGGATTTTTGCATCCCGATACATGCACTTTCATATAAATGTGTTTTGTTACTACCAGTTTTGAGATTTGCAATTCGATACCATTAAGTTATAAGTTAAGAGAAATTTAGTTCCGACATCTACTCCGTTTTCCGCCACGATAGGTGGTTTTTTCATGTTTCCCCCTTCCCTCCCGCTAGTGGAGAAGAGCATGCTCCACTACGTCGTCGATGGCCATCTTGTCACAAGCTTGCTGGAAGCATGCGAGGAGGAGGGTGGTACCTCTCTCCGTGGCTCACGTCGACACCAGATAGAGCTGGCGGCGGCTGCGGCGATGCCAGAGCCTGTCATCGAGGTTGGCTGCACCAGTGACGCTCGAAAGGAGCCGCGCAACCAAGTTGTTGTTTGGGAGGTACGAGGTGGGGGCGGCTGCTGGCTTCCTCCCTCGACGCACCGCCGTCCCTCCTTGCCATCATCGCCGTCCCTCCGCGTCGACTCGCTGCCGTCGCTACGCCGCTCTAGCACCCCTCTCTCTCCCCCCCCTCGCCTTCGTTCCCATTCTTCACCTCTTCCCTCACTCGCGGCTCCCCACGCTCGTACTAGCCGCCAGGCGTACCGCTATGCTACCAACGCCATCACACCATCATCGACGCACGGCCCTCCCCAACGCCATCACCGACGCCCGCACTAGTTCCAGTCTCTCGATGTCGTCGATGAGCTCGTTGCCACCGTGTGGTGGAGAGATGGGCAAGGTGGTCGGCGGCGATCTGAGTGGTGCAATTGACCTTGCGGTCCTTCCCTCCGTTGTTGTTTCTCTTCTTTGCTATGTTGTCTTCCTCTATTCTCTGTTTCTCTATTTTCTTCCCTTCTTTGCTATCTTTTTGTTACTTAGTCGGGCATCCTCTCGGAGTACTTGTTGGTGAGGGCGCTACCGTGGGCCTCGATGACGGCGAAGGAGGTCAAGCTCTCGGATGCGATGAACTCGATGCCCCGGCACTGACGGTGCTTCTCATTCTCAATGAGGTAGTGGATCTCGGGGTCGACGGGGCCAAGGAGGTGTTGCCCCATTCGTTGATGGGGATCCATGGCGGCGATGGAGAAGAGGAGGGGAGGAGGAGGTCAAGAAAGAAGCCGAGGAGGAGGAGGAGGAGGAGGCGGAGGCGTTGTAGGTTTGCATGCATATGGGGAACTCCGGTGGTAAATGGGCTAATGGTAGTCACGTGACATTCACGTGACACCAGTTTATCGTCAGCTCTTATAATGACGTCGGGGGTCTGAATCAATTTGCCATGGTATTGTAAGTTGGATACATCAAAATGTAAATTCCAAACTCCGTGTTACCAAAGTGTGTTTCTAAGAAAATGCATGGTAGCAGAACGTAAAAATCTCTTACAGTTCTTTGGTGTTTCGGGTCTGATTCGGGCTATCGGATGCTCCGTTACGGACGAATTCCATGTGTCATCCTCGTCGGGTCGGATGGGCCGCAGTCACGTGTACGGCTCCGCTTCGCAATTAATAACTCCGTCTCTCCATCTCTCTCATCGTCCTCGTTAGTAGAAAAAAGTAGCTGTTGGAGTTCAGTAGACTATAAACTCAAGGGAGGCAGCGACCTCTCTCGCTCGCTGGAATCCTATCCCTCCCTCCCTCCCTCTCTCTCTAGATGAGCGGGGAGCTCCACGTCTCCCGCGGCGGTGCCACATTCGGCGGCGGCAGCGTCACCCCTCCGACGCCGACGCCAACGCCGTTGAATCCGGCGGCCGGCGGCCACTTTGCCGGGCTCCGCCGGCATTGAAGACCTTTAGGGTGAGGGCTTCTCTCCGTCCCGTTTGTTTCATACCACCGTCTCCATTATGATATCGTCTCTGTCCTTCTTCTTGCTGCATTCCTTTGGTTCTTGAGAGAGGGGGAGTGGCCTCGGTTTCTAGGGTTTTCTAGTTCGTTGCGGACAATGCCATTGATATATCGCTTTACTTTAGGGTTCTAGGTCTTCAGATCTGTCCCTAGTCTCTCAGTTCGGCTTGCTTGAACTTGGTTTCCTTCATTTCTAGCTAAAAAACCAGGTTAAAATCACATAAAGTCAGTGTTTTGGAGCTCTAGAGCTCTTCCATTTGCATACCTCTGGAACGGGCTTCAGTAATGTCCAAACTGGTTAGCTAGCAAGCTAGCATTGGTGAATAGAGGGGAAAAGCCTATTTTTGAAGGAAAACTAGGGGAAAGCAAACACCCAAAATGGGATGTCTAGTGCTCTACTTTGTTTCCATTCTTCTCGTTCTTCCTCTCGTAGCGGAATCAAGCGGCCCAACCCTAAATGATGACGTACTTGGCCTTATAGTATTCAAAGCCGACCTCCGAGACCCCTTCTCCAAGCTGTCATCTTGGGACGAGGACGACGATAACCCTTGTAGCTGGAGTTGTGTCAAATGTGATCCCAAGACCAACAGAGTGTCCGAGCTTGCCCTTGATGGCTTATCCCTCTCTGGAAAGATCGGACGTGGCCTCTTCCAGCTCCAATCCCTTCAGAAGCTCTCCCTCTCCAAGAACAACTTCTCTGGCAGCTTGAATCCTGACTTGGCTCGGCTTGAGAGCCTCCAAAACATTGATCTGAGCGAGAATAATCTCTCAGGTCAGATCCCCAGTGAGTTCTTTGAGCAATGTAGGTCTCTCCGGACCATCTCGCTGGCCTATAACTCCTTCTCTGGATTAATACCCCCGAGCATTGGCTCTTGCTCGACTCTTACAGCACTTAACCTGTCGTCAAATCAGCTATCCGGTCCTCTGCCTGGGGGCTTATGGTCTTTGACTGGCCTCAGGTCTCTTGATTTATCTGGTAACTCTCTGGCTGGCGAGATACCACTTGGGATTGATCGATTGTACAATCTCAGAACCATAAGTTTGCGGGGAAACCAGCTTTCTGGGCAGCTGCCCGATAACATTGGGAGGTGTTTGCTGTTGAAATCGATTGACTTTGGTCAGAATACTCTGTCAGGTAATCTTCCTGATTCGATGCGGAGGCTTTCGATGTGCAGTTCATTGAACTTGAGATCTAACTCATTCTCTGGGGAGGTATTCGATTGGATTGGGGAAATGAAGAGCTTGCAAGCTCTGGACTTATCGAGCAATTTGTTCTCGGGCCGGGTTCCTGACTCTCTAGGTAAACTGTGGCTTCTCAAAGAGTTGAACTTCTCTGGTAACCTTTTCACGGGGAGCTTGCCAGACTCGATGGCTGGTCTGAAGAGCCTGTTGAGTGTGGATTTTAGCCAGAATTCCTTGACGGGCAATCTTCCTTCCTGGGCTTTCTACTCAGGTTTGCAGAGTTTTTTGGTTTCAGGCAATAAGCTGAGTGGATCCTTGCAATTCCCCTCCTTCATTGACCAGACCCTTCGGGTATTGGATTTATCTGGCAATGCCTTCTCTGGTGGAATCCCTTTCGAGATCAAGAATATCCCCAACTTGCAATTCTTGAATCTGTCTTTAAATTCGCTCTCAGGTTCCATTCCTGAGACAATTGGGGAACTGAAGCCATTAGAAGTGCTTGATATGAGTGGGAATGTGTTGAGTGGGACCATCCCATCGGTGATTGGTAGAGCAGTTAATCTGAAGGAGCTGAGGCTTAAGACGAACTGTCTTACTGGAGGAATTCCAACCTCAATCGGGAATTGCTCATCCCTGACAACTCTGTAAGTTACCCTGTGATTGTTTCTGTTTGTTGCTTCAATACCATGTGCATGATCTTTAGATTACAAGAGTTTGGTCTTTCATGGATAACGAATTTTCTATTTTTGGAAATTACGGGCTTCTATGCCTTTCTCCTCCATGGTTTGACTAGCCATGGCTTCTTGTTGGGATTTTCTGTTGCTACTGCTCTCCTGTTTTTGTTCAACTTATAAAAACAGCATTAATGACCATTTCCATTCTCAAGACCATTCAAAAGCTAATGTTGAAGAAAATTAGTCAGTTAGTTAAAATAAGTTCAGTGCTTGTTTCCTCTGAATATATGAATGCTGATTCTATATATCCTAATCTTAGATTGGAGCGGCCAGTGGAATTTTGTTTGCTTGTCATGAGTGAAGCTTCCCTTGATAGCTTAGAAAAGTTTCATTGCATCCAATTGTGAAGGTTTTAGTTAGTATCTTACAAAATTTGTGATTTCTTTCGTTTGAATTGGTTTCATAGGATCCTGTCACAGAATAACCTTACGGGCGCAATTCCTCTCACATTGGCAAACCTCACCAATCTCCAAAGAGTAGATTTCTCCACCAACAGGCTCTCAGGAACACTTCCAAAGCAACTTGCAGATCTCCCCCACCTTCTTTACTTCAACATCTCCCACAATCTCTTCTCTGGGGACCTCCCTGCTGGAAACTTCTTCAACACCATTCCCCTGTCATCTGTGTCGCACAATCCCAGCCTCTGTGGTGCGGTTGTCAACGTCTCCTGTCCTGCTACGATGCCAAAGCCCATTGTATTAAACCCCAACTCCTCTTCGCCCTCCTCGAACCCCGCATCGACAGACAACCTCCGTCACAAGAAGATCATCCTAAGCATCTCTGCCCTTGTAGCCATTGGAGCCGCTGCCCTTATTGCTCTTGGTGTCGTCACCATCACGGTTCTGAACCTTCGGGTTCGTGCTGCCTCTGCCTCGAACTCTGCTGCTGCCCTGACCCTCTCAGACGACTACTGCAGCCAGTCTCCAACCACTGGTCCAAATTCTGGTAAGCTCGTCATGTTCACTGGCGAGGATCCAGACTTCAGCGCTGGAGCCCATGCCATCCTCAACAAGGATTGTGAGCTAGGTCGTGGAGGATTTGGAACAGTATACAAGACTATCCTTCGAGACGGTCGGCCGGTGGCAATCAAGAAGCTCACTGTCTCTAGCT
Source organism: Narthecium ossifragum (assembly GCA_963920575.1). Taxonomy (NCBI): domain Eukaryota; kingdom Viridiplantae; phylum Streptophyta; class Magnoliopsida; order Dioscoreales; family Nartheciaceae; genus Narthecium; species Narthecium ossifragum. The sequence goes on from OY986965.1 coordinate 27,427,547, forward strand.
TAGTGAAATCTCAAGAAGATTTTGAGAGGGAGGTCAAGAAAATTGGTAAAATGAAGCACCCTAATCTTGTGGCTTTTGAAGGCTATTACTGGACTCAATCTCTGCAGCTCCTTATATACGAATTCGTTACTGGAGGGAGCTTATACAAACACCTCCATGAAAGCTCTCCATCAAACCCCTTGTCGTGGCAAGAGCGGTTCGATATAATTCTTGGGACCGCAAAGAGTTTGGCTTACCTGCACAAGCATAACATCATCCACTACAATCTGAAGTCGAGCAATGTCCTGATCGATGGCACTGGTGAGCCAAAGGTTGGGGACTACGGCCTAGCGAAGTTGCTGCCAATGCTTGACCGTTATGTGCTGAGCAGCAAGATTCAGAGTGCGCTTGGATACATGGCACCGGAATTCGCTTGCCAGACTGTGAAGATTACCGAGAAGTGCGATGTGTATGGCTTTGGAGTACTCGTGCTGGAAGTTGTGACTGGGAGACGTCCTGTAGAATACATGGAGGATGATGTGGTGCTGCTATGTGACATGGTGAGGAGCGCACTAGAGGGAGGGACAGTGGAAGAGTGTGTGGATTCAAACCTTCGTGGTTGCTTCCCGGCGGATGAGGCAGTTCCGGTCATTAAGCTTGGTTTGATTTGTACTTCACAGGTGCCATCTAACAGGCCTGGCATGGCCGAAGTAGTGAGCATATTAGAATTGATCCGTTGTCCCGAGGGGAGTCCAGAGGCAGCATTCAGTTAAGCTTCCGGAGCCTTTGTTTTCGCTTTCTTGTTTGAGATATCATATATGATGAACGTCAGAGGACTAAGAAGGATGGGTTTCACGGAGAAGAGGAATCCGGGTTGTTTGCTTGTTTAGAATGAGGAGGGTGGTTAAGGCTAGGAGTGCATGCACAAGACTCTAGTGTAATGTTTTCTTTAGCTTTGTGCTCAAATATATTGTTTCTCTTCTCTGGTTCAATATGCTTGTTGCCGGATTCCTATTCTCCGAGCCTTAAACAGTACTATACCTTCTCCTTGTGATATTGATTGGTTTTTGCTCACATTTAAATGACCATACTGTTTGTTGGCTTATTTATGCTCTCAGTTCTCTTTGGAGGCTCCTTACTGTTCTTTGTATCTATTGCAAATTTGGTCAACCATTATTTTGGTGGTTGATGATGATGATAACTATAGTCTCTTCTCATTATATATATAACCTCATAGCTCCAACCTGGAACTAACTAATCTTGGCCTCTTGTGGAGAGAGGAAAGGGGGAATCATTCTTTGTTATTTCATGTCATAATAGAGCATGTCCTTTATGTTTTTTTATCGAGTATGGCACAAGTAAGATCTCATCTAAGCAAAAAAAAAAAAAAAATGGTACCCAAGCACTGTCTTGTCCCATAAATTATTCCAGGCCAAATTAATGGTTCTCCCCCCTAAAGTCAGAGGCAGCTAGGTAAGATTCTCCTTAGGAATGCAGCCTGTTAGCAAATGGCAAGACCATTGACATGGACAAATCAAGAACTACATACTATAATCACCCAAGAAGTGAGAGAAATGAGATCCACCACATGAAGCTAAGTAATAGCTTCCTCCTTTTTCTTATCAGCATAATGAGTCAAAAAGCATATCATTTGAGATGTTTAATAAGATTTGTGGCTTGGCTGGAAACTCAAGTTGTACTTATGATATCCACATACCTTTACAGTTTGAGCTCATCATCCACCTTTTTTTTTTCCTTTGATTTTTATCTAGATCAACCATCTTTTTTGAATCTCATCTGCTCAGTAGTGGGACAATGGTTGGGGTGCTTCTTATGTGGTCTTCTTCTTGTTGGCTCTTTATAGGGCTTTAATGCTTTAATGAACAGCAACTGGTAATCACATGGCTCCAAGCATGCTTTTCTTAGAGGTAGGAATAGAATATAAGGTGCTCTCTTTTGTTTTTCCTCATTAGGGTAAATGCCAAAGTGCAGCTTTGGCCCCTTGCTTCTTGCTTATTTTACCAAAGTGAAGATGCTCACTGGACTTAAAATAGTTGCAGGTGGCCCAGGCTTGCCAGTTGCCAGCTTCTCATTCAAAAAACTGACCATGATACCCCTCTATCTCTCAAACAAAAGGGCCCAAGGCAAGTGAAAAGAACAGGCGTCATGGATGAGAGAATTTAAGGAGGAAGAGATGAAGGAAAAGAGGGAAGAGAAAAAGAGGGGAGAGTATTGTTGGAGGGTTGGTGGGCAGGAGGCAAAGAAAAGCAAAGCACTCCTACATCTGCAGACACAATTATATGGGCATTCACAGCTTTAACTAAAGCACTTGGGGGGCTTTGGGAGCACAAAGCCATGATGTTGGGAGGACTGTAGGATGGTCAGAAATGAACTCTTCCAACATGCGCACCACCCTACAATCCTCTTAGAAATACCCACTTGATGGTAAGGATAGCCAGGGTTTGGAAGTGTGGCATGTGTAGCTTTTAGTGATCAGGCCATTGTTTCACATCATAACAACTCAAAAACTTCTTGCATGCTCCTGGTTGCCCCCCGAATCCCACTTTTTATGCATTATCATTTCCTCTTTCACAAAACTGAAGCAAGGAACTTATAGTACTTCTCTTCTTTTTGCCTTTGCCTTATGTAACGTGTATTAATCAAGGCAAGTTCCACTGACAAAGCCCACTTATCATTTAATTATCTTGGGAGCCTATTGCTAGCTTGTGCCAGGCAACCAAAGCATATAGCTTCATGTGAGCATGCTGCTGTCTTAGTTATATTGGCTACTGGCTAGATTTTTTTTTTTTTTTTTTTGTTTAGTTGAGCCAAAACTGGATGGGCATTACATCATACGCTTACCACACTGCTACATTACATCAACTATCTGCTCATCAGCATCTCCCATTCGAGCCCTACAAGCAAGATCATCAGCAATATCATTAGAGGTACGGGGGATATGCACAAAGATAGCCCCCCAGATTCACACTCAAACTCCAAATTTTCCGGAGAATCGGTTGTAGCTCCACATCCCAAACCTCTCTTTCATTCAGGAAGTTGACTGCATTCATTGAATCAGACTCCACCATCACCCTACCAATGCATCTCCCCACTGCTTGCTCCAGCCCTTTCCAGAGCGCCATTAACTCAGCTTCGTCACTGTTTTTGGCCAGCACTTTCTGCATAATTGTCCACTCCGGAGTCCCATCACCCCTCCAACCAACCACGCTAATGTCAGCCTCTGTAGATCCATGCACCCAAGAGCCATCAGTTTGTATCACTGCGCAGCCGACCTCTTTTCTCTTATGAACTACATAGCCAGGGTCACGGCTCCACCCCTTCCCACACCAAAATTCCTTAGCTAACCTCCGAGTTCGCCCTATGAGTGACTCCGCTGGGACACCTTCACCTCGCCATAAGTCTTCATTTCTATCCTTCCACAGTAGTAAAAATCAATTTGATACTGTATCACGCTATATGGTCAGATTAAGTCTAAGTCTTCCGGGTCTCATAGCCCCGAATTATTGGTGACATGGAAAAATTTGAGTCTTTTACCTTGACTTAGGGAGGTAAAATACATATATAATCATATATTTTTCAATGAGAGTATTCAAACTCAAGAATGGCCGAGTTTGGGTTTGACTGATTAACATTTCATTTTTTGTTAAACTGAAGCCAAACAAAGACCAGAAACCTTGGGGGAAAAAGGTGCCGCTGCCAAACTCCTGTGGTGATGACGTGATGTTCTACTATTGCAGGCCCTGTAACAACAAACCTTGACTCGGTCCAAATCTTGTGTAGGGCTCGGTCTAGTACAGAGCTTGGCCCGGCCCAAATTCAAAAGTTTCGGGCTTAGGCCACGCTGGCGCTTGGGGCTGGTCCGAGCCCATTGAGAGCCTTATTAGCCTTAACCGCTGCATCACCATACTGATGGTGTGTGTGAGTAGGCTATCCAGTAAGGGGCCGTTTGGACACTGCAGAGTCCACGGAATCCGTGGTAGAATGCACGAGCACGGATTCCGAATCCGATACCAATTTCCGAGATCCGTGTGAGATCCAAACGCTCCTAGGGATCCCGCCGTGGCAAACGGACTAAGAGAGCATAGAGCTACTGAGCTCAACTAAACTCATCGGTTTGCTTATCCATCCTCCCTCTTTTCTTTTAAGTTTCATTGTAACTGATCAGTTTGGCGATAGGGTTTCCATTAGGAACAGGTTCACAACCCGGACCCTAAAACCATATAGATTTGAACTATTTTTTTTTATTATCAGTGTTGGATATGCTTTTAAATGCTTTCAACCCATACGATCTGATACCTAAACCGAAATATTTCCTTTTTTTTTTTCCTTAGAAAGAAACCGAACAGAGACGTCAAACTTGGGGAAGAAAAGGCTCAGCTGCCAAACTCCTGTGGTTATGTTCTGTAATTGCAAGCCCTGAAACAACAAACCACGACCGGCAGATCTCGCATCCACAGTTGAGATCTACCATTACTAGGTCTACAATGGGTTTGCAGTTGGAGAGTACCTCATCATTCTTCCTTGGCTGTGATTCCTGTGGAGAGAATGATTTGATCACATGTAAACAAGAAAAGTTTCAAAGTATCATAATCTGTGGAACTGTAATCAATCATACCTTTCGAAGAAATTGAATCAACTAACAAGCATCGTCATTTATGTTGATGTTGTAAACTCACAAAAGAACAGAAGAAAATGGGAGGGAAAGAACACTATTGAACAAAAATTTCATCATAACATATCTTAATTCATATCTTAATTTCTATATGCCAAGAAAATGGCTGGAACCTAGGTGTGGTCTCTCCAAGAATTTTCTCACACAGCCTCATTGTCGCCTGGCATAGCCTGCAACACCTTTTGACTTGATTTATATATTCCTCGTCTGATTCTCCAACTTCCTTTGGGAAGAAGAGAAGGATCAGCCACTTCATTCTTGAAAAAGGCTAATCATCCCAGTCGTCGTCCCAGCCTTCCTTGTTTGTAGTTCTTGACGCGTGGCCATTCATCAAAGCGTTTTCAGCAGGTTGTTTCTCAGGTGGCCTCGACGCTGCCTCTTCATCGTCCCAGTCGTCGTCCCAGCCCTCGTTCCAACCATCTGTGGTGGCTGCATCAACAACTGCTGATGTAGACTCGTGTCTTGTTCCCATTTCAACCTGCTGATAGGGTATTCCAGCATCAGTTCTCTTTTGCTTTTTTCCGAACTTGCAGCAAGCCCAGGTCCCTCCGGCAATGAAAAGGGTAATGAACAGGAAGTATGCACCATATACAGGGGTCAATTGGGTGGCACAAGCGACTAATTGATCAGTAAGGTTCCAATCAGAAACAGGAACACTTGTGTGAAGAGTACAATTTTCTTTATCGGTCTTTATGACTATTTTTGTGCTTTCACTGCCACTTGTTGAAAATGGGATCTGAAACAAGTACAACAAATCTAAGCGAATTATAATGCGGTCTTCGGGAAGATATAGCACAAGCAGCATGAAAAATATCTCAGAGATGCTATGTAGCAATTCACATCCCCAAAGTAACAAAAACCCAAAAACATTTGTCGACCAATAAATTATTTATAGTCATGCTATAAAGATCTGAGTTAACATGTAGAGGTCAACCATCTCGAACTGAAAAGGAAAAGTTGATGAAAGATACTGTGATGCGCTAAATAATGACAGAGTTCTTGAGGATGACTTGGTGACGAGATTCTTACTATTTTCCAGATATGTAGCAGAAGTTGTAACCCTTTCCAAAAGTGTGCAGCACTAAAATTATTTGCTCAAGACAAGCATGAATGACAAGAAAAAAAAATCTGTCCAGAAATGAACATTCCCTGCTACCACAGATAGCATGGATATGCTTTTGATAGAATTAATTAATTCACTTCCCTGTCAACAGGCCAAACCAAGTTCTGACCTAAGTCTGCCTGGCCTGACCCGAGCCCAAAATAGGCCTGAGACTGCCCTGCATATGGATTTGGGTGCTCCGGACAGGCTGAACTGACCCAAAGAGACTGCTCCAAACATGGATTCGGGTGTTCCGGACAGGCCACAATGAGATTCAGGCCAACGTAAATCTCGAAGAATACCAATCAGGATCCACCATAAGTTGAGCAGGGTTAGCGCTTAGGATCAAATCTGGCTTCAAGATTGAAACTCACAGATGAACACTGTTAAGGTCAGATTTTCCAGATGACAGGGCCAGCCAGGCCCATGGACACAACTATGCCTGGACAGCACATTGGTAAAAGGAAATAAAAATAATACTAATCAGGAAACCCATTCATCAAGAGGAAGTCAGATGCATTTTCGTCTTCATACTAAAAACAGGCTATGACAAAAGGCTACAAGAAACAACACCCCCAATCATTGTCAACATGACTTGTGAATTTCAAAAGTCAGCATCTATTGTTTTACCAAGAAAAGTGGCATAAAAGTCCCTAGGACCACAAACTCCACAGAAGTCCTTTTCTTCGCACTTCAAAGAATAAGGGATATCTTGCCTATGAAGGACAATAGAGCATCTCAAACTTTTGCTGGAGTAATGGTCATGAACTATTGGCAGTCAAAAGGGTCAGCCATTTCTCACTGCAATCCACAACCCAATAATTTAACTACCTGAAATTTCTTGGAATCTACCATACACCCCTAAAAACAATCACAATTTCGGTAGACTACTATCTATCCAAAACAGTATTTGTTATCCTTTCTCGGAGGGCATTCTTCTATGTCAAGATTGCAACCTCCTAAATGCCACTAACATGAAAAATAGTCGAAAATCTATGAACTTCGTACTTTTCATGTAGAAATAGGTCCATGCATCGAAGAAAAGCATTCATACTTTTGGGTATCATAAATAATCAACTGCATTGGCATAAGAAAACTGTGCTCAGCAGAGAGGACTCGTGGTTAATACCTTCCAGGAATCGTGTTTATTTACTGTAAATTGGTCGTCTCCAATAGATACAGAGGGTGAAGCACTAATGTTTCCAGTTAGCACACTCTCTCCTACATTCCGGACCAGAACAAATGATTCCATGGATTCTGCAGAAAAGGAAAAAAAAACATTTTACAATAGAATTCACTCCAAAGAAAATTTAAGGAAAAAATTTACAGACAGATTATTACCCTACTCTAGATATAGTTGTAAATGTTGTTGAGCTGACTAATAAGTTCGACAAGTGCCTATCCAGCAATACTTATTAACAAAACCTTAATGTACATCTTCATTTCCATGAGAACCATGAAATGCCAATGTCAACTGTTTCATTATCACAATGAACCTGAATACTTATTAACGACTTAAATCACATAAAACTAATATAGCAAGAGTCTGCAGCCATGAAAATTTCTTACTAGATACACAAAAAGAAGCACTAAAGATCTTGGAAATGACCAAAAAGTGCAACCTGGTTTTTTTTAAAACTTTTATGCACAAACAAAAAAGTAAGAAACATTACAATTAAATCTAGTACCGTAAGACTGATACCCACATGGCAGGAGTAATATTACTAAAACTCCTCAATGGAATTATATGATCTCTATAATGGCCTTGTCATAGCAGCAACCTTATCCATCAGTGAATGAAAAGAAATGATGGTAATGAAGGTAGTGCACAAAAGATTATAGTGCGAGTAGTGCTTCAGATCAGAGAAAAAGAGGACATCAAGTCGAGGAGGACACATCATTTAGAAGGAGACCCTATTTTCAATAACCACCAAAAGGAGGTACGGGCATCATGTCTAGATATTTTCCAAGTGCTTTAAATCTAAGTCAAAGTTACAATCCATGTTGGCCCAACATGATTGACATGAGTTTTCTGTTAGATTAATCCAGTGTCATGTTCATGCGAAAATTATTGACAAACACACACATGAAGTGCAGTCTAGAATTTTGAATCAGCAGGTTACCATTCAGACAGAAAGCAATCATTTTCAGCAAAACATAAGGTTTTCAATGGGAAGTGGTACATAGCCATGCCCCATATCAGTCCTTTTCAGCGAGAACTCATGTGAGGCATGTAATGAACCATATTATCAGCTTGTTTTGAATCATTTCAAGTCTATGATGACCTTTCTTCACAGAAAAGGCCCAAAAAAGGCAGATATGGTCTCATATAATCATTGGCTCAAAGATTTAAGTTTAACAGGTAGAATTGAAGTTGAATTCATGGTAAAAAGTGGGACCTTAACCAATATCTAACCAGTCTACCTCTAGAACTATTCCCATCTCGCGTCCTTTTTCTGAAATGAAAAAAATCCTGACCCTTACTTCACCTTCTTCCCTTTATCAGAGTGATCTATCACAGAAAATTGGCCACAACTGACTGCAAACAGCCAACAACCGATGGCTAGATATTTTGTAAGCAAGTTACTAGGTATGAAGTATTTCAAATGCCAAGTACCGCGTTTATTAAAAGCCATCCAAATTTTCAATTAACAATGTAGGTGAATTTTCCATTGTCACACCCTTCAATTGGCCTCGATAAACAAAAGACTTAAGCCACAAATAAGAAATATATAGTTAGGAACTCAACATAATAAAAGTCAGAGAAGTAGCACTATAACATGAAGCTTTGTCCTTTAGCCAAACTTCTTAGAAAACCAAAGAACACAGCTTGCGGTACCATAATAGCATTGTGAACTTAAAATCAAATATGCCACAGCAATTGCACCATTCACACTAAATAAGCACTATTGTGTTACAAAGATGAAAAGATCATTCAAACTCAACAAACTGACCTTTTCCAGAATATTGGAGGCAGGCCATAAAGTCAGCACGCCTACAAATCGCAGCCGACTCATCACATTTCAGTTGAGCTCCATCCACAGGACCAATTGATTCTTTTGGACTCTCACTAGGATCCTTATCCCCTGCTTTTCCACCCTCTTCATGCTTCACACCCTCCGGAGCATTTAGCGCCACCGGCACTTTATCCTTCGGACTAGGCGGAGGATGTGGTAGATTATTAGGTTTCTCTGTACCCGAATTACCAGAGTCCAATGGTGGTGGCGGCGAGGGTGAATGATTTATTGGACTCTCGGGATTGGCCTTATCAGTATTCAGGACTGGCGATGAAGACAGAGGCGGTGAAGCTGAAGGTAGCGGCGGAGGCTGCAAAGCTGGCTGTGGTTTCTCAGTTGATCCCGAGTCGTCGTTCTTTTGGACCGGACCCGGTGGGGGAGAAACCTGGAGAAGTTTCCTAAAAGGATCAAGAATTCATTACTCAGAAGATCCCAAGAAACCGTGATTCAAAGACGTATACCTTTTGCGGGACTGCCTTTTCCTCTTTGCTTCCATCCACCATTAGAGACCGAGGATTCCAACTACGAGAAGCATCGGAACAAGTAAAAAGAACCGAGACCCCAAAGATCAAGGCGAGAACTCCGATCCTGCCCATCCTAGGAAGATCTTGAACCCAAAATACTGGACAAAATTTAACCTTTCGAAGGAGAGAGGTAGCTTGGTTGGTGGAGTTGGAGATCTGCGCCTCTAAGATCCAAAAATTTCATATCTTTGGCGATTCCAAGCAGTCTTCTCGGAGATCCAAAAGAGATGGGTGGATCGAATCCAGTAAATGGTATCTTTGCATTCTAAAGAGGGGGCATCGGAGGGGAGTAGAAGACCTAGGGTTTCAAGAAGTGAGAAGGGCTGGAGTTAGGGTTTTGTTGTGACTAAAGATTCCAGAATGGATTTGAGAGATGGAATCGATGGAGAAGAGAAGACTTATTAGGCGCGCGAGCGAAGACCAACGGCAAGAGAGAAGCGAAACAGAGCAGACGACGAAGAGTCTTCGGAATGAGACGATGGGGTTTCGTATGGGAAATTTTACTTATTTGCCACTGAAATAATTTCGAGTACACATTCACCATTGCATCCAAGGCTAAAATATGCCTCGGGAGAAGTATTTATGTCCTCCTTGACTTAAAAAATCTCCGATTGAATACCCGTTTTTTCTGAACCGACCCCATCCGACCCGACCCAATCCAATCCCTCGGTCGACTCATTGTTCACCTACTAACGTCTGCTCGGCTCAAATCGATGGACCCGGTCACATGAAAAGCACATGACATACATTCCACCAAAATCACAAATCACGTGTCACACTATCCGATACCCACCTCAGTCTTCACCTCCGGTGAATCCATCACCGCCAACCCCTCTCCTCTCTACTATCTCCTCTTTCTAGTGGACTCACCCTGAGCCCCTCTATCTCTACGACTCTCGACCCCCAATCTCGCCTCTCGTTGGAACCCTGATGCCGAGATCTTTCACGATGCGTTAAAGGCCGATGTGCAATCCCGGCAAGTGTGGTCCGACTCCAAGGTCTACCAGTCCCCCAAGCTATGGTACCTCCGCGCCAAAGTGCTCGAAGCCCAGGCCGTGATACTAATGGCTTTGAGAGACGCCGGTGTCTCTGTCCGCGTGACCATGGGGTTCCAAGTGTTGCGCACCCATCCCTCCGGCGTCACCCGCAACAGTGCGCAACCATCGTGGAACGAAGAGAATGAAGACCTCGTCTTCGTCGCCGCTGAGCCATTCAGGAACGAACCAAAGACTAGCCATGTCGCTCGAGTGCCGCAACGGGAAGGATACGCCAATCATCGTTGGCTCAACTATCGTGCCGCTCTCCACAATCGTGCTCTAGGTCGATGATCGAAAGGTTGCGTCACGGTGGCTAAACCTTGTTCCCACCAAGGAGATCAAAAAAAGAAAGAAGAGCGCGCAAGTCTACGATGGGAGGCTCCATGTGCGGGTGTGCCTCGACGGCTGCGTGGGTCGGGAGTGGCGAGATTTACATCGAGGCAGATGAGATCTACTCCGGCGACCACCTTCACCTTCGATGAACCCCTCTCATTTCCACTATCTCCTCTTTCCGACAGACTCGACTCAAGCCCCTCCGCCTCTATGAGTCATGACCCCGATCTCGCCTCTCGTCGAAGCCCCAACGCCTAACGACACAGACTGCGGCTCCTCGTCACCGTCAAGGTCACATCTTGCCGCCCTCTACCACCACCACGCCATTTGTCGCCAACTCGCCGCCCTCGACGACCTATCCAGTCATCCAAATAAATCCTCATGCCACCACCACCTCATCCCTACCGATCTTGCCCGCCAACCAGCCCTTCTCGTTGTCGATCAAACTGGAGCTCTCTCATCATTGAGGCTGAGGAGATCTACTTGAGGTGGAGGAGATGGGAACGATGGGTTGGGAACAATGAGATTTACATCGAGGTGGAGGAGATTTATTCCAGCTTCATCGCCGCCCTCGTCGGACACCTTGACGGGAAAATAGGGGCGGGGGAGAGGAGAAAAGAGATGGTGAAGGAGAAGGACTTGTCAAAATGTGGTAAGAAATGTCAAAATTAATTCAAATTGATCCGATTATGACCTATTCGTGATCCGATTCGGCCGAGCCGTTAGTCTGATGGAAGGCACATGGACGGAAAGCTGATATATTAAATCGGGAATTTTTAAAGTTCAAAAACTTAATAAAAAACTTGCAAGAAACCTATGGACAAAAGGCATATTTTAGCCTTACATCCAATTATCTACCACTTTTGGAAATTATAAATTATAATACATAGTAATGAATAACTGATGGAGTCGGGCTTTTATTATTTACCAAAATCAATATGAAGTTTTTTAGAGTATAAAAGTTGAATATTTCTAAAATCATATTAGAGTGAATTGTGATGTTAAAAGAATTATGAATGTGATATTAAATTTATAGCTTGTTTAGTTATTTCCTCTAGAAGTCCACCTCATTGAAAGGCTGATGGGAACAAAGTCGGCTCAAGGCCACGAACCTGATCCTATCCGTTTCAACCTTAATAAAATTTCCTCTAGGGCCTGTTTGGTTGCTCATGACTGGCTGGAGTGGAGTCACTTTCTGAAGTACAGACTTTTGCAAAGTGAAGTTTTGTAAAGTGGTCTGTCAGTTTTTGTTGTTTGGTTGGTGCTGGAGTGGAAGCTGAGTTGGCTGACTTCTGGACTTTCTGCTGTTTGGTTGGTGTTGGAGTGGAGGCTGAGTTAACTGACTTTTGGACTTTCTGTTGTTTGGTTGGTGCTGAAAGTGAGGATATGGTCACCCCCGACTAGGGAGGTGAGTTTAAACGCTTCAAAAAATGAATCTTAAATACATTTTAAAAGTATTAGATGTGTTTTTATAATATATAATAAATTATCATATCAAAAGGATTGGAAAATCGCTGCAAATGTATTATTAGCTATTGTTTTATATGGAGGTTTTTTTGGATAGATATGAGTGTTTGTTCTTTATTGTTTCCTTATTATTTTTCAGATGAACCTCATTATTTTTCAAGAAAAATTTGACAAAATCTTCTTTATATTTTCAACACATGGAACCTGTTCAGATTGAAAACTTTAACATATTAACATACAATATAAATAATGTTACATGGAAAAGGCTCAAGTAAAGAAGAGAATTCATAAATCCAAGCACATACACCGAAAAAAAATGAAACAAAGCCATAGATCTAACCTGAGCAAATCCGGTGAGGAGAGACGCCGGAGAGAACACGCCGGATAGAGCCGCCAACGGAGAGGATACGGTGAGGAGAGACGCCGGAGAGAGACGCCGACGGAGAGGAGATGGCGAGCAAAAACACCGGAGATCGCCACCAATGGAGAGGAGACGGTGAGGAAAACAACACACTGGAGGGAGCCGATGGAGAGAAGATGGGCTGCTCACCGGAGAGACCCGATGGAGAGGAGATGGTGAAGAGAAATGTCGGAGAGATCCGGCGGAGAGGAGATGAGGGGGGTGAGGAGAAACCCTAGCCAGAGATGTGTTTTTGGACTCTCGGACTGGTGGGGGGCGAGTGGGGTGTTGAGTGGGGGACTGATTCGGTATTATTTGAATCGTCTCCCACTCCACTCAGCCGACTCTGGTATTTTTTTTTGCCAGAGACAAATGGCTGAGTAGAGCCTTTTAATCCACCCACTCCCTCCACTTGATGTCCAATCAAACAGCTTCAAGTGGAGGGAGTGCTGCTAGTCCAGCCACTCCACCCCCACTTTTGTCAACCAAACAGGCCCTAAGACTCGATCGAAAAGAGTAATTGGGCTAATGGGTTTGGTCAATGCTATAGACCTGAGTCCGAGATCAGGGTCAGTCCCTGGGCCAAATCCTACCCGAAAAGCACTCTCTGGTCAGAATTGGGCCGGGTCAATGGCCCGGTTGGATCGATGTAATGAGAACCTATGCATGCAAATGGAACAACACCCGATATCAACTCCCAACTCCCAACTCCAGTTGATGTCGGGTGTTATTCTATCATAACATTCTTGTCTTCGATTCTCGAAACGAACCGGGTCTAATGGATGCCTGGCCTCCATTGCACGTCAAACCTCCAATAAATTCCTCCATAAAGAGCACAGATGCCACACTCAAACTCGAACCCTTTCATAAAAGCCCAGCAGGGCAGGGCAATCCATTCCATATCACCTGCAGCAGAGCAGAGTATGGACTCCGATAGCATTGAGGTCCTCAACTCAACCTTTTGATCGCATTCAATATCAATCTCTTCCTCCTCTCCCGCCATGGATGGAGGCAGGGTAAGCCTGCATGTCTCCTTCGGCGACCACCAAACCACATTGTTCGACGAGTTCGAGAGGCTCACGTTCGAGATCCAGCTCAGCAGGGCCATTCAGCGGAGGAGCTTCTCCGAGCCGAGCTCCAGCCCGGCACGGTTCACTGCACTGCCAAGGCCGACGCTGGCTCCCGGCGAGAAGACGGTGAGTATGGAGGCCCGGCAGCAGCGGCGGCCGTCATGGCTGTCCAAGGCTATGAGGAGTTTGTTCAGGCCGGTGGTTGGTGGATGGCGAAGGCGGCAGAAGGCTTTCAGCGAGTCTTGCAGACATTGTTGAAGCCTTGTTGTCGCAGTGACATTGTTAATGTACGTGCGAAGATATGTATCAGACCTGGATATATGACAATAGTAAGTATGCTCCAGTTAATCGGAAATGTATAGCATCACAAGCCAGACTGACCATTTAGAGACCATGCCTGGAGGAGATCTTACAAAGATCTCATCATACAAAATGATTTAATAGGATTGCATTCACTTTGTAGGTCCTTCAGAGTACAAGATTGTGAAGATTGTATTCACTTTGTAGATCATTCAGAGTACAAGATTGTCAATCTGTTAACAGGAGTTGGTTTTAACATCGGATCCTGAAACATGATCCACACGAATCAAAACTTTGGACCATTGACTCAGGATAGAGATTAATTTGCTCGATTCATGTATTGTCCAGATCTCGTGTCCACCATAATTTCTTCACCAGTGTTTATGAACAAAGGAACATTCACGATGGCCCCCGTGTCAAGCGTTGCTGGCTTTGTTCCACCTGAGATAAATTTGTCCTAATAATACCATCAGAGTAACATCTCGGAAGAAGCATACATGTCAATGTTATAGGTGAAATTAAATGGTACAAAGTCATGCAAGCACCCCCAATCCTGGGTGAGGACGCTGGGGATCCCAGCGAATAAATCATCATTTGTCTTGTTCTTTTTCATTTCTTTAGTAGATGAAACCAGAATTTACATCATAGAAGTGATAATGTCGTTTTCACCAGCATGACATGCTCACGTTTATTAGTCATGCAATGTGGAATATACACCATTTTAAAGAAGAGCTAGGGTGCCACAGCAATCTATTTCTTGAGTACATAATTGTTACCTGACAAGAAAAGCAATAGGCAAAGTTCTAAATATGGAATTTTCATTAGAGCTACCGTCCACACTGTGCTTGCTCTGGTTATAAGCAAGGACAGGGTGAAAACTAATGTCTGAAACTTTCAATGACCTATCTACAAAGTAGTGCTACAGAAAGTTGTGATTGGAAGAGATTGAATAAAAGAGGAAGAAGCATAGAACACAGAGTCCTAGTAAATCACAAAGGCATCCAAAAAAAAGGTGACATTTGGAATGAGATAAAGATGGGGTCTTCTCACGTCCAATTTTAAGAAAAGCAAATAACCATTATACCTTGGGCCGTATCACCTTTCAGACCAGGATCGACATCGACCACTTTCAGCTTGACTGTGATAGGGAGTTCAAAATCAATAATCTGCAAAAGCCACATTTTCCAAACAATATCAATGTTGATACTCAAACATTTAGATTCGAAAGCTAACCAGAAAATAATTCCCCAGCTATTCATATAACTATTACTATCAAACAATGTTTTTGGGAATGCAAATTGTTCAAAGACCTGCTATAAGTAGAGCATCTATTCATACTATGTTCCTAATTAAGAAGTTTCAGACAAAAGCAAGAAATAGTCTGCTAGGATCTCTCATGGTATCATTTGACAGTTTCCAAGCTATACACTCGAAAAATGCAGACAAATTTCTTGTCCCAATATAACTTGAAAGGATATGGCCAGTTATCATTTGACAGTTTCCAAGCTATACACTCGAAAAATGCAGACAAATTTCTTGTCCCAACATAACTTGAAAGGATATGCCCAGTTAAAAGGTGAAGTTAACCAAATTATTCAAATAAGAAATTGGTGCATCAGAGAAACAATGCAGAAAATTGGAAACCTAGATGGAAAACTAGGAAATACCCGTCCGTTCCAGAAGAGCAAATTGCAGTCTATTCCCTCTTTCAACCATTTCTTCTTATCACCAACCTCGGCTTCACTCAGACGACTCTCTTCATAACTAGCCTGCAACATATCAAAACCGACGAATGAAGAGAGGGGTATGTGTGTCATGCACTTATCTCTGGCAACACCTGAAATCGTTGATCTGCATGCACTTTGATTTTTCCATAAAATCCATACTCATTAACAAAGACGATGTCACATGGTGCATTATAAGCAGAAAAGGTTACCACTACTTGGAACTCAAAAGCAGTTTAGTGATATGATGTAAACAGGTTTCAAGATCCTACACCACAGAAAACATAACAAAACAACAAACTATGACAATAAAATAGGAGTTTATCTTCTGCCATCATTGCTATAAAGATGAACTCCTCTTGCAACCAGTTCTTGCCAGCTCCATTGAAGTGAATCCCTTCATATGCCCCTCCTAAGGACCAACCAACCTTCCAATCTGTACTGTGTCTTAAGTTCTATACAAACGATCGAGAAACTACTGAAATATTCACTTGAGAGCCTGATACTGTCATTTCTTCAAGATGACGTTCACAATATCTAGATCCAATTTGGAACTAAACATATTCGACGAACAGAAAGAACATTCATTGGGGGGAATTTGTGAAACCTTGAAGGCCCTCACAGTCATCCCCACTTTAGGGGCATGTAATCCAATCACGACTTCAAAGGCTTTTAAATCATCTCCACTTTCACAATGCACAACTTAGAATACAAAATTATACCATCTGCAGGATGCTATTTTTTGCACCAATCAGAGCTCACAGTTCATATCGATAAAATGTGCTCAGCAGATAGCCGGTGTGGTTAGCATAGTATCCTCTTGTGAAAAGGTATTGCATTCAAGCCACCCCTCAACAAAAAAAATAAAATATGCTAGAGCATTTGTCCACACTCCCACCATCAGCTTTACTTAAGTTTTGTCGGGATGATGGTAGAGTTTAGGAGCACTAAGACATGCTTGAAGGCTCAATTATTAAGAGAAGAGTCGGATAGATGAAATAAAACTTTTAACAAAATGCTAGAGTGATAGCAGTGATGTACATTTATAGATCTAGATGACAATCATCATGCCAAAGGCGCCAAGAAAGGATTCCCATTGATTTTATACCTAACCAGAAGTTTTCTTCTAGAGCATGATAATACAGTGCACTACACTATCTTAGGATAGATTCAGTGGGGAAGCTAAACCAGAAACAATAGAACATAGTTTCATACCAGATCCATGAACACATATTGTGAACCATCTTTGTATGTATATTGCTTAGTTTCCTTCACTACATTTGCCTCTTGTATCTGAATTACAAAACATGAAGGGGTCAACATTTACATTAAGAAACAATAATGAGAAACATGGTACTTCCACGTAACATGAAGTGCAAAGGAACCACGAAACAAGAACAATATTTAAGTTCAATATTTACCGTACTACCAGCTCGGAACGTTTTCTCAACTGTGTTGCCTGTAACATAGTTACGCATTTTTGTCCTCACAAATGCTGCACCCTTTCCAGGCTTTACATGAAGGTACTCTACATTGAGACATTAAATAAAGAATTAGGATGTGATTCAGAAGAATTACCAAAATAAGACTGCACGAGATTTCAATGAAGATCTGTAAACAGTGAAACTAACAATGGTGTGCTAATAACCATAAACACCCCATTAGACTGCTATCCAAGAAATAGTTGTGAACTTCAAAACTCAGATCCTACAACACTAATTGCTCAAAAAACATGACCAAACCTGAGTATCAACAAACTATGCCCGATTGAACCAGCACACCGACGATTTGATCATTAGAAACTGCACAGGACTAAAATAGTGTGCCAAAGACCAGTAACCCAAATTTGCGCACCACGAAACAGCTTGCTAACAAAGCATCCACCGGAAATGTGTTAGGATCTAGAAGAGATGAGGAAGAAGAAGAAGAAGAAGAAAGCACAAACACAAGTTTTTACGTGGTTCACCCCAGAATAGGGCTACGTCCACGGAGTCGCTGGAGGTTTTCACTATCTCAGAGGCAAAAAGCCTAATTACAAGATACAATGACGGCAGCCCATACACATCCTCATATCCTGGGGTTTCGGCACATAGGATATAGAAAATTACATAAACTACCCCTATCAACAGATCTTCAAATCCGTTTTTGTTCCGGGGGCACTGCCCCTGGAAACGCTGCCCCGGACCCCGTCAGCTCTGTGTAGTGCGTCATGGTCGGGTCTGGAACGATCAAGCTCCACAAACTCAACAAAATCCGCATAATAGGCAACATGGTTCCAGACTCTCCAGTGGCCCTTGTGTACCAACTTCTAGACAAAGCCAGCGGTGGTATCAATGCTTCATGTTTGAACAACAACATGTAGTAGGATATGAAAATTCTAGATGACTGGACCATGGGCATTCAGTTCAGCATATATTTTTCTTAGTTCTGGATTGTTATGAAGAAAATGCTCACACGGGAGCCCTGACCACTAGCATGTCGCCAATCCTCACATTGCACAGAGGTACATAGCAAGGGCTACTTCCAACCAGACCAACAAAAAGTTTTCTACACTACCAACAATTCCTCGTTAAAAATTCTTGCTTAAACTAGTAAACTACAATCTAGAAATTACCCAAAACTCTCCAGGGAGCGCCATCGACCTCGATGCTAGAGCCCACCTTAATATCATTGCTGGAGAACGCGTATATCCCTGAAACCATTAACATCACAAACTCATCATCTTAACATCCCATGATGGAGAGACTTGTTAGTTGGCACTAAGACTACTCACTGGTGAAGGAGGAGCGCCGGGACACTAGGGGAAGGACTTGAGGAGCCGTCTTCGGGAAGTGGGAAATGGAGTCTAGAGAGCAGCGGAGGCGGGGAGCTGGGGAGAGACGAAGGGAGGCCATTCCCGCCATCTCCTCGCTCTCTAGGCTCACCGGAGATAGTTGGCGGTGGTGATAAGGGAGCGGAAGAGCCGGAGGCAGTACCTCACGTGATAGGGCGTCTACTTGAGGGAGACCAATGTTAAGCATATGGGCCGGGTCCAACGTCCCTGGGAGATGATGGGGCCCACACAATGGTTTTATACGTACAAAATAGGGGTAATGACATTTTGATACGTAGGGTGCGTTTGACAAACCTGAATCTGATGAATTAGTTGAATGAGGAATATGTGAAATTAACTGAATGGGGAATGAGCTGAATCTGGTGATTCCGTGAATTTTGGTTCTGTTGTTTGGTTGGTCTGTATGGGATGAGCTGAATCTGTTGATTTGGCGTTTGGCTTGTCTATTATGGATGAGCTGAATCTGCTAATTTTATTCAAATTAATAATAAAACTTTAAATTTTCTTCAAATTAAGACATGTTTTTTATTATAATAATAACAATATCCATGAAATATGATTGATCGAAATTATTAAAAATTTAGGTCAAATTAATTATTTGAATGCATCTAATCATGTAAAATGATTGATCGAAATTATTGAAAATTCAGGTATAATTTAAGTTATAATATATTAAATGATTTTATAAATTAAATTACATCAAATATTTGCTTTCAAAAATACTCAATATTGGTCTCATAACGAAGATATCGATGATATCTTTCCAATGAGACTAATTTCATAAAGTTTCAACATGTATATTTAAAGTTATGATAAATATAGCTATTTTAAATATCAAAGGGATAAAAATGTCATTTAAGGGGATGTTTGGCAGAAGACGGATCCGAGCGAATCCGCTGTATCCTGGCGAATCCGAGAATGAGCGGATTCACTCCCACCTCATCCGGCCGTTTGGTAAACGGTCGGATTCCAAAAACACGGAATCCACCCACTGGCGGATTCCGTGAATGGCGTCCGCTCGGAACGAGCGGACGCCATTCCGAGCGGATACCCGCGGGTACCATCCCGCGGGTACCGCTCGGTATAAAGCCAAACAACCCCTAAGAAAATCTCAAAATCGGGATAAGCTGGGATTGGTTCACTAAACATGGAATCCGACATCCGTCGGATTCCATGGATTCCAGTTCAATTTTGCAAACCAAACACCGGAACGAGGGAATTTGGAATCCGCTCATTCCTCCCATTCAGCGGATTCACTCTCATTCCTATCATCCAAACAGACCCGTAGTGTACGGTAATGGCAATCTACTATCCTGATATTTTTGGAAATGTAATTTACTACCTTACATTTTAGGTGATTGTGCGATTTACTACCCTGACCCCCAGACGATGTTTTCACAGTGTTCACACGTGACGGCACGTGATGAGGAGAGAGAGAGAAAGAGAGAACTATAGAGAGAGAGAGAGAGAGAGGTGGTGCTCACCGGCCGTTCATCCGACCACCCATCCCGAGGACCTCGACGGCAACCATACTCCACCACCACTCATCCCTTCACTTTACCATCAACCTTCTCATCTCTCCACCAACCTCTCTCTCTCTATCTCTCTCCTCTTTGGGAGACGACGCAGTCACCAACCACCACCTCCGACCTTCATGTCTCTCTTCTCTCTCCTTTCTTTTCAGCCTCGTTGTTCGTGGTTATGGAGTTAGATCACGAAGGCGAGGAATTGGATCACGGGGATGAAGATGGCTCCGAGGACGGTAGCAGATCCGCCGACAATCTTGACAGATCTGGAGGATTTTTGGGAGGAGGGGGTGATGGGGATTGCTGAGGGTTTGGAGGTAGGGGAGGGGAAGGGATTAGGTCGTTGGTTCCCATATCGCCAAGGGGACGAACTCTTTGCTTCTTGTGATGTTGAATAGATCGAAGGTGGCCGCAATGATGGTATTCTGACAGGCGACACGGGTGGATTGGTTGGCGGCGAGATCACGTGGAGGGGAGGTGGAGGAGCAGGTAGCGGTGGCGATGGATAGATTGACGTCGAAGCGGATTGTGGAGATGGTGGAGAACTGGTAGGGCCGGTCGCCGGCTACGAAGGGCACGAAGTCAGGCAAGGAGAGAGAGAGGGAGAGAGAGAGAGAGAGAGGTGGCGCACGCCGGTTATGGAAGAGGAGACGGGACTCAGGTAGGTGTCGTCAAGGAGGAAGGTTGTCGTGATGCTGGTCGAGGTTTGAGGCAGCAAGGGAAGTGATGGGAAGATAGTGATGTCGAAGAGGTCACCAGGATGGATGACCGGCGACACCACCTCTCTCTCTCTAGTTCTCTCTTTCTCTCTCTTCTCATCACGTGCCGTCACATGTAAACACTATGAATGAGAACTAACGCTGTTTGAGGTCAGGGTTGTAAATCGCGCAGTCACCTAAAATGTAGCGTACATTTTCAAAAATATATTTGCTAGTAGATTATCATTATCCAAAAATACATGATATCAAAATGCCATTTTACCCTACAAAATAATATAGAAATCTCTCTCTCTCGGTGGCGATGTATATATTTCGCTCATTTCCATCCCTAATCACCCGCCAATCTCCTCTCTCTCCGATTCAACGGTGATGAAACCCTAAACCGCCCCAAATTCGCACCTCGGCTGTTCAAGGTAATGGATCCCTCTCTCTAGTCTATTGACCCACTTCGAATCCGTAATAAGGATCTCGAGGGGAGATGGTAGTCCGAGATTGGATCTCCGTTGGATCGATTGAACCCTGGTTCTTTTGGAGATCGAGAGCGCCGTAGCCCGGGTGGTTGTTTCGATGGGGCATTGGTGGTCTTGGAGGTAGGGTTCGAGGTCCTGCAATGGAGAACGGCACGAGCTCCCGCATGCCGTTTCAAGATAACGCCTTGAAGAACGCTAGGGCAGGAGCTTCGAAAGGTGGGTTCCTTGTGGACGGCGATAAGATGTTCTGTGCTGATCGGGATGGGAGATATGTCCGGGTTGGGATGGAGCCCCATATCCCGAATAGGAATTGGCCTGCCATGAGAGATGCCAGGTCGCCGAGCGGTGATGGATCGGATGGTGAAGACGAGAATGACGATGGCGAGGATGATGAGGATGATATCGACGAGGGAGACGGGCTTGTATCTGTGGATGATGGGAATCACAAGAACCATAATAACAGTAGCGGCAGTGTGCAGAGTAGCTTCTCGGAGAAGAACAACAGCGAGAGATCCAACTCCCAGGAGAAAAATTCATCTTTTGGTAAGAAAGGTTGGTTTTTGTCGTTCAATCTGAATCTTGGATTGCTTACATTGGTTTATTGTATAGGATTGGGAAGAGGAGTGGCACGCAGGGATGGAAATGGCATGAGAGGAAATGTGGGGGAGCAGGAACGACATCAAGGGCGATTGGGGAACTACGAGAGTGCGATTACCGTAGTCGAATCTGACCCTTATTATTCGCAGATGTTACACGTGGGTGGGTGCTCGGCTATGGCTCAAAAGATGCCAGGGGAAAATGGATGTGGGTTTGGTGGGAGGAGGGAGATCGGTTTGGCAATTGACCCTGGAGAGTCTGTGAGGATGCACCTTTCTGACCCTATAACGTGAGTTTTCCTTGGACTTCAACTTTCTCTGTAGTTGGCAAGATATCGACTAAGTGGTTTAACCCATTTTTGGATCCACATGAAATGTCATCAACTTCCATCTTTTGTGTGTTCTATTTGCTCTTTTGCCGAAATAAACTAAACACGTAAAAGTAATTGTGGTAGTAGAATTTTGAGGCAGGCAATGGTCGCAGGAGTAAGGAAGCTGAATATAATGTTTCATTTGCTTTTGGCGTCTAAGAGCTAGCCTATTTTTTGAATGGGGTAGAGTGCATCTAATGGACGGAATAATTCATTCATGAAATGATTGGCGAAACTTGTGATTTGCCTTCCTTTGTTCCATAACAAATTTTGGGTTAACAATATAAAGTTTTATCTTTTTCCGCGCTTTACTGATCAATCCAGTGGAAGCTCTGGTCTATCATGCTTTCCTTGAAGGAAGTAATGCTTACTCATAATCATCTTTTGTTATAATGCCAAAGATTGGATTGATCAGTGTGAGTTAGGAAGCGCTTTGCACATTTCTTCTGATATCTCTGAAGTCTTTCACAAGATACTAAGTTTGCAATCTTTCCTTTTTGTGAATTCTTTCAGAGGTGCTCTCATGGATGACGCAATGATACTTTCATGTGGGCATTCATTTGGCAGCGGTGGAATGCAAGATATCTACATAACGGTGAAGTTCATAAACATTTATCCTTTCTTTTAATCTATGTCTGTATATTTTATGGATGAATTGAGCTATTCACGAGCTTGCTGTTAACAAATGCGTGTGCTGCAGCGAAAATTCTTATCTTTGTTAAAGAAAATTCAATATATGGAATGATTTGACTGAATTAGTTTTCCTCAGTTTTAAGTATGATTAGGCCTTTTCTTCCCATGATAATTGCCTTGCCACAGTTTTTCTCATGATAATATATAGTTGATTCCTTGGTTTATCAGTTATCTGGGGGCGGCAGCAGTAGGCTTCTCCTGAAGTTTTGCAGCTTCATCTCCAATAACATGTGTTGATGCCACTGGCCTGGAACTGACCTCATTTTTCGTCTCTGCCTAGCCTGATATTCATTCATGAATTCGTTTAAGTAGCTGGTTGATGTGATGTCCAACTGCTCTTACTGCAACCATACCCATCGTGGAGCTTTCTCTAGGCTTAGACCAAGTCTTGTAAAATAAAGTGGATGCTCAGCCAGTTGATATATTATGCTTGACAGTACTGCTAAAATGAAGAACATGTATCCGCCAATGTTTTGTGCACATAAGTTTATGTTGTTGTAACTTGAACATAGATCTGAGGCTTGGAGTTTTCCAGATTCTTGGATTAGTTACGTAGATGGCTCTTATTGGCTCATATTATTATTACACTGTAGATCTTCACTGAAAGATGATAATCTCGCGGAACTTCTATGATCTCATTTTTTTGTGGACACATATATTCATATACTTGTTTATAGGAAAACTCCGCGTATATCCTTGGGAACCTCTTGTTTACTGTATTTGTTTCACTGATTTCTGATTTCTTCATCATTTCTTGCACATGCAGAAAGCTTGTCTTAAATGTGGGCATCCATTTTCTGAGGACTCTATTCGACCAAATTTAGGTATGCATTAGGTTTTCTTTGTTCTAAAAATAGTGGCTGGTCTAGGAAAAGGTTGTCATCTTTGGATATACGGATGTGGGCTCCTCTCCTCCGGTCATCCTTGCTTAATATATATGCAAATTACGTTCAGATAATATTCGTGCTGTTTAGGAGTAGGATCCAATATTTCTTTAAAATATCGTTTGATAACTTTTGAACAGTCCATCAATTCGGCACTAAATCCTTGGATCTCTGAGCCTGGTAGGTAACTCTTCAGCTGTGCATGGACATGTATAGAAGTAACTGGTATTCTTATGCGTTTTACATCATGCTAAATAATTCTTTGTGCTTGCTCAGCTCTCCGTGTTGCAGTTCAGGCATTTCGCCGGGAAGAAGATTCCCCATCGTCGAAAGCATCCAAAAGAAAAAGAGACAGATCTGAACTGGTATTGATCTAGAAAATTGTCCACTGGTGAACTGCAGGTTGTTGCCTGTGCATTTATTTTTATGGCATTATAAAATAAATTGTTGTTGCCTTATTCGAAGGAAAAAAGTGGTCATGATGATCAATGTGCCCTGGATCTTTCTCGGGGTAAAGGAGTTCAGTTTCCCTTCTCTGTCTCAGACCGTGTTGTAATCAAGGTATCATGTCAGAATTTTGACAACTAGCTTCCTCATCCAATATACTTGCAAAACTTGCCTTCATGATGTTCTTTTCAGGGGAACAAAAGGACACCACAACGCTTTGTTGGACGTGTGGCAGTTGTAACAACACAATGCCTGAACGGATGGTTAGTTGTTTTCACTTCTAATCTTATTTCCAGTTATACAGTTCTCATCTACGGTATGTAAAGTGCATTTCAAATCAGATGCCATATGTTGACTCTTGAAGGTTAGGGTTGGGCTCCTTATTACAACAGTATTGTATTGCTTATCGGGAGCAGGTATCTTACTGTGGAACATGTAATAGCTTGTAGAAAATTCAGAACATAGGACTCCTTATCGCTAAGCTTAGATAAAGAATTATTGTCTGCAAGTAGGTTGAACTAGTATGTAGATCAGCCCATGGATTGCCGTCCCGGTGGCACGCGCCGTGCCGGCAGCCTGCTGTCACGGTACGTGCCACTGGCACGGATGCGTGCCGGTCCGGCACGCCCCCGTGCCATTCTTGTTTTTCTTCCTCCTCCTCCTCCTACTCCTACTTCTTCTTCTTCTTGGCACGGTGGGGGGGGGGGGGTTTCGATGCCGCTAACCCCCTGGCACAGTACGTGCCGGGCGGCACGCACAGTGACGGACCGGCACGGCAATCCATGGATCAGCCTAAATTCTGTGTGATACATTCAGATCTACTCGTTCTTAATTTTGTTATTAGTGTGGAGTCTTATTTTAACACCGATGGACCTCATCTGTCTATAGTTTCATCTGCCCTTTGAAAACACTAGATTGTGCCTGTCAAATTAAAAAATGATGCATCTCTCAAGTTTCCAATGCACCAAGCAGAACCTAGATCTTTATGTCTATGATGTAACGTGAGCTCTAGCTTTATGACAAACGCTAGAGTCACAAAGCCACTCTTTGGCTGCTTTGGAGATGATTGCAGATATTCTGGGAGTATATTTGCTTAACCCAGACAAGGTGTACCTATAGCAACAGCACCTGTGCTTGTCAATAATTCCCTGTGACACCGGAGCTCAAGCATGTGTAACAGGACTTTCAATTTGAAATAGCAAGGGATGCAAGAGCTTCATTGTGTGCTATACTCATAGAAATGTCATGTCTACGCTTGAGACATACTTGGATACATGCAAATATGTATGTATGTGTCTCTGCTCGTAGGTTTGTGCAAATTTACCCAGCTTTACAGCTGTCATTGATTTATTTATGTTTTTCGCATCAGCTTTTTACTCCATGATGAAACCCTATTGTCTCTAAGCAAATCACATTATATTGCATTCTTGGCATAGTCCTGTAACACATAATGTCTTGGAGTACTATCTTTTGAGTATTCTGTGACAGGTATGTAGTGAAGACACTGGACAACGCGGAGAGTGTCAAATTGCAATATCGTTCTTTAGCAAAAGTTACAGATGATCCATCCTCGAAGGCCATCACCCCAAACTGGCTCTAAGGCCTTTGTACACGGGCCTTGATACTAATAGAAGCACTGACATTCTGTGAGACTGTACAACACTTAATACTTGTGAGGCGGCAGTCTTCCACAAATTGAAGAATTTTTGCATCGTATGTCACGGATATAGCAGCCTCCATCAACTCAGCGTTATGTATGTAATACATCGTGGCGACCTGCTAGGTGTTTTATTATTGTACTCATATGAAGCTTTCCAACAAGCAAATCCCTGTATACGGTGGCATCTTTACCCAATTTTTTGTGTATACACGCGACCTTTCACTCTAATGCTTTATAGAGGTCCCTCTTGTAGTTTGTCCAGAACTTCAACATTGTGCTGTATATTCCAGCAGACACTGTTTACGTTATGGATGCCTTTCAGACCTGTTTTAATGAGAACTTGCATTGCTTTGGGTCCGCATGATTGATAACTTTCATAGCACTCTTTGGATATATCTGCCTTGAACTACAACTGCTCAGCTGGATCATTTTGAGTTTATTGGAGGATAGATTTGTTCGCTGATATAAATAGTTGAGCCAGAGGCTAAAATATAGCTTAGGGATTGAATGCCAATTGGATTGCTGCCGGAGGTAAAGAATTGTCTATGAAACTACCTCGGAATATCTGCTATATTACACGTTTCATATTTGGGTTAATTAAATATTGCTCCTTCAAAAGTTTTGATATTACTCATTTTCGTTGGTTACACTGTTTAAGGTATGGATGCTTACGTTAGATAAGGAATTGTGGTTGATGGAATGACATTTTTGATACAAACTATCATTTTGGGGGATTAATATGTAATTATCAAGATATTAGGGGAAATCTGTAACGTAGAAGTTTTTGTTTGAGAAAAATATAATTTGCTTTTTTTTCAGGAAAAAAAATTCAAGGTTACTCAAATCCTCCATTTCTTGGAAGCTCATAGTTCTCTTTATTCTACAAAATTGAAGCGATCAACAAAATCGAAGATAAGAAGCAAAATCGAATCAAAATAACAAAAATAAATTATCTCATGCAGCGGCCGCTGCCACATTCCTGATGGCCAATGGCTCCTCCGGCGAACTCCACGCCGGGAGGATGACCGACTCCGTCTGAGCCTTCACGATCCTCTCCAGCTGCCCCTCGCTCATCCCAAACGCCGCCGCCAGCTCCGGCCCGACCATGCTCCTCAACAAAGAGCTAGCACCGGCCAGGAACTGCGGCCGGTTCCTCCTCGACGAGGTGGTGAAACCGAAGAACTCCAGCGGCCCGCCGTGAGACGCGATCTGGCAGAAGGGAAAGTAACGGGGGATCCAGAAGACATCCCCCTCGCTCACGTCGGCGTTCATCGCCGCCGTGCCATTAGGAAACACCACCTGGATCGTCCCCGAGCCGCGTAGTATGATGCCATACTCCGTCGCAGTTGGGTTCACGTGCGGCGCCAGCATCGCACCCTGCAGCCAATATGAGGAAAAATTTGAGTGCCCGGTAGGCCGGCCGCCGGAGTTGGAAATGAAAATTGTCATGGAAATGGTTAACCACTTACGGCGGTGAGGTTGACGAGATAGATGCCCATGCCGGAGCGTTTGAGAGGCGAGTAGTCATGCTCGTCGATGGCGATGCTCCAGCCATGGTGGTTCTTGAAGCTCGGATCGGAATTATAGAGGTTGTAAGAGTGCGGCGAGCGGACTGGGCCGCTGCTAGGCTCCTCCATCCTGCCTAGTATGTAGTTGATGAAGGTCCTCGGCCATGACCATGTTTCGCCCTGCCTTCGTTCGCCGTCGCCACCGTCGGTCCGGAGTTCTTTTCTCGCTGAAGTACTAGTCTGTTGTGTCGATCGAGCGAAAGAAGATAGTAGGTTTTGAGGATGTTCGACGTAGATGATTGGACCGCCGGCTTGTGATTTCATCATGCAGCTTAGATCATCGGTGGACACCTTCAAATTATGAAATTAATGTCGTTAGACTATATATATATATATATATATATATATATATATGTATGTATGTATAAGCTCATATGTTCTTATCAGCTTAATTAAGTTTTGGATTGATCGGTGAGTTTTACGTGATATCTCCCAAAATTCAACAGTAGGATAATAATAGGATAAAGATTTGTGTATATGGTCACGTGGTTATGTATATTACACATCCCTTTAATCGGTGGATTGACACCTATTGACTCATCTAATATATTAAATCAACAAATCAGTAGTGTTTTACCGATTGAATGTATCAATCATTGAATCGGTATATATCTATTGATTAGTTGATCTAGTTCATCCATAGTGTTTTATCGATGAACTAGGTGAATCAATCAGTAGACATGTAGATATCTATCGATTGAAGAGCCTTGCCGTGTACCAAAATCAGTGTCCTAATAATAATAATGTTACGGTAATTTGCTTACGTTGAGGGCTGCGGTAAGAGTTGCAACACCGAAGCCTGCGAGCACCGAAGTCGGATTTGATCCTCCGCCAATAAAGAATGACTGCAAGTGTCAAATTAAGACGTAGTGTTACGTTAATTCATTGACCTGGTAACATTAATTTGCTTTTAAACAAACAAATATATATGTAACTCTTGATTATTAGGCATTGTCTGCACTAAAAATGTTCTTGATGATTAATATATATATATGTAATAGAGAGACTCATATAACCTGGTAAGAATTCCATGCTAAGCTCTCCGACGAGTCGATACTGCAGATGATGTGCAACCTCCGGCCACTGCCGGTGTTAAGGATGTAGAATGCCGACCCTGCCGGAATGGCATTGATGTCACCGGATTTGTGTTTCTTCTCCACCATCTCATCCTCGTGGATCCACCCCACGCTCGCCTCTCCTATATATATATATATACGTCAACCATTAAGCCAACAAAATAAAATCTCAAGTCTAGAGAGAGAGACAGAGAGAGAGAGAGAGAGAGAGAGAGAGAGAGAGAGAGAGAGAGAGAGAGAGAGAGAGAGAGAGAGAGAGGTATATATATCACTATATCACCTTCGCGAATGAAGAAGATGAGGTTAGAATCGATGTATTGAGGGATCATTAGAGTGTTAGGCTCCATGGAGATGATTCCTACGTGCATGGGGTTAGGATCGGCCTTCCACCGACGACCGGTGACCACCTTAACCTCGCCGGCGGCCGTCTTCACTACCCTCCTGAAATTTCCCAGTAGGAACAGTGGCCGGTCGGCGCCACTCGCTCCTACTGCCCCAGGCACCCCCTCGTCCACTCCCATCGTCCTCCTCCACTGTCCGGCCGATGCAGATGCAGCAGTGAGACACCAGGACGAAAGCAGAAGCACTGCAGTCATAAGCAGTGCCACCAGCGGCGCCGCCGCCAGGTTCTCCTTCAACTGGCCTACCATCTCTCCGGCCGCTTTTCTCCTCTCCGACGACTACTAGCTATGTAGCTTAATTTGCTTTTAGCTTTGCGTTGAAGGGGTGAGGTTGGGAAGGAGGGGTTTAAGAAGACTGGAAGGGCGAATGTTAAAGTGACACGTGTCATGCATGCATGAACAGAGGTAGTCCTGTTTTACGTGGAGCGGGTTTTAGTTTGACTGGGCTGGTCGTTGGAGATCCGCTCTTTTAGTTCGTATATAGTGATGACTGGCCTAGTGTTTACTGGGCTACTAGCAGGTCACTGCAAATGGGTCAGCTCAACTAAATGGGTAGTGGCCTAACCCCAAGTAATTATGTTCATGTAATCTGTGTTAGTTGGCATTAGCCCACTTAATTAGGAGATTCTTGGTCAGTAACTTGTGTAAAGATCACGCAGAGGAATTGCAGTTTCATGGCAATTTACAGCATGGAGATTTTTTTATTTTTTTTTTATTTTTTTTATTTTTTATGAGATGAGCCAAATGGCTATAATATACAGACTTGAAACAACATGTAGGTTAAACTGGTTAACAGGTCCAGTCTAACACAATCCCGGTCCTACGACATGCTTGAGCTACACTATCGGCTCTCGCATTACTAACTCTGGAGATATAAAGAAACAATACCGAATCGAAGAGAAGAACATGCAACCAGATGCTCTTCGCCATGCCTTCGAGATCAGGGGGCCAACCACCCAATCCATTCAAAATTCGGACAGCTGATAATGAGTCTGTCTCAATAACTAACCTTCTAAGACCAAGGAGCTTTGCCCATTTCATTGCCTCCAGGATAGCCAACATCTCAGCTTCGAGGATCGATCTAGCATCTATTGGTTTAGCCCATGCCCAGGTTTCCTTCCCATCCTCCGCTAAGCCAACAACGCCAATGGCTGCAGCCTTGGACAGCGGGTCAACAGAGGCATCTGTTTGGATCACAACGACGCCGGTGCCGGTGGTCTGAATGGCAGCCTGTGATGATCTCTTGCTCTCTTGTCTTATGAATTCTTTCACATGCCTTATAATTCTGCACGCAAGAGCCTCAGCCGAGTCTCCCTTTTCTCCGAAAACAATAGAGTTTCTATCTTTCCAAATTAATCACATGCCATAAGCTAGAAAGGTTTTGATCTTCTTGGATCCACTCTGAAATAAAGCTTCGCAGTAGTCCTCAAAGTTCCAAGGAGGAAGCACCAGCTTCTCCTTGCTTGCAATCAAAGAGAAGATAGTGAAGATGAACTGACACCCAAAGATAGCATGCATAACTGTTTCAGGTTCTCCTCGACATCTCGGGCATTCATTTTTTGATGCCAAGCACAACCTCCACAGAGCCTCTCGAACCGGTAGCTTTCCATGAACTGCCCGCCAGAGAAAATGTCTAACTCTTAGGCCAGCCGGGGATCTCCACACACTAGACCAAGTGTCATCCATATCTGCTCTGCTCTGTTTTATTACCTCCTGCCTCTGTACAAGGTAAGCTGAAGCAGAGCAAACCATTCCAGAGTTATTGAATGGCCATCGACTGATGTCTCTGCTTCCCATCCTCTGCTTCAAGATAAGTTCAATAAGGAGCGGGTGGAAGGTGTATGCTAAAGCATCTAGCTTCCAAGAACCCTCAGAGATCAGGCTTCCGACTTCAGTAGCATCCAAACCACTAAAGACATTAAACATGGTTGGCCATCTGGATAAGGGAATGTCTGTGAACCATGCATCATACATCACGTTGAGCTTGCTACTGGTTCCTGGCACCCAGACTAATCTCTTTCTCAGTGAATCCGCAGCAAAGCAGATGTGCTTCCAATGAGTCGAAACATTTCTATGGTCGCGGCAGGTTGGAAGAATCTCACTCCATTGGTATTTGGCCTTAGCAATCTCTTTCCATACATTAGTTCCTGGCTGAAGCAAGGAAGCTACCCGATTGGCCTTGAGAGCAATCTGCCAAGAACACAGATCTTTGACACCCAGACCACCCCTTTCCTTTGGAGTGCAAACGTCTTTCCATGCTAAATTGCACAACCCAGATTTGCGGTTTTTCCATAAGAAATCTGTACATATACGATCGATCTTCCTTATGATTCCCAGAGGAACATGGGAAGTAGCCATTACAAACGTAGGTATAGCTTGCAGGACTGACTTCACCAGCACCAATCTTCCTAGGTCTGAGATGAGTCGCCCTTGCCACGAGAGGACGCGACTGATCAATTTATCCAGAAGAGGAGCACAATCAGCAGCAGTAAGTCTTCCGGGGCAGAGCGATGCGCCCAGATAAGTCCAGGTACCTTCAGCTATAACTAACCCAAGTATATGACATAAGGTAAGCTTCCTATTTACGGCATGGAGTTGGACCTAATACTTTAGAAGGCGGGTTATATGTATGACATTTGCACCTCTGAGCTCATATGATAGATTCAACTAATAAAAAAAATTGAAGCTCGGGTGATAGATTCAACTAATAAAAAAGATTGAAATAGTGTGAAGGGGTAAAAGAATCAACCACTGGAAGGGGACGAGCAGAAGATTGTCGTTGTTCTGGGTTTGCCCCGACACTAGTCGCTGACGTTGAGGAGTGCACCTTTGTGGCCAAATTTCGACGAGCAAAAGATTGTCTTCGTGTTTCCACTGGCGGCCTTTGGAGGGTTGGAGAGAGGAACATTTCGATCTTTGGGTGGCAAGATGATTTCCGGCCAGGTGAAGACACACCAATGTGGATTCGATTGCCTAGCCTTCCCTTGAACCATTCTAAAGAGGACAACCTCCTTCGCATCGCTGGAACCATTGACGAACCCATTATGATCGACTACTTCTCTGAAGGGGCTTCAAGGTGCAGATTTGCTCAGGTCTGCGTTCTCGTCCGCACGACCGTCCCAGTGCAGTGTGGGATCTGGATTGAGAGCGAGAATGGCCGGCACTTCTTCCAAGCTTTTCTCTTTGAAGGTATGCAAGTTTGCCAAGGATGCGGCTGTTTGGGTCATGCTGCCCCAGGACTGACCCGAGCTCGCCGGCGTTGGAGACCCCCCCCCCCCCCCCTCTTCCGTACCTTCCTCTACCAACTTTGGACAAAGATGATGGCTAGACTGCCATTCAACCCAAGAAGCGCAGAACTCGTGCCAACAGCCATGCTTGTGCTAGAAAAAAAGCTTCTTTCGTCACTCCGGCCAGCGAGCATACCAGAATTCCAGCTAAGCTGGTGGAAAGACGTTGGCATG
Source organism: Narthecium ossifragum (assembly GCA_963920575.1). NCBI lineage: Eukaryota > Viridiplantae > Streptophyta > Magnoliopsida > Dioscoreales > Nartheciaceae > Narthecium > Narthecium ossifragum. The sequence goes on from OY986965.1 coordinate 27,459,898, forward strand.
TCAGACATGTAGAGATGTCAGCGCCTGTAGCTTTGACAGGCCAGCTGGCCCAGTAGGAGTCAATTTCAAATTCCAGAGGCTTGCTCCCACTCCCTTCTCTTGAACCAACCGTGGGTGGCCTTTGGCCTTGCCCACATATCAGGCCAAGCTTTCACCCATCTCAGTGCCCAACCCACCATAGCTGCCCAAGCCCCACCCACCAAAGCTATACCTGCCACCTCTTTAAGCCGAACCCACCAATGTTGCCCAAGCCCAGCCCTCAACTCATCAACCCGAGTTGTACCTGCGACCAATCATCAACCCATCTTAGGGCCCTCTTATGTTGACGTGGTCTTGGGGAATGGACTCGGTCCGCCCCCCTCGGTGCCCAACCTGAGTCCAGGGATTCGGGGGCCTCAAGTGACCGAGTTACTTGAGGCCCTCAAGTGACTCAAATCTGGCTGTCCATTTAAATGGACGACCAGATCCAATCTCCCTCTCTTCTTTGGTGATTGATCTACTGTCACCACGGGCACACCGATCGAGGATTCCTCGTTTACCACGCCTACCCATTCCAGCGACGCTCCAACCGTGCTCGGCCGTAGCTGGTTGCTTGCAAAATTGTGGGCTTTTCCGGCGCCTTCGTGTTGCAAGGTACGCCGCTATCCTCATCTAGCCCTTCTCCTTTTTCTGGTTCTTTTCCTATCCCATTTCCATGGCTTGCAATCTGTTCCTTTTCCATGGACTGTGGCCCAACTCTGCTGGTCTCCTTCGACTTCTTCTGCTTATCTCTGTGCTCTGCTGGTCTCCTTCGGCTTCTTCTGCAACCCAACTCTGCCGGTCTCCTCCGGCTTCTTCTGCTTGCTCTGTGCTCTGCGGCCCAACTTTGCTGGTCTCCTCCGACTTCTTCTGCGACCCAACTCTACTAGTCTCCTCCGGCTTTTTCTAATTCCAATCGTCTTTGCGATCATCTCCAAACCAGCACGCGCGTTGGCGTCGGTGGCCACCAACCTCCTACTCCTCTTCTTCTGCTTGCTCTGTGCTCTGTTTCCTAATCGTTAAGATCTTGTATATACGACTGGAATCAGAAGGAGATTGGATATGGCCGTCCATTTAAATGGACGGCCAGATTTGAGTCACTTGAGGGCCTCAAGTAACTCAGTCACTTGAGGCCCCCCGAATCCATGACTGAGTGCTTTGCCCAACAAGTTTGGATTCAGAAACAGAGCACATAGCAAGCAGAAGAAGAGGAGTAGGAGCTTGGTGGCCGTCGACTCCAATGCGCGTGCTGGTTTGGAGATGATCGCAAAGACGACTGGAATCAAAAAAAGCCGGAGGAGACCAGCAGAGTTGGGCCGCATAGCACATAGCAAGCAGAAGAAGCCGGAGGAGACCAGCAGAGTTGGGCTGCAGTCCATGGAAAAGGAACAGATTGCAAGCCATGGAAATGGGATAGGAAAAGAACCAGAAATAGGAGAAGGGCTAGATGAGGATAGCGGCGTACCTTGCAACACGAAGGCGCCGGAAAAGCCCGTAGTTTTGCAAGCAACCAGCTACAACCGAGCAAGGTTGGAGCGTCGCCGGAATGGAAAGGCGCGGTAAACAAGGAATCCTCGATCCGCGTGCCCGTGATGATAGTAGATCAATCACCAAAGGAGAGAGGGAGATTGGATTTGGCCATCCATTTAAATGGATGGCCAGATCCAATCTCTGTCACTTGAGGCCCGCTGAATCCTGAGTCCATATACTTCTTTAGCTCGTGGATCTTTGCAAGCCACATCACTCTCCCCTTTTTCCCATCGGTGTCTTCACCTCCAAGGGTCAAACGAGCCGATGAGTTCTCTCCCTCCCTGCCCTCTCCCAACCTCTACTCCGACTTCCAATTCTGAGGTCAATTCAGGAGACGGTGATGGACATTGGTCTGATGAGGAATACGATTTCGAAGTTTCCTTCTCGAATCGTTATGTTAGCCACCTGGACGTCTTGCTGATGGCGGAGCTAGACATTTTCCACTCCCCCGCCGTTGGTGGCCAATGAAGGCGATCTCATGGAACTGTCGTGGGGTTGGGCTTCAAAAGCTTCGTCGCCTCTGTCGAAGATTGATCTCGCGACACTCACCAGATCTCCTCCTATTTCAAGATGTGGGGATTGTGGATGAAGACCTGGTTCGTCTTTCTCGCTCTCTTGGTGTCTCTTGGGATTCTTTTCTTGTCCCCTGTCAAGGTCATCTTGGTGGCATCTTTGCCACTTGGAGGTCTGAAGACCGCCTAGTCTCTCTCGTCTCCTCTTCCCGCCAAGCTATACACAACTTATTCACTGGCAAGGATGGTTCACAATCATGGGTTACCTCCGTGTATGCTGGTAGGAATCACAGTGGTCGACACTGTCTCTGGAGAGATCTTTCTCTCATTTGCCTTAACCCCAAACCCCACCTCATTATTGGCAATTTCAGCGTCATTGGATGTGAGGACCCGTCCCTCTACTCTTGTGGCTCGTCGTGGACCGCAAGGGCAATTTGGTAAATTACGCCTTGTCGGCTTGTTTCACACCCGCGTGTGTACACACTGACTATGTTTGTGGTAATGTTTGACTAGAATGATTAGTGGGACCCGGGATCGAAAGATCCGGGCTTGGGCTTGAGTTCTAGCCCAAGTCTAGCTTTCTGGACAAATCGGATCGATCTTCTCTAGCTAAGAGATCGATCTTCTTGTGCCTGAAAGTCAAACCCGATTTGGCAAGAAAGATCGATCTCTTTTGAGAAAGAGATCGATCTCTCTTGAGTCGGTTCGTTCGTCTATAAAACGAACGAAACTTTCTCTTTTTATTTTTTTTGGAAATTCTGAGTTTTCAACCGTGTTCTTGCTGGATCTGAGCTCGTTTGAGGAAGATCTAAGACCTAGCAGCTTAGATTGAAGCTGCTCTTGCTTAAGTAGGGATTCCTACCTACATCTTTTCGGGTTTTTGGTTTTTCCGTTTTTGATTCATGTTCTTATGCTTAGATCTGTTAATATACTTGTTGGTTTTCCGTGATTTCACCGGTTTTGGACTCGTGGGATCTTGATCTATCAGATCCCAAAGTTTTGAGATGTTTGGATGTATTTTCCGACAGTATTTTTTGCCGGAAGTACGCCGGAGAACCCATTCGGATCGATCTCCTTTGAGGAGAGATCGATCCCTTCTGAGGCGTCATGCCCAGCCCGAGCAGGATCGATCCCTCGACTGAAGAGAGATCGATCTTTGTCTTGGCTGAGATGACGGGTTCCGCGTCACGAAGAAGATCAATCCCCCTGGAGGAGGAGATCGATCTCTTTTGGTTGACAGGGACGAGTTCTCCTAGTTACTAAGGAGATTGATCCCCTTGGGAAGGGAGATCGATCCCTTAGTGGCTGAGAGGTGTTTTCAAGTGGATTTTGCCCGCGGGGCTTTGAATGACGGTTTTCTTTACCGTCTTATACATGTTACATATACTTAAGCATGTTAGCCCTATAATAGGGGCAGTAGTGAACCGGGGGAGTGATGACTCCCGGGATGTTTAGAATAAACGGGCGGGTAGCCCTACAGCTTTCCCTAGCCTTACATGCCGGCGTGCGCCGAGGGCCTTATATGTTATATCTGTAAGCTGTTGTTTGCGGGGTTGCTTCACGGTGCAGGTGTGTGGCAGACTGCTGACAGTGGTGGTGGTACCACTGTACCAGTCCTAGACCTTATTTACATGTTCACCACCCCGGGCCGGCAGGGTGTCCATACCTTGTTATTGTATATCATCACATATTGCTGCATGCTTACTTGTATTATCCTGCGCATGTTCATAGCATGCATTGTGTTGTGCATTAGTCGCATCTGTGTAGGGCGTTGCCGATCCGAGGCTTCGGGTAGTCCGGATCTAGCTCTAGGATCGTTGCGGGTAGCTTGGTCCAGGTTTCGATTTGTAGTATTCAGTCGTTTTCGATGATAGGATTAGATGACCTGAATACATGTTGTTTGAGGTTTAGAGGTCGTGTCGACTTCAAGTTGTATCTGAAGTGTAGCCGGAATCCGGTGTTCTTAAACTCTTGGGAGGAGGAGTGCCTGCCCAGCGGTGTCCTGGCCCGCCAAACAGTGTTCTGTGTCCTATTGAGAGTATGCAGTGTTTTGGGCCTGCGTTCACGGACTTCCGGTAGGGTTATGGGACTCTTGTATACACCTAGGGTAAACTTGGAGGCGGCACTGTTGTGTTCCCTCCATTGTGAGTGTCGTAGTGTAGTGTCCCTGCTGAGCTTAGTGCTCACTTCTACCCGGGCTGCGTTTTGCAAGTGCTGGCGCTAGCTCTGCTTCGGTCGCCCCTACTGAGCCGGTGTTTGGTGACGTGGCGGCTTCTGGTGGTACTTGAGGAGCGGCGATCTATGTTTTTACCCTTTTGTTATAGATAGTCTCCTACATGAGTGATAAATGTATAATTTCCCTGTTCTGAAGACATGTATCTATTCTAGTTCAGTCTTTGGGTTTGTAATATTTGTATAATACAGGATGATTATGAATTGCTAGGGTAACCACTACGATTAGAGGGAAACCCCGCCAAAATTTCTGCACTAGGTTAGGTTCCGCTTCGCGTCGCCCAGCCCGGTTGGGCCTACGCGGGTCGGGGCGCGACAACTTGGTATCAGAGCATAGGCTGTAGATCCCAGGGAGTAGGATCAGGATTCGGTTGAGATTGAGCGTGGAATGGGTTAGTTCTATGTCTAGAACATCCGTACATGCTCTCTTTGTGTTGTGTATGTCTTTCGCTTTATTGTTGTGCTGCTTTGTTTTGCGGCTTCTGACGAGTGAATGCTCGTTTGTCGTTGGTGATTGCGCAGATGTCGGGAGCTCGAGGCCGACCTTCAGTTGTTGGTCAGGGTGGGGCACGACTTGGTCGACCCGCCCAACCAGACAGGGTAACACCTGTCAGGGAGGTCAGAGCTAGACGGGCTGAGCCATCGCTAGCGACGGTTTCGGTCGTACGGGAGGGGACCCATCTCACCGAGGAGAGGGTTCTCCCTCCTGTCGACGGGCGGACCGCTGCGGCGGTCTTGTTGGACTTTCTGCAGCCGGACCCGTATAGGTTCAGTGGTAAGGCAGCAGATCCATTGGCCAGGGCACGTCAGTTTAAGCGGGGGCTTCGATCAGAGATCTGGCGACGGATATATGATTTGAGAAGTTGTATTTAATAGTTTGTTAGTTTATTTTAGGTTTAATCATGATTTGAGAAGAAATACAAGAAATTCGGTTAAAAAGATGAATTTATGTGATAAAGACTGCTTCGTCTCCAGTCAGGAGAATATTCTCCAGAAATTCTGTATAAGTCCAACTATTTTGGAACTTTAGTACGTGATAGCTTACTTCAAGTGCTACAACTTTCATGTTGGTCACTTTGCGAGATTCCTTATGGATTGATACCTGTTTTGAAGAAGATAAAGATATATAGTTGCTGGAAAACTGGTCCGTCGATATTCAGAAGAATATTCATAAAATATTCCCGATAAGTTCAAATATTATGAAATCTTTGAAATATGACAGAGGACTTTCTAATCTACAATGTTTGTGTTGGACACAGTTTCAGATTTTGATTTTATTGGGCCCAGTTGTGCTCGGAATAAGACTTTCAGAATTAATTCAGGAAATCCGAGTTGCAATAGAAGTCCAACACAACTAAAACTCTAATTTCGAGGGTTCTCCTATAAATATGGGTATTCAATCCGAATTTATCATCTTTTCGACTATCTTTGGAGAAGGAAAAGAAAGATGATGATGATGCGGATGGTGACAACTTTCTATTCCAAGGCGATGGTGTTCATCCAAAAGATGAGTTGCTAATTATTGTACTAAGGATTATTCATGAAACCCTAGCGTAGTTTTCTATCTTCTTTGGTTTGATTCTTGTAATATTCTCAAGACATGATCTTATGGATTTGATTTTAATGTTAATAGAGCTGAGGGAACAGAGTTCTCTTGACATATATTTTGGCCTACTTGATTTCTGTGATTGATGGTAGAGATCTATAAGATGATTTTCATGTGGTTTGTGAGCACCCGATGAGATATTCTATGCTTAGTGACTATAGGTTGTGCTAAGGTTACCCCGAAGACAAGCTATGCTAATCGAAGATAAAGTATGCCTTTCGAAAACACTTACTTTATTTTAGGGATGCATGTAAGCTTAAGAAACTGTGGATCCATAATGTTTAGAGAAGAGAACAAAAGGATAACTAGAGAAGATTGAAGGCGAAACTAGGACGGATTGAGTAATTCCTAAGTCGCTTATCCATTGATTCGAATTGATCACTTTTAATTGTTTTTCTTAGTTGGCTTTAGATAATTCAAACCGATCATTGATTCTTTTGCTTTTGCTTAGATTTAGGGTTTTGAGAATTGATTTCAATCTTTCTTGGTAAATTCCCTGTGGATCGACTCCAGACTTCATCGCTATCCTACCTAGTAGCGTAGTGATTGAATAAAGATTATAAATTTAATATTTGATTGAGTTTGCAATATTTTAATGACACGTTCGCAACACATCAGTCATCTTCCTCGGTTTGCTTTTGATCATAACCCGCTGCTTTTCTCCTCTCACCAAGAACCGTGGACACTTGGCCCTACTCCCTTCCGCTTGGAATCCTTCTGGCTCAAGGAACAAGAATTTTCTGAACTAGTTAGCAGGGCCTGGGCAAGACCACGCAGAGGTTCCATCCAATTTTCTTTTACAACCAAGATTCTTGAGATGAAGAATGCTGTCAAATTGTGGAATAGACGTGATGAAGCCGACCTATTCGAATCTGGTGCCCGCTCTGAGCGTTTGCTGGAATATCTCTATGGGAAAGAAGAACTTGGAACTCTTACTGATATGGAGGGGGTTGAACTGAGGTGTGCCAAGAACCGACACACTACAGTACTGTTACAACAAGAGGAGTTTGTCTCCACGCACTTCAGGCAGAAGTAGATTCTAGAAGGCGATCACAACACCAATTTCTTTCATGGGCTCGCTAAGCGATGTCAATACAGATCCAAGGTCCTCGAGCTAGTTATAGAAGATGGCTTGGTTATTTCATCCCAATCACTAGTCTCTGATGCCTTGATCCACCATTTTAGCAACTTGTGGAATGCGAGGGATGACTCTTCTGACTTCATTCTTCCTCCCCTCCCCAAAATCAAACCAGTTGACCATCTTTTACTTTTGGCGGAGGTTACTGAGGAGGAAGTCATGGTGGCTATGAAGGAAATGGAGAAAGGAAGATGCCCAGGCCCTGATGGCTTACAGATTGAGTTCTTTCTTCAGTTTTGGGTTGTGGTTAAGGGAGACCTGGTTGGTCTTATCCAAGAATTCTTTCGTACTAGCTAGATCCCTCTACACTGGAACGAGACCTTCGTGTCCCTAATCCCAAAGGTTGCTAATCCGTGTAGAATCCATGTTTACCGGCCCATCAGCCTCATCAATGTCAGATTTAAAATCATCTCCTCTATTCTTGCAAATCGGCTCCGTAGTGTTATTGAAGATCTCATCGAGCAGGAGCAATCTGCCTTCACGCCGAATCGTAGCATCTTCGACAATATCTCCGCGGCCCAGGAATTGCTGCACTCACTCCACCGAGCCCCTTCTACCCGTCCTCTGATGGCAGTAAAGATCGATATTGGATCTGCCTATGATAGTGTCAGCTGGAAGTTTCTTGATCGGGTGCTGGCTAAGATGGATTTACCCAAAGATGGCGGATGTGGATCTCCCTGTGTCTTTCATCCACTTCTCTCGCTCTTATCATCAATGACACTATCTCTGGGTATTTCACTGCCTCCCGTGGTCTCCGCCAAGGAGATCCAATCTCTTCTTATCTTTTTTATCCTTGTTCAAGAAGTCCTCTCCCGCTTGCTGAATAGAGAAGTTGTTAGTCTCAAGGGTGTTAAATTTCATCGTCACCGAACCTCCTTCTCCCACCTACTATACGCCGACGATTGTCTTCTTGTCACTAAAGCCTCAACTGAAGAAGCAACAAACATCACTACTTTCTTTGATGTTTTTCATTCTGATAAGTCACAAAATATGCATAATTCACCCATTCAACTGGGCTTTGTTAGCTCTCAAGCAATGCATTTTTAATATCTTTTCATATGGTTTCGGGTACAAGAGCTTACAAAGAGAGTTGCATCAATTTCGAGCCAAAAGACATCAATTATACAGATTCAACCTTATTTGGATCGATCCAGAGTATTTGGATCGATCCAGGAATATTGGGATCGATCCCAAAGTAGTTTGGATCGATCCAGAACCCTTTTTCAGAGAGCCAGACTCTCTGTCATACATTGTATCGATCCAGACCCTTAATGGATCGATCCAACATATTTTTCCAAAGAGCCATGACTCTCTGTTATACATTGGATCGATCCAGATCTGTAATGGATCGATCCATAATCCTTTTCCAGAGAGCCATGACTCTCTGTTACACATTGGATCGATCCAGACATTTAAATGTATCGATCCAGAATATGTGGATCGATCCAAACTCATATTGGATCGATCCAGAAGCCCTTCCCAGAGAGCCATCACTCTCTGTTACATCTTGGATCGATCCAAACTCATATTGGATCGATCCAAGCCGTTAGAAACCCAAAGTTTGGCATCTTGGATTGATCCAAACCTATTTGGGATTGATCCAAGACCCCCTGACGGGTAAAAACGGACGGTTCTGATCTGATCCGAGGGTCCACGACTTGGGGCCTATAAATAGAGGTTTTGGCTCTTATTTTAGGATCTTTTTTCCCATCTTTTTCCCTCCTTTCTCCAGCCTTCTTCCCCCTTTGAGTGAGAGAGAGATTGAGGGCATCAAGGGTTGGATTTTGATGGTGAAGATGGATAAAGCCTTCTCCTCCATGGATCTCCTACCCAAGATAAGTAGCTAAATCCTTTCTCCTTGGAAATTTCATGATGTACTAGGGCTTTCTCTTAGATTTCTCTTTTGATTCTTGATGTAATGACTCTTGTGAGATGGTTTTTGTATGAATTCTCATGTAATTCTATATTTCTTTAATGAATTCCATTATTGAATGGTTGAATCCCTTGTTTTACATGTGATTACTTGAGAATAAGATGATGCTTACTAGATGTTTGATTTAATTTCTCAAAGAAGAGGCTATGCTAGAACCATAGCCACCTATAGGGGATGAATCCTTGATCTAGGGATAGGATCTTGAGGTGCTAGAACCACCCCAAGCCAAAGCTATCCTACTCACTATTCTCGACTTAGATGAGGGATGTGATTGAGATATTAAACCCATCTCAATCCAAGACCTTATCCATACAAAGCCTTAATCCTTTGCCAATGATATGACCTTAGTCCGGCGATCGTTGAGCTATGATCGAATTAGAGCCTCGATCATGGATCTTTACCTTGTTATGCACGCGATGAGATGATCTTAACCCGACGTCTCATTAGCGGCGAGCGATACTAATCCTACGCTCCTCGATCTCCAATTTAGACAATCCCTTGAGTGTCATTCATCTTGATTCATAGAGATAATATTTAGACCCTACTTCGGATTGGAATTCCCTAGGACTTCTTCCTTGATAAATTTCCTTCTTAGTTGTTTTAGAATATTTTAGTTAGAACAACTATAAAATCAATCCAATTGTTTACAACTATTGTAGAGACTAGACCGTATTTGTTAATTCGACCATCCAATTCTCCGAGGACTCGACCCGTACTTCCACTAACTATGTTGTAGTTAACTATTAGTTCGGTAATTTGTTTTGTCCGCCATTGATATACTTAACGACATATTTCAAGGCGCGTCACATTGCATGTCTGGATTTGCTGTGAATCCAGCGAAATCTAGAATCAGATTCTCTCCTTGCTCTAACGAAGTTCGGCGAGCTGACATCTGCGAAATTTTGCATATTTCCGAAGACACTGGGTCTTTTTTCTATCTTGGAGTGCCGGTCGATGGTGGGAGATTAAAGGTCGATGCATTCAACTATCTCATTGATGCTTTCGTTGCTCATCTATCTAACTGGAGCTCTCTTAAGCTGGTGGGCGCCGGACGTGTTACTCTCATAAAATTGGTTCTCCAATCCCTCCCAACCCATAGCTTTCTTGCTACCCATGTGCAAGTTTCTATCACACCAAGAAGCTGGAGTTCTTTGCTAAGAATTTCCTTTGGGATGGCAAGAAAGGACGGAGAGTACCCTGGGATCTTGTCTGTAGTCCACGCGAAGTGGGTGGGCTTGGGTCTCAGGCATTTTGGCACTTGGCAGAAAGCACTTCGTCTCAAGCGAGCCTTCGACCTCTACAGACAACCAAGCTCTATCTGGAATCAAGTATCAAGAGCCAAGTACAAGTGGATCAACAATATTCCCTCCAGCAAACCTCACTACGGATCCTCAAGTCATTGGCATAGGATCTGCTCTGCTGCAACCGAATTACATGACAACATCCGATGGGTTCTTGGGCCTCTCAGTAAGATCAACGTCCTTTTTGAATCCTGGATTTCTATTGATTCATTGATCTCCGTCCTCTTTTTTCCTCCTCTTCTGGTCGACACTGTCGTGGATGATCTTTTACTGACCAGTGGAGAATGGAACGCTGCTCTGGTTTCCTCCCTCTTCCACCCAGACCTTGCTGCTCTAATTCTCAGCATCCAAATTCAGAGGGAGCCCAGGGACTGGGCCATTTGTGCTTTTTACAGTTCATGTGTGATTTCATCTGCATCCCTTTATAGATGGCTGTCAAGTTCTGATAATTCTTCTTGGTTGGGAGAGGATCTCACTGCGGCCTGGCAAAATTTTTGGAAACTGAATGCTGGTTCGAGGGTCTTATTCTTCCTATGAAAGCTTTTCGATGGGAAAATTATGTCGGATGAGGCTTTGTGGAGTTGGGGATGCTTCTCTGACCCATCCTGCGCAAGGTGCTCAGCCGCCCGTGAAGATCCTGCTCATATCTTCTTTGGATGCCAATTCGCCCAAGAAATTTGGAGCCGGTCAGCTACAACTTGGCAGCACCCATCCTCCTTCAACGATTGCTGGAATCTCCTCTCTGATTCTTCTCGTGCAAATCAAGAGGATCGGAAGACAACTGTCGGCTATACCTTATGGTGGCTCTGGAAAGAAAGGAATGGAGTTATGTTGACTAATCAAAAGCTCCAATCGGGGGAATTGATCATCTTGATCCTACGCCAGGTACGAGAGTTCAAGCTTTCTAAACGTCCCCCTTCTCATAGACCTCCTCCACTCCGACATCTCTCTCCTGTCTTGAGAACGGATGCCTCTGTTCGGTCTGGTCGCACCGGTCTTGCTGCTATTCTCTCTTCTGGTTCTTCTACGACTTGGTGCTGGTCTTCGTGCCTTCCAGTCCATTCACATCCTGTTTGGCGTGCCCTTGATCCGGCGAATCCGTGGGGTCCGGGGACGCGTGGATTCCAATCTACGAGATCCATGCATTTGGATCCCGCGGCGGATCCCGAGCGGATCCCAAAAATTGGCGGATCTCGATTTCGGCGTCCGCGCGTGCGGTATCCGCTCCTACGGATACCCGTGGATACCATTCCGCGGGTACCGCGGATACCGTGCGCCAAACGCACCCTTAGTAGTTGAGGGGGAGCTCTTAGCCATCCTGGGGGTCTAACTCAAGTGGATCATCAACAATTTCCAAATCCTATGGTCGAATCAGATTCCAGGATTGCTCTAAAACTTATCTCGGGGAGGATGGAATGGTCTGATGTATTTTCCCATATTTTGCGACGAATTTGGGATCTTTCATCTCTTTTTCACAATGTTTTGTTTGTTCTCATCCCCACGAATTTAACGCAGATGCGGATTGCTTAGCTAGTTTAGCATGATTGCTTAGCTAGTTTAGCATGAGTTGGTCCAATAGGGTCGTCTGATATTACTATGTAATTTCTTCTTCATCCCCGACCTTGAGGTTTATCTAATAATAATAATAATAATAAAACACTAAATGGTGACAAACTATGAAGCCTATGTTGGTTATTATTCTTTAGCTAGCTTTTGGCGGTGATACGATGAGTGGAGGGTATGGCTCAAGTCAATGACCCAAATGATGGTTTCAGAGGAAATGATTGTGTTTGTTCCTCATATATATATATATATATATATATATATATATATATATATATATGGAAGGGGATGATTTCCATGGGATTATAAATACTCGAGGAGATTTCCATAATAAACCTCCAAAGTGTGAGAAGGGATTGTGAGTTTAATATATATGAGCTCCAACAAGAAACGATAATATCATCATCTGTGGTCTGTAGACATATGTGGATGTGACACTCAAATTTAAAAATCATTAGTCGCATCTCATATTTGTCATATTAAAAATATGTGCGTGAGAGAGAGAGAGTACGTATGATGGTAGGACCTGCATGCACGATATAATTATATGAATATGTATATATATATATATATAGGGAAATGATTTATACACACGGCCAGCTGGCGTGTGTAATGGACATGCCTAACTGGCCGATGTGCTTAATGGGTCCAAACCCGTTTGACATCCACCCGTTAATATGAGCTACCCGTTAACATGAAATATTTTATCAAAGCTTCCTTTGCAGCTTCCTTTATAAGTTTCTTTCAAACCCTTCGCACCAGCCGCCGCCGCCAGCCCATTGTTCGTCGGCCACCCTACCTCGGCGCCGCCAGAGTATCATCATGTCCTGCTCGCTGCCCAACACTCGTGCGCGCCACCCTACCTTGGCGCCGCCAGAGTATCTTATCCTGCTTGCTATTCTTGTGCTTGTTAGACCCTTGTCACTTGACAGCTGATCGAAGTCCAATTTTTCACTTTGCCCATCACTTGGTTTTATGGGAGTATCTCAGTTGATACATGTGCTGCATTTCAAACCCAAAGATCTTTTTTACACTGGTTTGAAAATTGACAGCGAATCTGTTATTTCTTTTGTACTAGTTTCTGAGATATCCACCAGTAATTTCACCAACTCAGTAGCTGATTATGAATAGATAGTGACAAATCTTTACTCATTAATCTTCAGTTGCCAAGGAGTTGCTGACATTAATGGAAGGACGGAGAAAAAAGGGAAGTAACAGAATATGGTTATGTTGTCCAAGCTAACAGAGAGCTCTATGTATGCTATGAGCTGCTTAAACAAGATAAACACATCCAAATTTGGTTCTGCTGTAGTATTTTCCCCAAAAGTTAGAGTTTTTTCATTCCCATATCATTGGCCATGTGGATTACACTTGATAAGTATGCATCTCAAACAAGTCATGAAGGCAAACTCATCGAGACTATGTTTTCTGTTGCTTCTTTGAGTACTATCATTGTCTTCGTACTATCTTTATCTTGGCATAAGCTTTTCCTTGTCTTGGTCTCCTTTAACTTTTTATTTGTTGCCTCACTTAAGCTTTGCTGCTAAATTAATGTTTGTTACCTTAGCTTCTTAGACATGTCCTTGGAGATGAATGCTATGGATGGACACTTACCGAAGGAGTGCCGGTCTGATAAATGTTGCACCTGCCAGTGATGTCGATGGAGTCCAAATGATGTACTGATCACTTGAGGGGAAAAGGTGTCTGCCAAAAGGCAAAGATCAAACTATGTTATATTACTGAGTTTGAAAAAAAGCAAGATCGATGTTTCAGGGAACTATGAATGTTTTGCTATTTGAAATGTGCCAATTTTGATTTTCGTGGACTTCTGTTATATGGCTTTTTCACATAAATGTGCCAATTTTTCACATATATATAGTTCAAAGTTTCGGTTCACTAGTACCGGTTTAATAAGAAATAAATCGGTACCCAATCACCAATTAAACCTGTGACACAATGCCCTTCATTTTGTGTTTTATCGGTGGCAAAGTACCGGTATTCAGTTACCGACATATATTCGTACACTCTCTTGATCTTTCTATCGATAAGAGACTGGTTTCTTCCGGAACAATTAATGTAATTCGTGGCATTTATAAGATGAACTCGTACAACCAAAGCTCTTAATTCGTGATCTGAAGCTGTTAATTTGTGCTATTGATAGAACGAATATGTTATCTCTATCGGTAGCCATGTACCGATAGCAAACCACACTAATATCGGTAGTCAGGTACCGACAATGTACCCATATCTATCGGTATGTGGGTACCGATATAACCACAATTAATGTGATTCGTGGCATTCATAAAACGAACTCGTACAACCAAAGCTGTTAATTCGTGGTCTGAAGTTGTTAATTCGTGGTATTGATAGAGCGAATATGTCCTGTAAATAGTACGAATATGTTATCCCTATCGGTAACCATGTACCGATAGCAAACTACACTAATATCGGTAGTCATGTACCGACAATGTACCCATATCTATCGGTATAAGGGGTACCGATATAACCACAATTAATGTGATTCGTGGCATTCATAAAACGAACTCGTACAACCAAAGCTGTTAATTCGTGGTATTGATAGAACGAATATGTTATCCAAGTATGGTGCTATCGGTAGCCATGTAGGCATGAGACTCGCAAACGAGCAGGCCGCTGGTTCGTGGCATGCATAAGGAGAAATTGTACAACCAAGCAGCTATTTCGTGATATGAATAGAACGAATATGTCATGTGCATACTACGAATAGAACGAATATGTCATGTACAACCAAGCAGCTGGTTCGTGGTAGGAATAGAACGAATATGTCATGTACAACCAAGCAGATGGTTCGTGGCATGCATAAGGAGAAATTAAACCAGTTCATCAAGACTGTTCAAGCCACTACCTACACTGAACTCATGAACAACACCATCAACCTCAATCAAACTAATAATACCAGGGACCTTCTCCATCCCAATACTTCTCATCTGCTCGTGCATACAAACTACATCGTCCCACTTCATCCTCATCGAATACAAATTCGCCAATGCCACTTCACAGCGCATGTCGCTTGGATCCAACTCTAGGAGATGTTTCACCGTGTACTCACCCGTCTCAATATCACCCAATTTACTTGCAGCTCTAAGATCAGCGCGCTGGAGGCTTGCTGGGCGCCCGCGTCAGCGCAACCTAGTGTCAAACACTTGGTGGGCACACAAGCAGCCACGCAAGGAGGTGCGCATATGCGAGGGAAGGCTGGGGGAAGTAAAGTCGATGAAGAAGGATGTCGGGAGGAGTTCGTTGGGGGAGAGGATAGGCCCGAAACAACATTCGCCGAGAATAAGGATGCCGGAGAAGAGAGGCAGCTTGGAGAGGAGGCAGCGTGGAGAGAAGGAAAGAAGTGGAAGAAAGGGAAGACCGTCGCCGGAGAAGAGAAGCCGTCACCAGAGAATAGATGGCTGGATTTCAGTTGAAAGGGGCACTCCGGCGATAGAGTAATTTTGGAAAATGGAAGCTTGCGAATGGATGATGAAATAAATTCGTGACCCCTTAACCTGTTAATATAAACAAAACATATGCATCTGCCAATTAAGCAAGCTTTAATAAATAAGACTTAAAAAAACACTCCCAGCTAGGCGTGTAGACAAATCACTGCCCATATATATATATTACTCGCAATAATGTTATCTGAGTTTTATAATGATAGTGAATGGGTAGCTTCTCTAATTAAACAAGCTTCATATGTGAGGATAAGTTTACTTAGCCTCAACAAAAGGACAATGAACGCTTCCTTAGAATATGCGACGCTTCCGCCACCATCATCTCCGTTTGACTTGGATCCATCAAAACAACCGTCAAAATCAGAAGCGAGAAACCCCATGCATGCGTTTGTTATCGGAATAGCTTTATTTCGGGTTAATGAGTTTATATGATTTATTTTGAATTAAATGGTAATGATTATTTAAATTAAAGAAAAATAAGATAGAAGTAGTAAGTGAAATAAAGGTAACTTTGTAATTATTATTTATGAATGTTTGAGAATAAAATAAAAAATAAAAAAAAATATTCCTGAATATCGCTCCTTTACATGAAACAAAGGTTATCCATCCCCGTAACTTATTCCGGTACTAAATGGAGGCCCAGGAGATTATTTTCTCAGCTACTTTGGAGGGCGGAAAAGATAAGTGCAAGGAAAATGGCATTCCATGATGATGAGGATGCATGCTCACAACAACAATCTCTCAACATATATGTATGACATTAGTCAAGGGAGCACACATGGCATTCTACTCATTCACTTAATTAACCCAATAATACAATGAGAATTCATTTGGTGGCAGGAACATTCCTTCCATAATCTATACTTAGATGCCCATTGACTTTATTAACATGTTAGTGAGAAACCATTGGTAGTAACGTAGAGCCCATGATTAAATATATCTAATCTCATGGTGTGTTCCTTGCCACTAAAAATCAAACAATAGTGTCCTAATCATGGATGTCATGACTTCCACTACAATGTAGCGTGGGAATTTTGGTCCCCAACAACTGGCAGAGGAATCTTTTATCTCAAGAGGATTCTTTCAATGTAGCCACAAGAAGCTCTGCATTATTGATTTCTCAAGCCTGGTTGACAAAATGGCAAGCAGAGTTGTATTTTGACAAGGGAAAAAGATCTCTGAAGCCGGGAGATTAGTTCTTCTTAAATATGTCCTCCAAGGCATTCCTGTTTATGCAATGACAACTTCCTCCATCCCTGCAGCTGTGATCAAACGCCTGGAGAGAATATGCCGTAGCTTCTTGTGGAAAGGCCGCAGAGGGGGGATCGGGCAGGTGGCTTGGCGCGATGTTTGCAAACCCAAAGAGGTTGGTGGCCTCGGCGTTAGGGATTTCAGCTTATGGCAAAGGGCCCTTAAACTGAAGCGAGCAGAGGTGTTCTTGAAGCCTGAGCTTTCGATCTGGACCAAACTAGCCAAAGCCAAATATAGTTGGGATGGTGCTCTACCAACTGCTAGAGGCCTTAAGGGGGGATCCAACCATTGGAAGTCTATCTGCATAGTTGCCGATGACTTGAGGCTGGGGATCAGGTGGCGCCCGGGGAGCACAGCCAGGTCAGAATCCTTGATGATAGCTGGGTTTTGGACGAGCCATTCCGACTATGCCCATCCCTCTACAGCACATGCACTGCTGATGATCTTATGGTGGGGAACTTGAGAGCCGATGGAGCTTGGGATAGGAGGAAACTAAGTGCTCTGTTCCATCCGGACCTTGTTGCGGCTATCGAAGACTTGGCTATTGGAGCAACAGATGATTGGCGATGGGATTTCAACAAAGAGGGCACCGTTACCTCAGCTTCAGCCTACCAGATGTTGCTGCACAGATTCTGTTTCCTCTCGCACGATGTTCCGGATGAGTGTTGGTCCAACGTCTGGCGTTTACCGGTGAGCCCGCGAGTGAAGACCTTCATCTAGAAGGCCTTGCAGGGGAAGCTACCGGTTCGAGAGAAGTTGTGGAAGCTGGGTATCTCTCCTTACCATGAGTGTTCCCACTGTGGCGCGAATGGCGAGTCAGTCACCCATGTTCTCTTTGATTGCCCTGCCATGAGGAGTGTCATTGACAAACTCTTGGAACGAGTTGGGGTGGGAATCTACAACTGGAATGCTGAGAACCTCGTCGGAGCCCTTATCCGATCCTCCAGCCAGCCGGAGATCCGCACCCTCAAGGCCTACATAGCTTATGGACTCTGGCTTGGATGGAAGGATCGCAATCTCTCAGTTTTCGAAGGGAAGCACGATTCGCCGGAGTTCTTGGCATGGAGAGCAGCATGACTTGCTGATGAAGCGCTGAGGAAGGGAGCAACTACCACCCAACCACAAAACAATGAGGGATACCAGGTTTGTCAGGTTGATGCATCTCGGGACTGCCAAAGTAATTGCTCTGCTGTTGAAGTAATTGGTTGTGATAGCCTGGGAGGGTGCGAATGGGTTTACGGTGAGTGCCTTCTGACGGAGACTGTTGTTGAAGCTGAACTCGCAGCGATCCTTAAAGGTTTGGAGTGGTCCAAGGCGCAGCAAAGAGCCAAGATTGTCATTGAGTCAGATGCGAAGAACGCTGTCGATATTGTAAATGGTCATAGAGTTTGGCCCGAAGGGATGCAAGGAATTGTTAGGTCGATTTGACGACTTATGAATTCCTTCGAGTCGGTTTTAGTTTTGTTTATATCGAGGTCCTCAAATGTTAGAGCGGACAAGGTTGCAAAGTGGTGTAGATTTGAGAGCACCGGTTTTGACTGGCGGCTCGAGGATGGGCTCAATGCCCTTGCTCAGGTGCTACAAATAAAATTTTTTAGCCCTCGGGCTTATCTCTTCAAAAAAAGAAAAGCTACCACCCTCATCTATTTAATAAATGAAAATTAAGATTTTTCAGGAATACCCCCTATTTTATGGCTAATATTGCTAAAAAGCTACGGCCTTGTTGATATTTATATCTGCCCCTCCTCTTTTATTATTACAAATTTTCTTTTGCAAAATCCTCCTCCCAATAATTTTTCTGTAAATGAAGAAATTTTTTTAGAAGACGTAAATATTCTTGCCGAATCTCTCTACACTTTATGGTTATATTTCGACCCAAAGTAAATTAACTGGCCAAAAATCTTTTCCTAGAAAGAGTTTAATAAGGAATATATGTCTTAAAAGGAGGGCAGTTTATTATTATCACAAGAATTTTTTAAAATAATTAAGCCCTTTACCTTTGATTAGGTGAGTAAATACCTATATAACCACAAATACCTCACACTGAGGGTTAATTCGAACATATGACCTCGCTGAGGAGAAGATAATGGAGAGTGGATTTGAGGAATATTTTTTTAATAATAAAGAGTTTTTTATAACAAAAATCAATAAGAGAGTGGACAGGCTAAATAAAATCGAGCATTCGCCGGAAAGCTTTAATTTTTTTTTTGATGAGTTAAACCCATTGTCTAAAGTTTATTTATAGCACCAGGGGTTCAGCCCCTCGTTGCCATTCCAAATTGGTACCGAAATTTCGGCGCCGCTTAGAAACCTGATCAATAGTGAGGTTAGATGATCTGGGTGTATATATGAACTATTTGAATAAAAATCTTGTTGATCGGCAATGTCAAAATAGTTAAAATCAGGTACGTGCAAAGGCTCTACTCTTCCGAACTCAGTTCGAATAGAGGTGTTGAAGATGCGGAAAAATGGACGATGGATGATGAGAAGTGGTGGAAAATGGATGATGAGAAGTCATGAAAAATGAATAATGGACGATGAGAAGTCATGAAAAATGAAAATGGATGGTGTAGCATGACAAGCGCGCATGATTTCGGAGGTTTTTTCTATGGAGGAGTTTTCTGATGCTGATGTAGATGAGTTTGGCCTCTTTGGCCATCAGGTTACCTAGTGTGTAGGATGGGTGTCCCAGCTTATGCTGGTTTGTAGCTTTGGCTTAACTTCTCAAAAAAAAAAAACCTCACACGGAGGGTTAATTCGAACATATGACCTCACTGAGGAGAAATAATGGAGTGGATTTGAGGAATATTTTTTTAATAATAAAGAGTTTTTTATAACAAAAATCAATAAGAGAGTGGACATGCTAAATAAAAACGAGCATTCATAAGAAAGCATTAATTTTTTTTTGATGAATTGAGCCCATCGTCTAAAGTTTATTTATAGCACTAGGGGCTCAGCCCCTCGTTGCCATTCCAAATTGGTACCGACATTTCGGCACCGCTTAGAAACCTGATCAACAGTGAGGTTAGATGATCTGGGTGTATATATGAACTGTTTGAATAAAAATCTTGTCGTTGATCGGCAATGTCAAAATAGTTAAAATTAGGGATGTACAAAGGCTCTACTCTTCCAAACTCGGTTCAAACAGAGGTGTTGAAGATGTGGAAAAATGGACGATGGATGATGAGAAGTGGTGAAAAATGGATGATGAAAAGTCATGAAAATGAATAATGGGCGATGAGAAGTGGTGGAAAATAGATGATGAGAAGTCGTGGAAAATGGACGATGATAAATGGATGATTAGAAATGAATGATGAGAAATGTGAATGATGAGAAATATGTGATGAAAAATGGATGATGAGAAATGGGTGATGAAAGATGGGCGATGAGAGATATGGATGATGAGAAATGGGTGATGAAAGATGGACGATGAGAGATATGGATGATAAGAAATGGGTGATGAAAGATGGACGATAAACTATGCTAGAACTATTAATATGAATGATATAACTACTTTTATGAATGAAAGCTTCATCGGAGGAAATTAAAATAAAGAAAATGCTTCATTACTGAAATTTAAAAATAGATGAAGATAAATAAAGTTACATTGAAAATAAAGATAAAATGTTACATTGGAAATAAAGATAAAAACTATTTTTGCTCTTGATTTCGAGAGAGAGTTCTTTTTCTCCATCATCTTCTTGGTTTTTATAGAGCTTATAGCATAACCACCTTAGAACCACACGAGACTGCCCTAAAATCGTCGAAACTAGTCGACATCTTCAGTTATTTACGAAACTATCATCAAATAAAGCATCTTGTGTTCACTGCTATTTAGCCAATGATAACCTTGGAATTTGGCAAAACTTTGAACATGAAAGTTGTAAGTCTTCGAATTCTCTTTCCATCGGTCTAAAAATTAGCTCATTTAGGCATCATATGAGAAATTTATGACTGAAATAATCGGCTAAAATATGGTCGATGGGGGAATTCTTTTTTTTTTTTTTTTTTTTTTTTGTAAAATCAAGCTTGCATTCATATGGTTACACCCAGAACCTGGGTCTATATAGACTCAACCAAAGACAAATGAAGATTCAGGGGAGGACTCCTCCTCCTCAAGTAACAAACCCAACCTTCTAGCCTATTAAGCAAGACAATCAACTCTTACATTTGAATCCCTATATATATGCTCAATTACAATTTCCCTAAGTCGAACCATCAAGTTCCAGATTTTCTGCAAATCATCAAGACAATGTTCCACCCAAGGAATAGAACCATTAACCATCCCTACAAGAAAGCAAGAATCTGACTCAATGCATAATCTGCGATTACCATTGCTATGGGCCACCTCTAGTGCCTTCAAAATTGCAATTAATTTAGCATGCAAAGCAAATTTAGCCCATCCCAAAGAAGCTTCCTCCCATAGAGATACTCCCTTAATATCACAATATGGTCAAATGAAGCATCAACCTGGCATCTAACCCCCTCCTAAATCTTCCTGCAAGGGTTAGGTTTCTTAGCATTTCTGATTAGCAGAAGCTCAGAAACTTGCAAGCAGATTGATCTTATCACGCCCGAAATTTCCATTCCACCCTCTCCATGAACAATACAACATCTTTGCTTCCACAACACCCATAGGCAGTAAGCCACAACCGATTTCAGCCTAATATTACATTCACTCTTCTCAGAATCATTCAACGGCATGAAACAATCATCCAAACATGCTATTTGTCCTTGCATACCCAACCTTGCAAACACACTAGCCCATACCTCATGTGCAAAACTACAACTAGTAAGGATATGCTCTACTGTCTCATCCTCACATAGGCATCTCCTACAAAGTTTGTTACTAACCAGCCCCAAATTAAATGCCACCACTTAACCAAGGAGGGAACTCTGTCATAGGCCAGCTTCCACAAAAACTGCCTCACTCTAGGACCTTATGGGATGATGGGGGAATTCATCGATCCAAAATCGGACCTTCTTTGGACAATTGGATTGGGAAATTTGGTCTTTATTTACTATTTTGCTACTATACATTTTAGCTATCAGTTTGACACACTAAACGATGGAATCTGAAAATCTCGTGAAGATGAAAGTTGTAGATCTTTTCGTTTTCTTTCTATTAGTTCAAGAATCGACCAATTTGGATATTTGATGTAAAAGTTTTGATCAAAATACTTTAGTTTTACTAAAGCTAAAAATAAAGACCATTTAACGACAATATATACCAAATTAACATTGACTTTACGAATCGCACTAATGACTTTAGGATATAGTTATACTTATGGCTAATAGGAACTAAACGGATTCAAGAAAGCTTTAAAATTACTACCCATACTTAGACCGCAAGTTTATCACAGACATGCACTACTCACTTCCACACCATATAGGATATTTTGTAATTTTTATCTCTCAGATGATAATTAACACTTTGCTATATAGAAACTTTCAACCGATTCTACCAAACTAATCATTCCACCAGCAAACATTCCACAAGCCTACCTACCCATTAGCACATTAGCACATTAGCACAGCACATTCCTTTCCACCCTGGCCATAATGATCAACATAACCTCTTTGCTTAGATCTCAATCCTCACCGACTTAATTTGCACGCATGAATGCACCACAAACCCCATATATAATAATCCACTCATGAACGTGACAGTTCACAGTTGCCAACGTTGTTCAAAGCCGACAAGATTTCACACATTAAACTTTGGTTAAAGTAACGCATTGGAATTATATCTAATCTAATCCACATGACAAGGTTGCAACGTCTCCATCATAGCATCATTCACCGATCCCGAGGCCCGGCTAAACTCCGGTTCGGATATTGTGTTATTTTAAACCCGGATCAGATAATGGGATACTTATGGCTGGTGGAGGAGCGTTTCGGAGCTCCGTTAAAGACCTTTTACCGCACATCCGTACGGGTTAATCTGACCCGAATTTGACTGCTGGCAGTGAGTTTTGGACTCGTCGGGTGCGCGGAAACCGATGAAGCACGCCCACCGCACGATCTTGATTCGAAGTCTCGGATCCACCGGTAGTATTGATCCAACGGCTGGGAATGGTTCTCAGCTAACTCTATGTTCTTTAAATTCCGCACTTTTTTATGTTTCTTTCTTTTTTCGTTGCTCTTTTCCTGCATGCATTTAAACCCCCCGCTGCTTAAGTTTTATAACTTTTTATCCGATCGATAAAAAAAAGGAGGTCTTCTTGTTTGTTGTGGATTTCACCGAAGCTTGTATGCTTCTCTATCGTGGGGCTTCTTCTTGTTTTTTTTTTTTTGCTAGAATTTGTGGCATTTGAAGTGGAAAAAGAAGGTTTCTTGATCTCTGTCTCTCTCTCTTTCTTGGTTCTTTTTTCTCACAAGCTCTTATAGTTCGATTTTTCGGGTGTTATTTTGATAGATTTTAAAGCCTTTTGATGGTGTTATTGGATTGGTAGGATCTTGGGTTCTTCTCTCGGGAGTGTTCTGTGTGCCCAAGTGAACGTGGAGCTGGGAGGGGTTCTCTATATTTCAATCTAATAGGAGGAGAGAAGAAGGTTCTTTGGATTCTAATTTGTCGATACGCTTAAAAAGTCCGCATTTTGTGGTGTTCTGGAACTTGTAGGATCACGGGTACTTCTTTCTCTTTGGATATTTTTCAAGAAAGCTTAAGCTTAACTCTTCTTGTTTGGGTTTGTAATCCTTTCTTTGTTCTGGATAGGTTTATGGTATTTGGAGGCAGAACCAATGGAAATGAAGTAGTTTTTGTTTTCAATGAGAAAAAGATGGTATGTTCCTAATTCTTCGTCGCTGCTGAAAAATTTCTCTTCTTGGGGTTGGTTTGTAAACATTTGTAGCGTTCTATGGTGTTCTTGGCTTGATAGGCTTCTGGGCTTTTGCGAGGAAATTAAATGGAACCATTGCGTTGATTTCCCCAGCGGAATAGTGAGTCTTCGTTTTCCTGGAGACAACAAGAAACTCTTCTTATGGAAATTTCTAGCATCTGATGGTGTTGTTTAATTGATAGGCTCGTTTGTCCCAATGGGGTCTAATCGATGCATGAACGCTGCGTGCGGTGCGGCGGCGCCGGGAGAAGAGTGGAGGAAAGGATGGGTGCTGAGATCGGGTGGATTCGCCCTTCTCTGCGACAAGTGCGGGTAGTTAATCTGGTTCAAGTTTTTTTGCCTCTAAATCTTCCTGTTTCCTTTTTTTGCGCGTGATGTTGTTGGAAAAATTGAGTGGATACTCTGGGTTTGCTTCTCTCTTTTTCTGGATATATGTGTTGCCTTTTGTTTCCATTGAGTTTCAGGCTGTAGGTTCTTGTCTTGATGCATTTGTTCTATTTGGGTTCTTCTCAGATGGACCTTTGGCTTTTCAGCTCCAAAAAGTTATTTTTTTGGGTTTTTGGATAAGTGGGATTTATTTCCATTTTATAAAGAAGAACACCATCTCTGAGTTAATTGACTGTGTTTAATACATTGAACTGGTGATGCATTTCTTGTGGCATGTGGAGGAGAAGCTTCTTGGCAACATTTAGTTCCATTACAACCATCATTTTTGTGAAAAGAGCACACTGGTTCTAAGTAGCTATCGTTCTTTTATCTTCTTTTTTACTCTGTTTAACTTGCTGCTTTCTCTAGATTGGCATTCGAGCAGTCAGTGTACTGTGAAATGTTTCATGAAAAGGAATCTGGTTGGAGAGAGTGCAATTATTGTGGCAAGGTAAGGTTGGCTTTCATAGAAATGATACTTTTTGCCTTTTCCGTGTCTTCAGAATCGAAATGAGTTTTAAGTGTGTTTGCACCTGATTTGCAGCGGCTACATTGCGGATGTATCGCTTCAAAGTCTTGGTTTGATTTGCTTGATGGTGGTGGAGTCCAGTGTGTTAGCTGCGTAAAGAATTCAGATCTTTCTTCTGTAAGTTCTTCTAATATACGCCTCATTGCTTAATACTCTCTTTAAATCTGCCTTGTTGTATGCCTCAAGTCACTTAGTTTCCATTTAAGATCCAAAATTAGTCTAATCCGGCACCATCAAGTTTGTCGTTGTTATATGCAGCTCTTAACTTGATAAGACAGGTATTTGTCATCGTAAAATTTAAGACCATGTGATCTATGTTAGTCTTCCATACTTTAATGAGTGACATAACTTGATAACTATTGAATCATGGTTGATTTGCTCTCTGGGTTATAGCATACTCTGATCATCCAGAACTTCTAGGTGCAGGGCACAAGTCAAATTATCCATGATCTTTTGCCTCAACCTCAAAAGGTTTTGGGTTCTTCTGTTAGAAGCCCTAAAGATGAAAAGGTGAATGAATTCGGTGGTTCAGTACTTGGTGGTGCCTGTGAACTTATACCCACTCCTATTGATGGGAAAATGGATGATGATCAAAATGAGAAATTCAAGAACATAAGGACACGCCACGTTTACCAGGATAATGGACAGATTGATGTTTTTCTACAAGCTCAAAGAGAAAGCATAACTGGATCTTCCAGCCTTATCAAGCCAGAGCAAGCTTCGTCTCATCTCGGAGAGGTAGAAATCACTTTGTTCTCACATAAACATATAAACCTGTTGGTTTTCTTATATTTTGAAACGTGTAAGTCATGATGCTCTTGCTTACAAAGAGGTTTATGGCTTACTTGCCCAGGGGTGCTTGAACATTGGCTTAGGAATATCAAGTCTTGGAGGAATGGTAGCTACCTACAACTCCGGAAGTCATTCTGTTGTGTTAGCACCTCCTGTTGCTTTTGGTGAAGGAAGAGAGCAGAGTAAAGCACTATCTGCATACCATCAAATGCAAAGGACACGCCATCTTCTGCCGAGGCCTGCAAAGACAAGCAGCACTGCTGCTTCAGAACCTTCAAAAGAATTTATTCACAGTATGCGTGTTGCAAGGCCACCTGGTGAAGGGAGAGGACGAAATCAATTGCTGCCACGTTACTGGCCAAGGATTACAGACCAAGAACTGCAACAAATATCTGGAGAGTATCCTAAGTGCCAGTTATTTATTTGGTACCAAAAGCTTATTATCCTCCCATCTCTTATCATCTCAAAATATTGCATTGTCATGTTTATCTGCTATTTATGTTCCTTAATCTAGTAATTCTAAAGCTCAAACTCCACAATTGTGCCACTATTTGAGAAGGTCCTGAGTGCAAGTGACGCCGGTCGCATTGGTCGTTTGGTTCTTCCTAAAGCATGTGCAGAGGTAAGCCTTCCCATGAGGGACCAGTCTTCTTAAAGATGCTTTCTTGCAATTAATTCACCCTTCTTGGGTAACTGGAGTACTGTTAAGTATGAAATTCACTTGCCTAATTACAGAGACAAACATGAAGATTTTATTTTTAGCAATAACACCTGAAATATCACGGCTAGCTATTTTGACATGCACGCCCTGTTAGGATTAGGGCAATAGATAAACCCTATTATGATCCCACACGTACTTAGTTGATTGACAGATGATTAGGGCAACCACAGGCAAACGACAAAAGAAAAAGAAGAGAATAAGAAGAGATCAGATGACACATATTTTACGTGGAAAAAAAACCTTTCAAATAGGAGAGGGGAAAAAAAAACCACGGGAGGAGGAGAGCAATCCACCATAATCAAGAGAGATCCAAGTTACAGCAGCTCTTACAATCCTGCAACGTCGAAAAAACTCACTACATATAGGAGAAGAAGAAGAGAATATATGTATATCTCTTTGTTTCTCTAATAAAAACCAATAGCTAGGTTATTATAACCCAAACCCACTAACGGATCTTATGATTGATGATCCACTAAAACTCCTAATGGATAAAGTACTGTTTCTTTTCACGATCCACTAGGAAAGCTGAAACTGCTTTGAATCCTCTCCAAAAAACTCTGCAGGAATAGATTTTTGAGGCGCAACACAACACGCCCTATACTGTATTTGCACCACCCTAGGTGGCATTTGTGCTTGTTATACTGGATATTACTTTACAGAGGACTCTGCATCATTTTTCTGTTTGTGTTTTTCGTTTTGGGAATGTGAAAGTGTTTCTTTCAAGTCCTTAACAGCAAAAGTAGGTACAAAATTTTTGGAGTTCAAGAAGATTTTGTCTGTTCTTTTTTGGATGTTTCATCACTTCAGTTTTTTATGTCATTTTGCCATATTCCTGAAGCCATGCACGCATATTGGAAGTCTGGTCTAGTATTTGTCTTTATGTGCAAGTATTCTGTGCAGGCGTATTTTCCTCCAATTTCTCAGCCAGAAGGCCTTCCTTTAAAGATTCAAGATGCAAAGGGAAAGGACTGGATTTTCCAGTTTAGGTTTTGGCCAAATAACAATAGCAGGATGTATGTTTTGGAGGGTGTTACTCCTTGCATACAGTCTATGCAATTACAAGCCGGCGATACAGGTGGTTTTCAACCTGGTAGCCATTGAAACATTATTGATACAAAACTCTTTTTCCATACGTTGGATCTGGAATAGGTTGGTGAAAGCCTGTAATCATGGTTATAGTAACTGCTCTAATGTGCATGCCCGGAAGAATCCCTTTTTGGTGCTATCGACTAATATAAATCCCAAAGCCATCCTTTATTGTCAGATTTTATAGCATACCTTTTTTGCTTCACTGTCTTTGACTAATTGGAGCTGCAAAAGGATGTGCTGCTTATGCGGTGGCATGTGAATTGAACATGGGAATGTCAGTGAAAACTAAGCAAGAAAATACTCAGATTAACTCTAATGTCAAGACGACCTCACGTGATGATATGATAATCAACTGACACTTCCGTTATGTGATTATCATATAGATAGTCATCTATTTTTACTCTCATCTTGAAGTAATAGCAGGTACATCATTGACTTTTGAATCATTGTCTTTTAAATTCTTTCTTCTTGCCTTTCAAAATACAGTGAAGATGCTTCCTTTCTGACAGTTCATCCACTTCTAACTCACTACTTTTAGTTAGACTTTCCTTTAATCTGATTCGATGGTTTTCAATATTGACAAAAGGGCACTTATTTCTGAAAGATAAGATGTATCATATTTGACACGGATCCTAACACTCTGGGTACTATTGCTTTTTATATTTGTAGTTTAATCACTAGCTACTCTATTAATTGGTTCTGCTTTTTTCCTGTTATCTTTGTTTCAAATTACATTTTTATTTCACAACAGTTCTAACACGCCTTTTATCAAGACCTGCTATTAGGTTGCACTTTTTCCTGTCTAATGATTACCTACTCTAGTTAAATGTTTCCGTCTGCTTTTATTCTGTTAATTTTGCGTCATGCTATTTTATTTGACTACAGTTCTACACCCATTTTACCCTTTGTTTTCTACTATTTTTATTAACCAGTGATGCGATTCCAAAGCTTAACGTATTGCTCTGTCTGCTTTTGCGGATATGTTTTGCAGTCACTTTTAGCCGCATAGATCCAGAAGGGAAGCTAGTGATGGGGTTTCGGAAGGCAACAAACTCTGTGCCGCTGCTGGTAAGAAATCATAAGAAACCTTATTTTGACAATTGCTTTGCAGTTATTGCATAGCTGTACAGAACACCCATATAGCACGAACATCATTTTTGTGGTGTATAAATAAAATTTAGCTCCCCATTGAGATCCTTGTTTGGATGATCATAACGTCACCTCATTGTAAGTTTTTGTTCCCTGCTGATAATCTTTGACCTATAGTATTAAATGATTTGTTGTAACAGGATTCACAATTTTCTGTCAGTGCTAATGGTGCTCTGGGCAAGGAAACATTCTTTTCAGGGGTAATTGAGAATCTTCCTATAGTAAGTGGTTATTCTGGACTTCTTCAGTCATTGAAGGGAACTACAGATCCACAGTTGAGCACTTTATCTGAACATCTAGGTTCAGCTGATGGGGATATTAGCTGTCATAAGACAGATGTACCAGGAGGCAAGAGACACGAAATTTTCCCATTGCGGTCTTTCCTAGATGTACCAGGAGGCAAGAGAAATGACGTTTTTGCATCGCAGTCTTTCCTAGCATCAGAGAAGAAAAGAACCCGAAATATTGGCTCCAAAAGCAAGAGGTTACTTATTGACAATGAAGATATCCTGGAGCTGAAGCTATCATGGCAGGAGGCACAAGATTTGCTGCGACCACCTCCAAGCATCAAACCTAGCATTCTTACGATTGAAGACCATGAGTTTGAAGAATATGAAGTAAGCTTTGTCGAACCAACCGTAATTTTTTTATTATTAGTCTGGCATGTTATTGCTATTATGGTCTACCCACTTTGCCTGAAGCATATTTACAATTCATACATTTTAAGCGTGTGCGCATTTTCTTTTGCATCGATTATCTGTTCTGTTTTCTTTTTTGTGAAGCATATAGTGTAGGATCGTCCATCACATAAGCACTATTGTTGGCCGAGTTTTTGACTCTTATATAGATAGTGGCAGTTACATTAAAATGTAGCCACTCGTTTCTCTTAATCATTGATGGATGAGTTCATTGATAAATTGGGCATCATAGCCTGGTTCATTTTTTTACTGTTGAGTTTGATGAATCTCATATTAATGGTGAGGAGTTGCAATACGGTTGCAAAGTTCTTGACATCCATTTTCTAGGAGATGATTTGTTTGACTGGGAGTCTATTTTCACGGCATTTGTTCCGATGAGAAGAAATGTAGATGTCAGATGATGGCTCTAACTTACAATACAGTACAATCATATTCACCTTAGTGCATAGCTATGCCATCATTGCAATTCACCTTTTTTCTGAAACACTCTTGTTTGGCTTTTCTGCTATTTCTTCTTGATTTACCTTTATCCCGAAGCATGGTGATGCCTGAAAAAAAAAAAGGTCTGTTGCCTGCCTAGACCAGAACTGGTTGGACTCTGCTGTAGATATCTTGCAAAGCATCAAGTGCTTCCCTGGGAACCATTTTAATCTGCTACTGTAGACATTCCTTGGGTGCTTGCGAGTTGTAATGGGGCTGGACATGCTTGCAGTCCACACAATATTCGACGGTTTATGTGTTAGATAGGATCATCAATAGCTTTATCTTTAGTTCTAATGCCAACAGATATCTTTCTATGTGGAGATAGATAGACCGATAGATATCCAAACCTTGGCAAGCTTTTTTCCCCCCACTTCATCCTATGCTCTTTATGGAAGTCATGGATGGGTCTATTTAGCGACATTGGTTTCACATTATTATTTTCACTTTGTACTTGTGCGTTTATTACTAAAGCAAGTTCACGTTTGAGTACTTTATGTATTTTCAGAAATGTACCAAAAGACTCTTAAATCAGTAACTTCTTTAAGATGGTTTCTGTGCAAATAATTCCTGCATCTATTTTCATCTTGATTGCTGCCACTCAGGAACCGCCAGTGTTTGGGAAGATAACTATATTTACAATCCAAAGCTCTGGGTAAGAATGTTTAAGTTCATTAAGCTTACGATTTATTTTGCGCAAGTTACTAAGAAAGGAAAACAGTCAAACATATATTCAAGGGTCAAATTCTGTCTTTCATATCCTACTTTCAGGATACAAGAACAATGGGTTCAATGTGACGATTGCCTGAAATGGCGTAGATTACCAGTTGATGTTCTTCTTCCTCCAAAATGGACGTGTGTTGACAACACATGGGATCCAATGAGGTCAGAAATGTTTTCAGTCAATTCGGGTAGAAATGCGCATTTACTAGCTCTCTTCCGCTGTATCAAATGCCAAGTAAGCATATATGTATAATCTTTCAGGTCATTGTGCTCATTGCCAGATGAATTGGCTTCACAAGAGCTGCAAAATCTTCTCCAACAGAATGCAGGTGCATAATGTCACTCTTTACATAAACTTGGCAGGAGTCGGTCCCTAGTATATGTATGATCATATAGCCACCCCAAAATGACAGATTTTGGGGTTATAACTCTTGAGAACCTGTCTATGGTAAGACCATGGATATGGCTGTTGCGCTTGTTAAGCGTTGAATGGCTGTCCTTGCATCATTTCTTCATAAAGACTTCCGGACAAATACATCTACATATATTTGCACTAAGATGATATACTTTGCTTCCATGAAGGATAGATCGGAAATGATCACTATTATTCACTTCAAAACTAAAATCTTCTATGGCGTATTGTAATCCTCTTCATTAATTTCTTTCTTGTTGAAGAACTTGGTTTGTGTCTGTTTTGTTTCAAATTTAGTCTTGCTTTATTGCATGCATATATAAAAAGATGCTATACATGCCTCTTATCCTAACCCTATTCCACACGTTACTCAGATTTGAAGAAACAGAAGCCTGACCCAGATTTAATGCAAATCCCTTCAGAGCTCCATGCATCTGGTCTTGATGCTCTGGCCTCCGCTGCAGCTCTAGGGGATGACAGGAACCAAGCCAGCCCCTCAGTTGCAACCACGACCAGACACCCGCGGCACCGCCCTGGGTGCAGTTGCATTGTGTGTATCCAGCCTCCCAGCGGCAAAGGCCCCAAGCACAAGCCTACGTGCATGTGCAATGTCTGCATGACCGTGAAGCGTCGGTTCAAGACACTTATGATGAGAAAAAAGAAACGACAGTTTGAACACGAAGAAGCAAAGGCGCACAAGAAGTGGGGAAGCAAAGAAGATCAAGATGCAGACTCTTCTTCTAGATCTTTGCAACCTCTAGAGCTCTATCGAGAAAGCGAGCTGGAAATGAGGTGTTCTAGAGTTCCCGCCGAGAAGCTTGAATTGAGCAAGGGGAGCATAGACTTGAATTCCCAGCCCGAGCATGACGACCAGCAAGCAGGGCTGGCTCGAGTCAGTATGATGAGCCTTCTCCAGGTGGCGAGTCTTCCCCTGGAGACCTATCTTAAGCAGAATGGGCTCACAAGCTTAGCATGTGAGCAACAGGCAAATTCAAGCTCTCAAAGGTTAGCCCAAGCCACTGGAGAAGAGGGTGAGGGAAAGACCCTTGATGAGAGCAACTTACAATCTGCAGCTCAGGGACAGGCGAGTGGCGACGAAGAGCAATGCAAAAATGAGCAAACTCAGAATGATGCTGTTTAAAATAAATTTCTCGTAATGAATCTTCCAGCTTTGCTCTCTTTTTTTTTTCCTTTTTTTTTTATAATGGAGGAAACCAAAGGAAACGAAGCAGGTTAGGAAATTGTGGGACTAGGGAGTATAGATATGCAGCTCTGCATAAAAGAATTGTGAATGTGTTATGTGTCCCCTCTTAGTTGTATTGTCGTGGGAGTTTCTCCTATTAGTGCATATTTGTGCCCCCTTACCTGTATAGTTTCTTGTTCCTTGGATTCAACTTCATCAATGAGATGAAGTTCTGAACTTCATATCAAAGGTGATGTCAACTTGCCAGTGCAATCCATTTTCCCAAAAAATAAGGCAGGCACTGATGAGCAGCTCAAATAGAGTGACACAAAAAGGTTAAATTAGACGGGCATAGTGGCCCAAGAGCTTATGGGGCTGACTCTAGTTCTTGGTAAAATGCTGGCAAAGTATCAGAGAACTGAATATTTTAACAGCTGTCAATAGTTTTTTTTTTTTTTTATGATGAGTTGAGTCACACAACGGGCTAGATTTCTTCAATCAGGTTATCCAAAATTACAATTCCATCCTCCGAAACCCACCAGAAAGGGTTGCCGGAGCGATGACACCATCTCGCCACACCGTCGGCTCTAACATTAGAAAACCGAGGGATGTGCACTACAAGGACGGACTCAAAAAGTAAAATTTCAGACCAGATACTCTTTGCCAGGCCCTCAGCTTCCCTTGGCCAGACACTGAACCCATTAATAATGTTAACCGCCGTCTGCGAATCAGATTCAATAAGCAATCTATGACATCCATATTGTTTAGAGCATTTAAGGGCCAAATCCACTGCCCCTAATTCAGCACAAAGAATGTTGGGTGCCTGAAATGGTCTACCAACGACCCATTCCAGGTTATCCTCATCTGATCCACATACCGCAGAAATCGCTGAAGTACCAGAAACACCATCAAATGCCGCATCGACTTGAATGATCTTACCTTGCGTACCCTGCTGCACTGTTATCTTCTTAAGCTTTGATATGAACTCCACGGAGAGACGACGAATTCTACGTGCCAACACCTCCACAGTCTCCCCTAAACCTTCATAAATGATACCGTTTCTATCTTTCCAAACAGTCCACATAGCATATCCTATGTGCGTCTTCAAGGCCTTCATTCCTAGCAAACTTGAAGATGAATATAGAATCTGCAAACAATGATCAGCACCTCCAGCCAATCGTGACAGACCATCGTTCGTAGAGACCAAATAAAAAATCCTTTGAACCACAGGACAAAGAATTAAGGCATGCGGAATTGACTCCGGCTCTAAATTACATCTTGGGCACAAATCTGTAGCACCGCAGAATCTCCATAGCAGCTCACAGACTGGTAGCCTTCCATGGAGAACTCGCCAGATGAAATGACGGATCCTCGGACCCACATGCAATGACCATATGTTGCTCCAAACTTCCGAGGCATGGTGGTTGCGATTTTGAAGACCTCTGCCCACCAGAAAGTTATAAGCTGAAGCTGAAGTTACGTGGCCACCACTTCCAAACGCCCATCTGCATCGATCATGAGCACCCACCTGAGTAGAGCACACCTTCTCTGCTAACAGAGAATGGCACAACAAAGAAACTTTAGCAAGATCCCATTCCCCAACAGTCAAAAGATCTTGAGGCAAAGGTTGTTATATGTCAATAGTTGATACTAGACATCTTCTGCATACAACAATAGTTGATACTAGACATCTTCTGCATAAAAAAGTTGGAACCATCTCGCTTTGAGATCCCGTCTAGATCCCTTCGTCTGACAAACCTTAAAAAAAAGAACACGCATGGAAAGTGTTGAACACGTGTTTGACGAGTAGAAGCTCCATCAATGACGTTTCCACCCGCGTGGAAAGGAAACTTTGATGAACTGAAAAAGACTTTGGTCCTTTTTATCGATATATTACCATCTTAACCCTTCATCTATACCCAAGGAATACATTAACCACACATCATATGCTATACATTTTATCACTGACTAAAAAGAAAAAAGAGAGAGAAAAAATTACAAACAATAAACTAATAAGAAAAAAATTGTGGTATGAAGGACTAAAAGCCTTCTACACCTGGTCTCCGCAATGTAGGCGATGGCAATTTCCGGACTGCACTTATTCCAAAGTATTCCACTGAAAGAGTAGATGAACAAGTTCTAGGAGGAGAAGGCATGGAGACGGAGAGTCTCCGCCTTGGTGGTGAAACAGTTGGAGGTGGCGAAAGGTTACCCAAGGTTGCTGTTGTAATGATGCCATTAAAGCTTGGGGACTTCAATATCTCTTTTCCTGCCACAACTGATGGCTCTTGAAGGGGGTACCTGCTCGGGTATTTCATGTCTTGAACATTTTTCAGAGCTTCCACAATGGCCCTCATTGTAGGTCTCTCCGAGGGGTCCTTCTGAAGACACCTTAAAGCAATGTCAGCAACAGTCCGAGCAGCCTTTGGTGGGCAACGCCCTTTAATCCGGGGATCAATGATAAGAGATAGGCGGCAATCATCAGAAAGAAAAGGTCTGCTCCATTTGACAATGTTCCGATCTTCCTTTGGGTTTCGGGAGTCAAAGTTCTTCCTGCCAGTCAGCAGCTCAACAAGGACAATGCCAAAACTCCAGACATTACTCTTTGGTGTGATCAACCCTTTCTCCAAAGTTTCTACAGATATGTTTACAGTAACCTGTACAGGTAAAAACGGGCATTTAATTACTAACGGAAGCATTGGCATAATTAATGCACATTGCCATCATATTATCGATGATTGGCAAATCTATTCCTATTCACCGAGCCCCAACAAAAACTTCCAGAGGCCTGAAGTCTTTTGGTTCGGATACCAAATTATGGCCTAAACTACTCAACAACAATTTACCTATCCAATTTTCATATGTACTACTTAGATTGAACATGTTTGGAGAACTTCATTTCTCTTAGTTAACCACTTACTGCAGATGAGTTTGACAGGTCCACGTCAGGATTGTAGCTGGCACATCCATAACCCGAAAGCTTGGCACTAAAATCTTTGTCAATTTGTATGTTTCCAGTTGAAAAGTCATTGTACATGGCCTAGAAAATTAACATCAGCTTTATCAGAGAATTCCCGAAGAAAAGCATAAGCCTAACAAGCTAAACGAAACCAAGACAGCTAATGAATAGAGAATGAAAGAAAGAAAGGACAGTTATCCCCAAGGTGTAAATCAAAAGAAGTATTCACAGAAGAAGCATATGTTTCAGAATAGAAAGAATCATGGTCTGAAATAACACTAGAGCATAAAGTTGATATCCTATTCATATAAGCCACCCACAAACTTTCATATATGTACACATTTAAGTACTTAAGAATGGAAAGAATCATGGTCTGAAATAACACTCGAGCATAAAGTTATGAATTTTCTGATATCGTACTCATAGAAGCATAGACCCACAACCTTTGATCTATATACCATAGAAAATTAACAGCAGCTTTATCACAGAAATCCCAAACAAAAGCATAAGCCTAACACCAACAAGGTAAAAGCATATAGGACAACCAATACAGATACTGAATATAGATTTAAAAAAATAAAGACGGTTATCTCAAAGGTGTAAATCAAAAGAAGTATTCACATAAGAAGCATATGCTTAAGAGTAAAAGAGTCATAATTTGAAATAACACTAGAGCATAAAGTTCTGGTATACTACTCGCACAAACATAGACACACAAACTTTCATATACATGGCAAATTAGTAAGATAAGTATATGACATCAAATATAGGTAATCATGGTTGTATGAGCAAATTTGTTGAGGATGGAGTCCAATCACCTGAAAAGGTCCTTCTTCATGCAAATATGCAAGACCTTTTGCAGCATATAGGGCTACTTTCATCCTAGAAGACCAGTCAATCAAAGGCCCATCAGATCTCCCATGAAGCAGACGATCCAAGCTTCCATGAAAGAGCCTCTCATAAACCAGCATTTTGTGGTCGGAACCCTCGCGTGCATGAAAACCAAGCAATTTACATAGTTGCGGATGCTGTAGTGAAGCTATTGTATTCACCTCATTCACAAATTCCTTTAGCCCCTGCAGCACATGAACCATTGCCTTCTGTCACATCCATAACATTCTGTTTTTTATTATACATCGGTCATACACGCACTTATGCAAATAAATGAAAGGTGTATCGCTGGCTCTCATCTTGAATAACAATTTCAAGATTTTGCCTCTGGAAAGAGCCAGTAGCTAAGTTACTCCAAACTGACAAAAAGTCGGTGATATGGTCTCCAAACTAATCCAAAAGTAGTTCTGATATTTGATTTTGCAAAACAATTGGCGCTTGAAAAAAGAAGACAGCTAAAGCACTAGTAGAATATAGATGGTACAGAGTAACATCTAAGCAATGGTTACTCATATTGAAAAATGTATATTACTTCTGAAAGCAGTAGAAAAAATTAAGGGTATATTGGAAAACCAAAATAAACAAGAAAAAAGGTCGCTTAAAATTTCACTGGGTTCAAAATTATCATTGTCTACTATACCTGAGATGAAGGAAGAAGGCGAGTTACAGTTGCTTCAAGCTTCTTGGAGTCATCCCCAAAGGATGCCTTGTAAGCTGTGGAAGAGATGCTTTCTGACATAAACCTGTCAATCGAGAAATGTTGACAAGCAACTGATACTTCTTCAAAGGAGAAGTTTCGAAGACTGCACCCTCCCCCTAAAGGTGGTAGAGGAAGAGGTCCAGAAGTCAAATAAGGGCCAGTAGGATTGCTTGCTTTGAAACTTCCCGCAGCCTTTAAGCCAGAAGTACCCTTTGGTGATGGAAGAGGTAAAGGCAAGGGATTTGAAAACCTCTGATCTCTTGCTATGCCACCTCGACCCCTAGATTCTTCATACTCATCAACTTCCATTGAGTAGGGCGTATCTTGATCTTCTATATGCAGGCTAGAAGGAGCTGACAATGCCCTGGCTCTGCTTTTAGCATCTCTAAAAAGAGATTGTACAGGTTTGGCTCTGTTTCTGAAGCTTGGAGGAGCAGATTGGAGAGATGGCCCAGGGATTTCCGGTTCATGAAGTGTCGTAGCTGTATTCTCCTTTATATTGCTAGGCTTTCTACTCATAAAAAAGTTGCATCTCTTCTTCTTACTTCTCAAAACAGTGAAGCAACCCATCTTAGTTAGCATGTACAGAACTTGGTACTATTTACAGGATGTGCAGGCCCTGCAAGTAGACAATGTAAACATGTGCATAAGGAAGACGACCTACCAAAGCAAAAGAACAATAGAAAGACATCCAAACAAATAGAATCACCAGAAAGATTTTCTGACTAGGTAGGATGCTATATCAAAAACATCTCCATTATGAAGTTCAGCAACAGCGGCATTTGAGAATAATTAGCACAGCTTGCTCAACCTCGGAAGATTCATCATAATTGAAGAGTGATCAGCTCCCGGTAGAGATGGACATATAATGTAACCTAGAGTTCCTCAATTTTTTTGCTTGGTTGGATTTCTTGAATGCAAGAATTGATCTCAGATAAAAGTGCCAGATCTTTAGCACTAGTTAACAACGAAGTTGTCACTTTACGCCAATTAGATGCTTACTCGAGCTCAAACATGAAGCCAAAAAATATTTCAATATTTAAAGAAGAAATCCAACCAGGATGGCAACCAATATGGGCATATCCAAGATCTTCACTGCCCATTTCACTTTCTAACTCCTACATCTAGGGCTTGATTTACTTGTGAACAGCATCAAGAAAGACCCAAATTAATCTAATTCAAACATAAAAATCCCTCAAAACCACCAAAAAATAATGCCTTCAAAAATATTTTCAAACAAGGTAAACTTCTAAAGAAATTTCACCGGACTGCAGAAAGTTACCAACCACAGTGATCAATTCAGGCAGATAATCCGATACAAGTCAGACAATCGAGTTAGAGAAAAATCCACTTGAACCAAGCAAAAGAGTCCTACCATTTCAAGAGATTTTTCCAATCTGATTTCTCCAACCAATGCCCACATTCACAAAGTTCACGTATTTGAAGACTACCGACCAAATAAATGCAAGAACAAAGCCCAAACCCCCCAAAAAATAACCCGAAACTAGATTTTCCTATTCATAGCCCCAAAGAATCGCACCCAAACAAGAACAACACAAACCCACCAACTAAAATATGCCAATAACCCAAGAAATTCATATAAACATCCCGATTAAACCAAAAATCCACAAAATTTCAATAAACTACCACAAATCATCACCAAAACAGGATAAAAGCGACAAAGATCCTACCTTGTAGAGGCACCTCTTCTAGCTCCGCCAACAAACGAACCGTCCAAGCGAAGATGATTGGCTCCCGAGAGAGAGAGAGAGAGAGAGAGAGAGAGAGAGGACAATTAAACAAGAGAGGAGAAGATTGTGGATAAATTCATGGAAAATAACGAAGAAAACACGACGGAGATTTATTAGAAGAAAAATAAGACTTTTAAGGAAAAGGAGCACTGGTCAAAGCTGAGATATTATGCGAAAACAACTCCCCGGATATGTTTTAATTCCTCTACTTAAATTTCCTCATTTGCCCTAGTTTCTCACCCCCAATATATTATTTGCCACTCCTATGTCCTTTTTAATAATCTCATGGCCGGACTCGGATTAGGACTAAGTAATAAGCTGATCTTATATAATACTAGTGGATTCCGTACCGCTACACGATTTAATTGATTGGTCATGATTAATTTATAATTTATATATTTTAATAAAAAAATGTAACATCTTCGTCTTTATGCGGATGCCGCAACCTTCTGCATACCAAGAGGGTAATGGCATGCCTAAAATAATAAAACTGTAATATACAATCATGTCAAGGAACAAACAAAGCTTACTTGAATTAAAGACAGAAAGAAAGAAAAGAGATTCTTGTTTATAAGAAACGTAACAACCACCCCCCACAATCTCCTAGGACAAAGATAACCGTATTTTAGGAATAACTGAACTCATGTGGTGAGGGTGTTTCTTGACCGCTAGATAAAACTCTTCTAGCATCTTGTTGGCCGTCAGATATACCAAAACCATGTCTTATAAGATTAGACTAGACTAGATGGACCATTGTGTCAGGTCTCCCGTGCCACCGATCCCCACTACTTCTCTCTCCTAATCACCCGGCAACCACCGCTCTCATTATTTACTTTCACGTGGCTTCATCTTAATCGCCTCATATATTCGGGTTTAACTTGAATCATGCATCCATATCCGTATGATAGGATGTATTAGATCTTATATAATACTAGGTGGTGGGCCCGTGTCACCTGGCACGGCTAACTGCTCGCCCCCACTATCTCTATTATAACTTACGCCACATCAGCCCACTATCCTTTATTTTTCTTTATTTAATTACAATTTTATGCCACGTGTATGTCATGTGTGTATAAGTTTATAACTCAGATGATGAGTTATAAAAGTAACTACTCTTGGGTCTTATAAGGATGATAAACTAACTTAGGGAATATGATAAAGCCAACTTAGGAAAAATGAACATGTAAACTGACTAATAGGAGGAGAACGGTTGTAACCGTTTTTGCTCATTATAATGTTGATATATATATATTTATAAGGATATTATTTTAGAGATTTACGTTATATTTTTTAAAATTTTACTTTAATTCAACAGTTGCATGCATCAATAATATATCAACAACATGCTATCAATTTTATTAAAAAAGAAATGCTTTTTGGGAAATGAGGGGCAATCTGGTAAATAAAGGAAAGAGGAAGGGCAATGGGAATATACTTGGAATATACCATGCAGTGGGGCGTGGGACGTGACAAGCCAGTCAAAGTACGGAAACAAAATTTCCAAGATGTTTAAGTGAGTCAAAGAGACCAATGAGATGATAGGTGTTTGACCATACATCGGCCGTCCGATCCCCGAGGCCGGTGCGAATCGACGGCAAAGATTTCCCTGAGGTGGTCCGTGGGACCCGCGCCGGTCGGTTCATGGTTAGCCGGGGTGCGAGTCACGTGTCGTGGAGAAATAAGCGGGGGATATGATTAGTGCAGTTGTGGGCATTAATTTGGCCGTTTGATTGAGATCGGATGGTGGTGGTGATCTTGATTTTAATGGTGGTCCTTTGCGGATCGGATCACGAAGACTTGTCTAACGGGTGACCGTTCGTGGAGTCATAGGATCACTTTCACGCCAATTAAGTCCACAATTGCAACTGAGCTAAATTGGACACTAGTAATCTACTAGGAATCTAGGTTTGAATTGAAGAATAGGATGTGCTATTGACCTAATTGGATTCGATACGGATCCCAGTTTAGGATCCAAACTCGGATCCGATAAGCTATGGATATAGGCTACAGTGCCGAATGGACCGGGTAAATTTGTCGAATTATTATCTATTGGATCTGAATCTTTAGGATCCAATTTCTGAGGGGGGAGTCTATCACCCTTATAAAAGGCATGGATTACATTGGACGGTCGAGAATGGCTGGTACGTCTGAATATTAAGTTCTTAGTTTTGATGTCATATTTGGTTTGTCGTTCAACTCAAAGTTGGTAGGAAAAAGGAAAAATTTATATGTTGAGTTTCAGTCACATTTAGACCCCAAACATGCATAATGGATTGTTTTGTGAATCACTTGCAATCAAATAATCTTTTTGCTTTTTTAGTCGAAATCTAACTTAAACCAGTAATTTAGAGTAATGAGTCAATCACATGTGGGTTGGGTTTGAGTAGAGGGGAAGAAGCGTACAGTTAGTTTAGAAAAATTAAGGAATTTTTGCATTCCGCTACTATGCATTTTCTTATAAATGTATTTTGGTACCACCAGGTTTGGGATTTGCGATTTGATATCACCAAGTTATAAACCAAGTAAAATTTAGTTCCGACTCCAGACTCCGTTAGTATAATTTGACGGGAACCCGTTTCCCGTCATAGGAGGTGGTATTCTCCCCGAGAGAGAGGGAGGGAGGGAATGAGGAAGGGAGAGAAAGGAGAGAGTCGGGTTGTCGCGCCCCGACCCGCGAAAGCCCAACCGGGCCGGGCGACGCGAACCGGAACCTAACCAACGCGGAAAAAGAACGACGAGGGTTCCCTCTAACCTATTGGTCTCCCTAGCAATTCACCAAAAAACCCTCAAGAATACAATATTATTTAGCAAACCTCGAACCTCAGATTAAAAACTCAAGTGTTAATATATACAAATCCTCGGAGAGGGGAAGATTCAAAGTACACCATCACTCCCGTAGGAGACTAACTAACAAAGGATAAAAAGCCACCAAGATCGCCACCT
Source organism: Narthecium ossifragum (assembly GCA_963920575.1). Classification (NCBI taxonomy): domain Eukaryota; kingdom Viridiplantae; phylum Streptophyta; class Magnoliopsida; order Dioscoreales; family Nartheciaceae; genus Narthecium; species Narthecium ossifragum. The sequence goes on from OY986965.1 coordinate 27,500,749, forward strand.
CTCAGACTCCACCTGGCGCCGCCGCACCGCCAACCAACTGCCCGGTAGGGGCCACAGAGGAAGAACTGACGCCTGCACCTGCAAAACGCAGCCCGGGTAGGTGTGAGCACTAAGCTCAGTAGGGATCTACACTACGACACACAGAAGGAAGAGGGAAACGCAACAGTGTCGCCCTCGAGTAGGATCTGGGTGTATACATGGGTCCCATAACCCCACCGCGTGTCCCTGGTGCCCAGGAACAGCACACAGTTGGAACAACACTGGTGAACACACAACTGCAGGGAACGGCACTGCAGGCGGGAAAAAGGCACCGCTGGGTAGGCAACACCTCTACCCAAGGGTCCGCACAGTGAGACACCGGCTACACCTCAGCATACGACTCAAGGTCGACACGACCTCTACAATCATCAAGAATAAGTGCGCCAGTTATCTAAGCCTATCATCGAAACGACTGGGCACCACCATTCAAACCGGGTCCTAACAGCCCAACCCCGGTCTTAGGGCTAAGTCCGAGCTTCCAGCCTCGGGACGGCGACCCAAAGATCACCCACGCCCTAACCAATGCAACTAATGCACACAACAACAATGCATGCTATGACATACACAGATAAAAGGAAAGGCATGCAACAGTATGTCAAGCATCATATAAGTCTACTGGATCGCTGTAGCGGTACCACCAACCGCTGCCAGTCGATCCGCAGCGGGTCCCGGCATTACGACGGTACCGCGACCGTCAACCGCGGACTCCTGCAACGGGAAGCAACCCCGAAAACGATGATGAACAAAACACAATATAATATTATATTCCGAAATATAATATTATATTCAAAAACACCCAAAGCCTCTACTTAGGGGCTAATTTATCCCATCGATCTGACATCCAAACGACGTCGGATTCAAGATCCAACTTAGCCACCAGTAGGTGTATAAACCAGGATCATCATATCCAAAACTCATAATCATCCAACGGTTGGATTAACGGGAAAACGCTAATCAAAATCGTTAATCAAACTAACTTACCCATTAATTGCTGCAACGCAACCCTTCAGGAAACAATAACAAATCGTAAATAAATCAGAAAAATATGAAACAAGATGGAATGGAAAGCTAACTAGTAGAGCTACAGCTCTTATGTTTATGAAAAGCCAAGATCATGTACTCGCCGCCCGGAAAACTCGCCGCAAGCCGGCTGTTTCTCAAGAACAGCAGAAAACCAGAAATCCGAGACTAATCTTGCATAAAATCTACTCAAATCTCAACTGATTAATATGAAACTTAAATAAGTTATTCTACAAGGCATAAGGAATCCAACAAAGTAAGGATCAACAAGATCCAACGGCTAGATCTCAAGAAAACCCGAAATGAACACAGTAGGTATAACCCTACCTAGCTGCGCTGTCCTCGGCTAATTTCCCGCGATTTAATCGCCAACAAGCTGCCAAACCACACCAGGAGCCTTCCTCTCATTGTCACGAATCCAACGAGCCAAAGAACACCCAATTTGGTGGCCGGAGGAGGGAGGAGGGAGGGAAAGAAGCTCGCCGGCGGTAAAGGGAAGAAACAGAGCACCGCGGGAAAGAGAGGAGGAGGGAAGAAGAAGAGAAGGAGAAGGAGGAAGAGGAGGGGAAGAAAAGAGGGGAAAGGGGGAGGGGAAAGCCGGGAAAGAGGGGAAAAAGCTGGGGGAAAAAGGGAGGGGAAGACTTCCCTCTCTGACAAGGGAGAGCGACGGCCGACGACCGTCCTCGCGAAAGAGAAAGACAGCACCGACTCGATCATGATCGATCTCCAGGGCATGTGAGATCGATCTCCTTTGCAATCCAGATCGATCTCCTTGAAAACCAGATCGATCTCCTTTGCAAAAAATCCAGATCGATCTCCCTAGCCATCCAGATCGATCTCCTTTACTCAGAAAGGCAAACTTGGGCTAAAACACAAGCCCAAGCTCAGATCTTCCGATCTCGGGTTCACCTAGCCATTCTAAACAAACACGAACACAGACAAGGCCAGTGTGTGCACACGCGGGTGTGAAACAAACCAACAAGGCACAATTTACCAAATTGCCCTTGCGGTCTACAGCGAGCCACAGGGGTAGAGGGACAGGTCCTCACACGGGTCCGCCGAGCAGTTCGCTGGGCGGTGACGGGGGCAGCAGAGCCACGGCGACTCCGAGGTGGGGGGGAGCAGGGAAGAGTTAGGCCGCGGAGAGAGAGAGCGAGGGAGGGAGAGAGGGAGGGAGCGAAGAGAGACCATAGCAGAGGAAAGGGATTTTCGGGCGGTTGGTTGGGCGACTACTGGGGTCGTGGGACAGCAACGAAGCCGCGTCGTCTCCGGGGTGGCGGCAAGGAAGAGTTAGGCTGCGGAGAGAGAGAGGGGGGGGGGTGGGGGGGGGGGGGGTGTTTAGAGACCATAGCAGAGGAAGGGGAGAGCCAGGCGGTTGGTTGTGCGGCGACAGGGGCTGCGGGACGGAAGCGGTGTCGTGTCATCTACAGAGTGGCGATGTAACGCCCCGATCCTCCACTGGGCCCCGGCCCGCGGGCTCCCGATCGGGGCCCAGTGGAGGGTCGGGGCGTTACAGTATGGTATCAGAGCCGGGTCCCAGCTGGAAAATTGTGCCAGTGAGGACGCTGGGCCCCCAAGGTGGGGTGGATTGTGAGGCCCGCTGGGTCTACCGTGAGACAAGATGCATTCGCCTGGAGGGCGGGGATGAGTCTGATAGCCGGGTAAGCAATCCTATAACACCTGGGTATGATCCGAGGTTCGATATAAGTATATAGTAAGCCCTTATAAGACACAACGCGTTTTAAAGCCGTGATGGCAGTAATCCGTCCGAAAACTCCAACGTTAAGTGTGCTCGGCGTTGGAGCGATGAGTGACCTCCCTGGAAGTTAGGAGGTGTAGCCTGGTTTTCGGCGGTGAGCCAAAAGCGGACAATATTGTGTCGGGCCGCGGCGCCGCTGGGCGGATCCTGGTCTGACCGGGAGCCCGCGGGGCGGGGCCCAGTGGAGGGCCGGGCGTTACTGGCGGCGTGGGGAGCGGGGAAAAGTTAGGCCGCGGAGAGAGAGGGGGGGGGGGGGAGGGGGGAGACCAGAGCATAGGAAGGGGAGTGTTGGGCGGTTAGTTGGGCGACGACAGAGGTCACGCCGTCTCCGGGGTGATGGCGAGGAGGGGGGGAGAGTTAGGCCAGAGAGAGAGAGAGAGAGAGGGAGGAAGAGAAGAGAAGAGAGACCATAGCAGACGAAGGGAAGAGCCGAATTGCACTTTGATACCATTTGATTTGAGATTTGTAATTTGATATCACCAAGTTATAAACTAAGTGAAATTTAGTTCCGACCCTCGACTCATTTACTATAATTTGACGAGAAACCACTCACGTGAGCGGTTTTGCACTCGTTTCCCGCCACGGAAGGTGGTATTCTCTTCGACATAACCCTCTTCCTTGCCCGACATAATAACGGACATAGGGAGAGTTAGGGTTTTTCGTTTCCAACAACTGATAAGTCATTAAATATTCATAATTTGACCTCTTAATTTATCTTTATTAGCTTGAGAATGTTTGTATTTGATAGTTTGTTAGTTGATTTCATATTTAATGAAGATTCAATCCAGAAAATGCAGAAAAATGTTAACATGCCTATATTTGATGAAAATATGTGGCTACGCTGTCACTTTGAAAAGAATTCACCAAAATTTCCAAAAAATTCCTAAATTCTTGAAAATTGGAGGACTGCTAGAAGACACTAAGATGAACAACTTTCATGATGGAAGTTTTGACAAATTATTTACATAAATTAAAGAATTATCAAGACAAAGTTGCTGAAAAACAAGTATGACTATCAATCGTTCTCCTGGACAATCGATCGTTGGAGTCGGACGATCAATCGGTAGGGGGGAAGTCCAAGTTTAGAGAGATTAGAAATTGAGTTCTATTTGAAGTGTAATTTCTTTGGCTGATTATCTTTCTATAAAAAGAGGTTTTGTGGTAAAAAAATTGATCATCATCATAGAGAGAATAGAGAGAATTATAGTTTCTGAAGACGGTGGAGCCGATGTGTGGATTTCTATTGTTCTTCATCAAATTTATGGTTTTCATCTCTAAGATGAGTGACTAATTCCTCTACTTATGGATCTCATGAAGTTTTAGGATAACTTTTTTTTATTTCTAGTTTGAATCTTGTGTTTTTTTTCTATACATGATCTTATGGATTTGATTTTAATGATAATAGAGTTGATGCCTTTCATCTCCAAGATGAGTGACTAATTCCTTCCAAGCTATGTTGGAAATGCCTAACCTGCGTCCCCTCCACAAGAAGTCCCGGCATACACGATCAAGCTTGCTAATAACTCCCAATAGAATGTGGGAAGTATGCATGACGAAGGTAGGGATGGCTTGGAGGACAGATTTGATGAGTACTAGCCTTCCTGGATCTAAGATGTGTCTATCCTGCCATGAGAGAACTTTGGCCACCATCTTGTCAATCATCTCTCAACAATCTGCCATCATCACTCTCCCGGAGCCGAGGGGAGCTCCAAGATAAGTCCAACTGCCCTCTACCTCAGTAAGACCAAGGATATGACAAATGGTGTGCTTCCTCTCAGTCTAAATAGTTGGGGAGAAGCGCATGCTGGATTTGACAACATTCATTTCAAGGACCGAAAGAAGCTTAAATCTTAGAAGTGTGCGTGATTTGGACTTATTAACCCAAAAAAAAAGGTCAGATCGGGTTATCGGCAAAAATGATGGGGTTTTAGACAAAGAGCCGGCATGATATAGGGCTTTGGACAAAAACCCCTGACTCAAAATCAATCTTATAAGGAGCAAAAACGGTTACAACCGTTTACCTCCTATTAGTTTATTTACATGTATATTTTCCAAAGTTAACTTTGTATATTTTTATCATCTTTCCTATATTAGTTTTAAATATACATCCTTATATAATCATAAGCCAGGAGATTAGTTTTAAATATACATACTTATCTACCTTATAATATCCAAGATAGTTACTTTTATGACTCATCATCTGAGTCATAAATTTATACACACATGGCATACACGTGGTATAAAATTATAATTAAATAATAAAAAAAAAGAATAGTGGCTGATGTGGTGTAAGTTATAATAGAGATATTACTCTTGATTGCATAAATTTTTTTAATTTATCCAATTGAGATCGGACGATCTGATCTCCTCTAATCAATACAAGGTACATTTTGATGCCTGTCGGAGCAGAATTAGATACGACCATATATTTTGTTAACTAATGCACAACATTATTATATCGGTTAGGATCTTAATAAGATTCTTAATAAGATCCAACTCGTTTAATGCAACTACGCCGCCCATCAATCATCCTTCTAGCCCAGCATAACAAATAGCTTTTATATTTTATTTTTTTCCAACAGAATATTCCAAGGAGTTTATCTCCATTGGTTGAAAAATTATTCTAGAAGGTTTTTTAAAACAGGAAGGAAAAAAATAATGCAAATACCAATAAGACATACTGATTTGCACTATATAACTAGATATTATCATAAAAGAAAAAAATAAAAGAAAAATATATATAACCATGGAGCAGTCACAGGTTCTTGGTACCTACCACCCACCAAGACTAGCCTTGGAAGAGGGCCATGAGTTAGGTACCAACTCTTCAGGCATTAAGCCAACTACCCTTTCTTCCTTAATAAATAGCATTCACCACCTTCTCTAAAACTCTCTTCTCCAGCCACACTCTTTTGAGCTCTCCCATATCCTCTCCTCTCTTGAGAGTTGAGACCACTCTGTTTCAATTTTTTTTTTTGCATCAGTAAGTGGCCATCTTCTTTTCTTCTTGTTAGCCTCTCTTATGCTTCTTTTGTTTGCTCTTATTCATGTTTATGTGATTCCATATGAGTGCAGTGGCTTCTGAAACAGTGATGGTGGATGAAGTCCCTTTTCCTTCACAGATCACAGCAACCAAGGCTTTGGATCTCATTGGTCATGGTGAGTTTGTTTTAAAAATGACAACATGCTATCATATTATAAGCATCCCATGGCTGTATGTGTTATGTTTGCAAGAGGGTTCTTCTTTGAGACTTTCTTGTTTTGCATATTTGTGCAGATTTACTGTTTGTGTATATTTCCTTAAGATGTTTAATTTGTCTATGTGATGATCGAAACCTGAAAAATATAATCTGAATTAGCTAGTTGTGCCACCCATTGAATACACCGACTATACTCCTCACTGGAAGAAGGATCTTTTGAACATTAAGGAGATCATCCAACATGACTTATTTGTTTCATACTTTCATTACCAGCTTTTGGTTGCAATATTCACTAGCTGCTTTGTAGTTCTTCTCCATGTAATTGTACTCTTAAGTTTCTGATGGGTTATGTATATGGCCAAATGGAAGATAAAATGGAAATCGATGTTTGAGACCTGGATAGATTACATGGGTTGCAAATGGTGTGTTCTGCTGGGGCCATTATTCTTCGAGAACAGCATCTCTGCATTTCTTTACACACACAACCATATTGGAGGTTCTCGCTTATTTTCTGGGAAATTGAAGTGCATGGATCATTCTTGAGGTCTGTGTTATGAGTATTTGAAGGTAGAATAAACTCCTGTAAAGCAGGAAAAAATGTGGTGAATAGATCTAATGCTCAAGTCTTACACGTTGCACTTGGTTAAACATTCATGGCCAACTTGTTTAAGATTTAAAAAAATTATGCACTAGACTTGCCTAATGTCTTCCATAGAAACACAAGTTTTTAATTATAGGCAAACACACATATTGTAGCGTTGGAGGGTATGATGTGCTCATTAGATTTTCACCGGAGTGCTAGTAGCATCACCCTAAACAATAAATGACGTTGTTAGAAACATAAGATGCGTAATGTGCACATTTCATATACTTACACAAAGCGTAGATTGAGAGGCTTCTTTTACATGTCAGTTTTAGTTAGCTGATCCCTCACTGGAAGCCAAAAACAGATCATATATGCTTATCCATTTTAATCCCAGGTTTTCAAGTCATCTGATTACATTGCGGATCTTAGCTGCCTAAATTACTGTCTCAAGTTTCTTTTAACTCAACAATGCAGCCAATAAACACATTACAACCTATTTTAAAGATTGCAGCTGCATTTTCCTCCCACCATGGCAATGTACTTTAATTTGGCCAGAATATAACTTCATAGCTACTGTTAAAAACGAGTCGATCTCCACGTTATAAAGTTCTGCAACATGATATTTTGATAAACAAATGCAGGTATTACGGACATCGAAATCCATTTTCTTCAGATAAAATTCAATGCCATTGGCATTTACATGGAGAAGGAAATTATCAGCCATTTGGACAATTGGAAGGGGAAGAAGGGAACTGAGCTTGCAGAAGATGATCTCTTCTTTGAGGCTCTTGTTTCAGGTAAGGTTAGTTTTCCAGCAACAATTTAGAAAGAAGGGCATGTATATGGTGTCCTATACCAAATCCTTGAATACTTGCTGGGTCGCGAAGATCATCACATGTCCCTTGTGGAATTCTTAAAAATGAGGAACGAGACTTAAATAGTCTTGTAGCATGTGTTTATGTTTTTGATTTAATGTTTCTGTACTCACTCTGAATACTCTTGCACAGCTCCTGTTGAAAAGTTCTTTCGAGTCGTGGTAATTAAAGAGATAAAAGGCTCGCAGTATGGCGTGCAGCTGGAGAGCTCTGTGAGAGATCGGTTGGCAGCCGTTGACAAATACGATGAAGAGGAGGAGGCAGCACTGGAAAAGATCACCGTGTTCTTCCAGACCAAATACTTCAAGAAGGATTCAATTATCACCTTCCATTTTCCTACATCATCACACACTGCAGAGGTTAGAATTTTGATCATTTAGATGTATACTATCTTACATCAGTTCTAGTATATTCTACCAAACAGTATCTTTGCAGAAGTAAGCTAAATTGTGTAACTCTCTTGGACTTGCAGGTTTCATTTGTAACAGAAGGCAAAGATGAAGCAAAGATTAATGTAGAAAATGCAAACGTGGTGGAAATGATCCAGAAGTGGTTCTTGGGTGGTTCTAGAGCTGTGTCTCCAACAACAGTGAAAAGCTTGGCTGACAATCTTGGCGCAATGCTGTCTCAGTAGATCATTTCTTCTCTGATTTAGTTTCGTCGAGATTAGCTCCCTCCAAATAAAAAGAGTGGTTGTGGCTTTGTCCTGAGATTATAACTTTAAGTTGCTACTGTTTGAGTTCTTGTGACATCCTTGGCTTTTCAATATTATGGTCTCTTGGGTTTCCTGCAAATTTAGCATTGTTCATCCTTTTGTCACATTGTCACTTTCTACGAAGATTGGATCACGGAAGGGATCTAAGAAGATAAGCTTCTTAAACATTCATATTAGATGCTTTTGAATGCCTATTGGCCTGCTTGTTTAAAAATCTTCCTCCATCATCAAGTTGATGCCATACCTCAAGGGGTTTTTTTTTTCGATTAGTTGATGCCATACCTCTGGGGGCGGAATCCCAGAGTCTAAGCTCCAAAACATGGGGCTACTAAATCATACATGGAGTTATTTTGTTTCTTGTTGGTAGGTGAAGTGACGTGATATGATTTATTGCATAAGAATCCTCTTTTCTTTAGAACTCCCTGCTTGGCATCGTTATTTATGTATCTTGACTCAAATCCTCTTTTAGCTGGAATTCGTTCTTTGGAGGTTCACATAAGTTCAACAGTTTCTGATTGAAGTATGCTTCATAAAGTAGTAAAACCATATCTTGCTGGCAGAGGAACTCGTTAAAGTGACAGAGACACCAGTATCCAATTCACGAAGGTTGGGATGTATTCAAATAGAATTTGTGTTCTAAGAAATATTCCTTCAATAGGATTCCTGCAGATTAAGAGGGGCTTAATCAGTAAATTATATTCAAACAAGTTCCTCTGCTTATGCTTTCGCCTATGACCTGGATGTTTTGAGCCAATTCAAATCCTAACATTGTATCAGAGCTGAGGTTTACAGCCCAAACACTGCACACACCACCCCACCCCACCCCACCCCACCCACTTCCACAGCAGGGGTAAGAAAAGGTGGATTTATGGAATAGAGGTAAGAAAAAGTTGAGGCTAGATGGAATAGTGGTAACTCCTTATCACTGCTTTGATGTTTGGGTAAAAAGTATGAATAAAATGAGGTTATTCCTCAATCAAACGAGGGCTTAATGACAAGACAGGGATCAAAGGAAGCGATCACTGACTGTATTGGTAAGCTCTCTCAATCCTTGTGGGACTAAATTTCTACCAAATGAAAGAGAAATGCCTTCCGAGCAACAAAAGTATGTGTTGAGATTCTATTCCTTGTGCAATAAGCCCAATGATTCCTAGTGCTCCAATCCATATATATGCTCTTTTATAAAACCATCATTATCAAAGTTTCCAGAGACCAGTAGAAGAAGTATACGTGTGAGCGAGGGTTAGATTATAATATAAATAGATAAAAGAGCTTAACTCTCAAACATTAGGAGTAGGATGTTGTTTAGCACATAATTAAGTAAATTTTTTTTAGAAAAGTCCGGATAAACTATTAATTAAAACCAATCTACTCCTATTTAGGGAAAAAAAATATGCTCAAATTCATATGATTCTTTTCTTTCAATCTTGATGACCTCAAGAAAAAATACAAATTAACAATATAGCAAAGTCAAAAACTACATTAATGATACATTTTTGCCTTAAGATTGTCGCTCTAATTCTGAAATTGCCATTTACAATGGTTCTAAATAAAACTACAAAACCTTCATAATTCCTCCAATATACATGAAGAAAACAATATATCAAGATAAAAAGCCAAAAAAAAAGAAGACAGTATTTGCACACATAGATCCGGTCAGCTCACCTCGTCAACAGCCACCGTCACTTCATCGGACTGTGCCGTCGGAGCACCACCGCCGGCGCCGGCGGCATCCCCATTAGATCTATCAAGGAGCGAGTGTCGACAAGTTGGGCACGAGGAGTGCGAGGCGAGCCACGTATCGATGCACCGGACATGGAAGCCATGGTTGCACTTCGGCAGCACCCTCACCTTCTCTCCGTCGGCGAACTCGCCCAGACATATAGGGCAATCGGTGGCCGGAATGTTTGCCCCCGAACCATACACCGCCACCGGTATTTGCCGCAGCGCGCGCTTCTTCAGCCCCGTCCCGGCCAACCTGGCCGCGGTCTCCTCCGGCGTCTCGAACGCCATGCGCCGCCCGCACCGCAGCGCGCAGCGCACGATCGAGTTGAGCCCGAGCGCGCAGATCAGCGCACACAGCAGCGCCGCCAGGATGATCACCATGTTGGTGTCGAAGTTGGCGTCGTTGCCGTACGGCTCCCTCGGCATCCCGCCATTGACCGGCGCCTCCGACACCGTGTCAAGGTGCAAACGCCACATAGGTTCTGAAATATAACGGTCAACACGACTCCCTTCCAACGGCCCAGCTCTCATGCCTATGTTGCGTCTCAAATACTTTCAAGAGAGAACAAAAGTGTGCACCTTTTAGAGCCCTCTCTTTTCTTTAGGTTCTCATCAATCTCTCTTAAGTTTGGCCTACTAGGTTTCTAAGGATTCTTAGGAGATAGAGACTTGAGGGGGCATCTTTTCAATTGGGTGGATGGGGATGAGATTTTAATGAAGTGAAAAAGGAGAACTAGGACTTGATCAGCTTACCTATAAATTCCTCTCGCCGGAGTTCGCCAGCACCGCCGGACAACAGGTATCCCGGCATCCCAGGAATCACAACAGATACACCAAAAGCCTTATATATCTTTGCTTGGTTAGTACCCTGGTGGAGTAGGAAACCTGGAGGAGATAGCAACACTTTTTTGATGGATAGCTTGGGCAGACAAGAAGAGGAGGATGGATTGGACAAGTTCGATTTAATATCTGTAACACTAACACATCTACATCCACGTCAAATAATAATAATAATAATAATAATAATAATACTAATAATAATAATAATAATCGAATCTAACATCTTATTGATAATTTTTTTAACTTTTGATTTAAAAGAAAAACAGGCATCAGGTAAGACATTACATGATAAGGATAAAAAAACTAAGAGTGTGGTTTTCTTTTGTGATTCGTTGAAATGGAGGATTGATGTGAAGCTTTTAAGTAAAGAAATGAGAGAGGAAAGCAAAAGGGATGAGTGAGAACTAAATTTGGATGAGGCACCGGATCCCATGTAATCATGACTGGCTAAGACGGGTCACCAAGGACTCATCTCATTGGATCCAAGGATAGAATCGTAGAAGATTGGCTCTTCGTGTATCGTTTTGGTTGAGGGTGGCCTTTCTTCCAACATCTGCTATTATTCTGAAGGACCGGTCTTTGCTAAAGAAGTATTAACTAGATGTGATCCTTTTCTTTTTCCAAACCCTGCATGATTGGGTGAAGGCTTGATGCTGAAGCTGGGTGGCCTTGATATTGTGAGCACCTTTGAGGATGAGGTTGAGATCTCTTGCTTGGTGCAAGGGAAACCACTCGTTCAGAGGACCCACCGACTATGTGAGAGCGAGAGGGCCATTGTGTTGGCTTAGTTTTTAGCATGGTTAAGGGACACCAACAAGGGTGGTGAAGGTTATCACTCCGTGGTTGGGGTGGTGGGCTGCGATAGGCATGGAGGATATGACTAGGTGCATGAAGAATGTTTGATGGCAAAGACTGTTGTGGAGGCCGAGCTAATTGCGGTCCTAAAAGGTTTGGAACAAGCCAGGAAGAAGCAGAAGCTCAAAGTTTTAATTGAGTCAGATGCTAAGGATGTCGTTGATATTGTGAATGGTTATAGGAAATGGCCCGAAGGGTTGAGAGTGTTATTAGGTCGATTTGGCGGCTTATGAGTCTGCTTGTATCTGTAATGGTCTTGTTTATACCTAGAACCGCGAATGCTAAAGCGGATAAGGTAGCTAAGTGGTGTAGAGTGACGAACACCTCTTTTGATTGACAAGTCCAAGATGGCCCTAAGGCCCTCTGTCGGCTGTTATAAATAAACTAACTAGCCTATGGGCTCATCTCATCAAAAAAAAAAAAACAAAAAAAAACAAGGGTGGTGAAGGACAAGGTGGCATCCCTAGTCCCTATCCTACCACTCTAATAAATATTGATATGTAAATATTTCTTTGCGTTAAGGAATATACTATTATACAGGCATACAGCTCTTTCTTCTGAAAAGAAAACTAGAATACACAAACATTTCAGCAGAGGGGCAAAGACCACTTTGCATGTCAGCTATGAACATAGAAAAAACTCTCTAACAAATTTGTTCAACCATTATGTCAATCACGATGACGATGATAATAAACAAGGACATTAGGTGCATAGTGATTGAAAATAAACAAAAACATTAGGTATACATGCATCTTTTCTCAATTTAACGGGAGTAGTTGGGTTCCTTCCGATGAGCAAGAGAAAGAGAACAAACAATTTTGGCACTACCGAAAGATTGAGATGGTCAATGTCAGCAAAAGCCCCCCATTATGTTTGTGCTGATCTTCGCTCTTTTTCCATTCTGAACAATGATATCAATCCCCATGAATCGTGTAACGCTCCCATTTCTTTGTAGGATCATATATCTGGCAGATATATAAAACAAGAAACAAACCATAGTTTAAATATCCTCTGATTAGAGACGGTGAGAAAATGCTTTCCATATAAACAGCCAGCGAAGACGCCAACTGAAAACTTAGCTCAGCCTGTTTCTAGTAGCAGGTTTTTCCAAAATGGAGGCCTAAGTGCACATGTGTCTGTGTATATGTGTATCATGTAGAGCAGCATGTTGAATTTGGTCTTAGGACGAAAATAGGAACAAATATCAAACAGTGCGGACTGACGAGATATACCTCCCATCTTGAAGCAGGAAATATGTGCTTATTCTTCTCATACCAATGTCTTTCAACCACCTTTCCAGCGTGAGACTGTAAACATAAAGAAACACACACAAGCATTATCATCTTCGCTAATAAAAAAGAACCAAAATGAAGTATTGCTATCAGTAAAGCAGGTTAGTTCAAATCATGCTATTATATAGAATACAACAGAAAAAAGCAAAGAGATGAGCCCATTGTCTATATAGAATTTATGGCTGCTCCATGGGTTTCTATTGACTAGAAAATAAATTCCCCATCCTTCCGGTTTATCTCCTCAAAAAAGGAAGAAAAAACAGTTTAAATGATCAAGAAAGCATCCAAAATAAAAGGTGAAACGGACCATGTGGAAAAGAAACAGAGCACGAATAAGACAGGGTGGAAACACAAAATTACATATTTACATTGTTGCCACATGAGACCTATGAAAATCAAAAGTTCCAAAAGGGCATTCATTTTCTGCAACACAGCATCCACCATCCACATCAAATGCAGCCAACAAGATCATATATTCCACAGGAAGAGAACTTTAACTAAATAATCCCAGACTTCTCTGGAAGACAATAAAAATCATTATGCATTTCTAACTAGAGATAGCGCTTACTCCACTTTGAGATACTTTGGCCACCAAGATGTACCCTAATGACCACTTTCTACAAATTAAAATCAACAACCATCCATGATAACCAACAGTTCTGACGCCATTGTCAATTAGGCATCTATGATAGTCAAACGGAAAACAAGAAACATGAATTTCCAGCATCACCAACAGCCTGCAGAAAAAGGAAAAGCCTTACATGGACTCAACCGATATTCACACAATTCTATAAATACAACCTGCTAGAGGTTGGAGTTTACAATCACCTATGGAAGGCGCACACCCAAAGGACAGAACCTATGTCAAAGAGGCAAAGTTCTAATTAGGTGAAATGAAGTGATTAAGCAAGAATACCTCGTCCTTCTCTATTGTAGCATCAGCAATTGTTCGCACGTCCTCATGAACATCAAAGTGGAAAAGCTGCAAAAAATCCAAGAGTTACAGATAAGTGGATTTGTTATGCTGCCATCTCTTTGATCTCTTAAAGCAATAAAAACGTCCTAAAACACTCTCTTTGATCCCTTATAGCAAACGGACATTGCACCGAAAACAAAGAATTAAATAGAAGGACAATATATGTATTGGAACCGGTAAAGTACTGGCACACACCCTGTGGTGCGTATATTTATTGGTGCAAGTTAAAGCACTGGCATGATCCTTATAGGTCGGCACGGTCTCTGCCGAGCAGCACTTAAATCTAGGATTTTGTAGAAACTCTTGAGTTTATAAGACCCAAAGTCAAGGAAACGAAACATCAATATCCAGAAGCCCAGTTTAAAAAGACTGCAACAAACAGAACCTAACCAACAAAAGTACTTTAAATCGCTCCGAAAGTAGTTACATACCATGGTGATCATCATGCAAGTTCATAAAAAAAAAAGAGAACGCAAACCACCTCACTGAAGAATGAGCAAATGTCAACATCCTTGAGACAAAAAAAATATGAAAAAGAGAACATAGCCGACTTAAAAAAGTCCAAACACTGAATAAAGATTTAGAAAAAACACCAAAACACATATGGGAGACTAGATGAAATAGTGCAGAATTGTAAGTAAGCAACATATCACAACATGTAAGATATTGTAATGCAAATAGAAAAGGAGGACGAATCCACTATTGGCCCTTAGCAGCAAAAGAAGCAAGCAATGGCACAGAAAACGCAGCGTGGCTGATGCCAATTGCTGAACGATTACATCTACACTTGTTGGTCAAAGAATATAAAAAAAAGCTAAAACACATTAAACCTTCCCAATGTCAGCAGTCAAGTTTTAGAATAACAATTTATTCTTTTAATTCATTATCTTTTCAGATCACAGAATATTATCAAGACAAACAACAGTGTGATAAGGAACACTATAATCAGTCTCACCGGTCCACTTTTGCCCCTTGCCTTATTGATGATAAGCTCATAGAAGCTGTGTTGCTGCATTTCCAGTACATGGAAGAACCAGGAAAGAAGATGTTATGGTAGGGAAGAAAAACCAATTGTCGATTCAGAGTAAAGGTTAACTTGCAAAAAGAGATATACAAGGACTCACATGGGGAATGATGAGATCTTCTTTTACATAAAGCAGGTTCTCCACTGATGTTGTCCGTATTTCTCGGAACTCAGGTGCAAGTTGCTGCTGGACAGCTCGGAGAAACTCACCAATGGCATCACCTTTTCGCACCTAAACAACCAAGCAAGTGCTTTAATGAGGATACAAATCCATCCAAGAGATTGGGTTAACTCAGAACAGACTAGCCATATAACAGGCTCTTACCTGGAGTACTCTCCTATGCCCAGCTCCATCCCAGTAGCTGTAAGTAATTTCAAGTGGCTCATCTGAAATACAGCGAACAACTGGCTTAGCACACAAAATTCACCTATAGATAATTTATGACAATATCACCAAAGTTGATGATTACTCCGAATCATTTGCTGCTCGAGGAGCCACTGTCTGCGTAACATTTCACGCTCAGCTTGTTCTTCGGCTTCCCTCTCTCTGCAAGATCATCCTTGGCCCACCAGTTCACCCATAAAACCCAATGAGGATGTTAAAAAGAGGAAATTGAATCAGTATCCATAGATGACAAACCTGTCGGGTAAAAAACTTGTTTCCACCATCGGGTCCTTGCCAAGTTTCCCGTTACTAAATTTCTTAATTTCTTGATCTTCTTCAGTAGAAACAAAGATGCAATATAAGTCAAATGCTGAACTCCAATTCAAAAAAGATTGATCAAAACTTCAACAATAAAAGGAACTCACTAGGGTTTGTGTCATCCTCATCGCTTTCATTCTCGATATAATCAACAAAGGACAATCGTGAATCTCCCTTTATTCTCCTCTTCTTTCGTTTTTGTAACTCAAG
The DNA here is from genome assembly GCA_963920575.1 of Narthecium ossifragum. NCBI lineage: Eukaryota > Viridiplantae > Streptophyta > Magnoliopsida > Dioscoreales > Nartheciaceae > Narthecium > Narthecium ossifragum. The sequence goes on from OY986965.1 coordinate 27,516,568, forward strand.
CTCCTCCTCTCTGCAGCATCAAGGGACACAATTACTCTCATTGCTAGATAACTAGAAGGATTAAACTTAACAAATTGAGACATCCACCCACTCTTGTTGCAGTTTTTGGAGCTTCTCCTTCTCTTCCTCTTCAATTTTATTTCGGATACTAACTCTCTGTCACATAAAAGTTACCAAAATCTTATTCATAGTATTTTCCACATTGCAGTTTTGAAGCCAATATCCACCTAACCAAATGCTCAAATAAGCGTGTCTCTTACCTTCTCAACATATTGTTCCCTGGTAACTAAACCAACTGTTTCCTTCTTAAAAGCAGTTTCAAGAATCTGTTAGGTGAACAGCAGAATACATCAGGATTCAGAGACCATACAAAAATCGGAACTTATGAACAAGAATTCCTAAGAAGCTCAGGAAATTAAAACCCTAAACGTCAAAGATGCAACTTTTATTAGGGTTTATTGTATAAAATTCTTAATCCTTCAACACCGACAAAGATTTAAGTGGGAATGCGTGGTGGTAGTGGAAGCAAACCTCCGAGGTACCGGAGCCGAACTGGAGGAGGCCGGGTTGGCCGCCGGCGGAGGAGGACTTGTTCTTGAGCTCCTGGATCTTCCGGCGCTCGGCTTCCCGCTGCTTCTCCAACCGCCTTATCCTCACCGCGTCCTGGGAGGTGCCCACATACCCATCGCCCATCCCCGCCATCCTCTCCCTTCTCTTCTCCCCTTCACCTAGCACCGGGGCTCCGTCGGGGAGGGAGGAGTTCTTGATCAATGTAAACGGCGGATGACCAGCGACCGCGGTGGCTTCGTTTTGCTACGGCGTAAGCGCGCAACCGCCTCTATTGGGTCTATAATGCGCTAGCCGGTTCGATCGGATCGAATGGGCCATGGTCTTAAACAACATGGGCTTAATGTAATGGGCCTGATAATGGAATAAGATCAACACAAATGGATGCGGCTGTTGGTCCGGATGAGAGGAGGTCCTTTTGTCTGTCTAGATGGATCTGTTCACTGACAATGGGCCGGGCCGGGCCGCACCTTCCACCTTGATAGGTTATGTCACGACTTTATTATAGTTTAGGATTAACAACATTTATTAATATTCTTTTATGATGATAATGTTTACGCCATTGAATGTCATGCAACTAGAGGATCCGAGCCACAATTCGATAAACTTTGACACAAGAAAACTAAAATAAAAAAATAAAAAACAAATGATACAGATTTCTCTTATTAGATTAGATTACGGATGAGGAGGAGGACACTGCAAATGATCATACTCACAGCAGCATTAATTCACATTTTCACTCTAGCTGGGATGGGGGGCAAGCAATGCCCATTGCCTAACAACAAAAGCCTCTCTCACCCTTTTAAGCCTATGCTTGGTTGAGGGATAAGGAGAGATAACCTCACTTTATCCCTCCTTATTTTTATTTTTTACTCAAACACCAAAAACAATGATTACGAGGTTATTCTCATTCCACTTATCACCATCACTCTACTTTTTCTTACCCCCATTCCTTAACCTCACTTTTTCTAACCCCAACTAACCATATCCCCTCTTAACCCCATTTTTTCTAACCCCATACCAAACGGGGGCTAAGCTCATGTTTGGTATGGGGTTAACCCTCTTAACCTCATTTCTATTCCCAAATATCAAAAGTAATCAACCCTAATTTATCCTCATTCCACCTACCACCATCACTCTGCTTTTTTTTATTGGTTAATTGGTGATAACACCAGTTTAACAAAAATTATCATAAAAAACCCCCATTAGCTTGATTTTTAAGGTGAAAACTCCATTTAACAGGTTTATTTGGCTGGTGTAATTAAAAAAAGACTAAAATGCCCCTATAGGTAAACGTAATTAAAATAAGACTAAAATTGCATGGTGGTGGTGACGGCCTCGCAGCAGCGACGGATGGTCGCCGGAGTTGGTCGCCGGTGATCCTGGGCTTGATCGTCCCTGGGGAAGGAGAAGGATTCCACCGTCCCCATCCCCATCCCAAACTCCTTCTACTCGGCGTCTTGCGCCACATCCGGCGTCTCTTGCGGCCACCCAACATCCATCCACCATCGCGGAAGTCACCATCATCGCTCCAACCACCGGAGGACCTCCCTGCGGCCACAGGAGAACTTCTCGTGACGTCCTCGACGGACTCCAACCGTCTCCAACCCCCTACGACCTTGTCACGATGCCGTCCACCCCCTCTGCCGCCCTCCATCGCCGACGGAACCCCAACCCGAGATTCTCCTCTCACGGTCCTCTCACGGATCTGGCGCCGCCACCACTCCATACCTCCGCCTCCGACCTCCCTGTCCCCATCCGGTCCCAGATCCGGATCCCTCTAACCCATCTTCGACCCGTCTCCAGCCCTCCTCTGACCAGATCTTGTAGGGATGCCAGATCTGGGGTTCAATGGAGTTGAGGGGCCATGGAAGCGGGGTTTTGGGAGGTTTCAGCGCCGAGTTCAGACGAGGTGGAGCTCGGCGCGGGGTTCCGGGGATGTGAAAGGTAGCCGTTGGTGGCGGAGGTGGCGGCGATGGAGCGAGAGAGAGGGGAGTCCTCCAGGATGGTGGAGCTCTACAGCTCTCTACTGGAGGTGATGGAGTCGAGTGGGCGGTGCTACTGGGGGAGGGCGGACGGTTGTGGATGCTCATCGCAGCGGGGAAGGAGGAGGCGAGAGGGCTGGCGGCGGAGGTGGCTTGAGAAGAGGGAGGCGAAGGTGGAGATCGATCCTGTGGAGAAGGAGAGGATGAGGGAGGGGACAACCCACGTGGAGAAGCAGGAGAAAAGAAACCATGGATTCCTATTTTCTCCACTATTTTCATGGAAAATTAATGAAAAAAGTGGAAAAAAATATGTAAAAATATGTGAAAGTGAAAAAAATTAAAGACGATCAACCTTGGTGAGCCGACCCAATCCGAGGTGTGTCGGGCGTCCTGGCTCCCTTGATAAAAATCAAGAAAGACAAAAATGATGGAAAGAAAAAAATGGAGTGAAAAAGATAAAAATTAATTTAAAAATATGAAAATAAATTAAGAAAGATGAAAATGAATTAAGAAAGATGAAAATGAATTCAGAAAGAAGAAAATGAATTTAGAAAGATGAAAATGAATTTAGACAGATGAAAATGCAAGTAAAAATATAAAAATGAATTCAGAAAGATGAAAATGCAAGATAAATGAAAATGAATTTAGAAAGATGAAAATGAATTCAGAAAGATGAAAATGAATTCAGGAAGATGAAAATGAATTCAAAAAGATGAAAATGAATTATCAAATAAGAAAATGAAATAAAAAACATGAAAATGAATTCAGAAAGATGAAAATGAATTGTGAAAGATGAAAATGGTTTTAGAAAGATGAAAATGTATTTAAAAAGATGAAAATGAATTTAGAAAGATGAAAATGATTTTAAAAAGATGAAAATGAATTTAGAAAGATGAAAATGATATTAGAAAGATGAAAATGAATTGTGAAAGATAAAAATGAATTTAGACAGATGAAAATGAATTGTGAAAGATGAAAATGAATTGTGAAAGATGAAAATGAATTCAGACAGATGAAAATGAATTCAGAAAATGAAAATGGTCTATTTTCATCTTTCTGGTCTACTTTCATCTCTCTGGTATATTTTCATCTCTATGGTCTAAATTTATTTTCATCTTTCAAAAATCATTTTCATCTTTCAAAAATCATTTTCATCTTTCTGAAATCATTTTCATCTTTCATACATTTTCATCTTCTTAACTCTATTTTCATCATTTTAAATCTATTTTATCATTTTAAAATTCATTTTCATCTTTCTAAATTCATTTTCATCTTTCATACATTTTCATCTTTTTAACTCTATTTTATCATTTTAAATCTATTTTCATCTTCTTAACTTTATTTTTATCTTTTTAAATGCATTTTCATCTTTTTTAACTCTTCAAATTACAACTTAATTGGCTGAAATTCTCCATCAATAGTCTCTTCGGTCACATCCACTTTTCTTCTATAAATTATTTTCATCTCTCTGGTTTACTTTCATCTTTCTGGTCTATTTCCATTTCTACTTTCATCTCTCTGGTTTATTTTCATCTTTTTGGTCTATTTTCATCTTTATGGTCTATTTTCATCTCTCTGGTCTACTTTCATCTCTCTTGTCTATTTCCATCTCTACTTTCATCTCTCTGGTCTACTTTCATCTCTCTGGTCTATTTCCATCTCTATTTTCATCTTTCTGGTCTAGTCTTATCTTTCATATCATTTTCATCGTTCTAATCTATTTTCATCTTTCTCATTCATTTTCATCTCTCTGGTCTACTTTCATCTCTCTGGTCTATTTCCATCTCTACTTTCATCTCTCTGGTCTATTTTCATCTCTCTGGTCTACTTTCATCTCTCTTGTCTATTTTCATCTCTCTTGTCTATTTTCATCTCTCTGATCTATTTTCATCTTTCTGACAAAATGAATTCAGAAAGATGAAAATGAATTTAGACATATGAAAATGCAAGTAAAAATATAAAAATGAATTTAAAAAGATGAAAATGAATTCAGAAAGATGAAAATGAATTCAGAAATATGAAAATGCATGAAAGATGGAAATGAATTCAGAAAGATGAAAATGAATTCAGAAAGATGAAAATGAATTTAGACAGATGAAAATGCAAGTAAAAATATAAAAATGAATTTAAAAAGATGAAAATGCAGAAAAATGAAAATGAATTCAGAAATATGAAAATGCAGGAAAGATGAAAATGAATTATCAAAGATGAAAATGAAATAAAAAACATGAAAATGAAATCAGAAAGATGAAAATGAATTGTGAAAGATGAAAATGTATTTAAAAAGATGAAAATGAAATGTGAAAGATGAAAATGAAATGTGAAAGATGAAAATACATACAATATGAAAATGAATTTAAAAAGATTAAAATAGAGTTAAAATGATGAAAATATATTTTTGTCAATTTTAGATGGACAATTTTCTAAATTTTTTGTGTAATTTTGATGCGTAAATTGTATTTTGATCAAAAAATTTCACAGCTCTTGCTCTCGGCTCGGATATGGGTTAAAGTCTGGATTGCTGCATCTGGATTTGATTGGATTGAGATGTGACTGAGCTTGATAGGCTGCATCAAGGCTTGGATCAATGTGGACTGAATCAATCCGATCCGGACTCAATTGGATCATGTGGGAATCGGGTCATGCCCAAGTGACTCAGCCTGGCTGAACCAGCTCACACGAGATGGTTGATCGGGGAAGACAACCTTGAGCGGGCTCCGATGAGGTGGTGGGCGGCGAATCTCGTCGGATCTAGCCCGAAGATGGAGGAGGAAGGGTCGCATGGGTGAAGGGGAGTCGAATCTGGTACTAGGTGGTGCTGGGGACGTGGAAGGGTGGCGGGCTTCGGTGGAGGCGGTGCTGGATCCTTGAGGAAGGCGGCGAGCTCCGATGGAGGCGGTGCTGGATTCGAGAGGAGGACGGTCGTGCGGCGTCGATGCGTGCCGTCAGGGATGGTTGGGCGGCGGGGTGCTAGATCCGAAGGGGACGGCGAGTTTTAAGGACGGCTGAGCTCGAAGGGGTGTTGCCGGGCTTATCCAGGCGTTGGATATCGCCGGAAGGACGCCGGGGAAGGAGCGGCGGGGTCACGGTGGTCGGATCTGAGGTTGGGAGGGTTGCCGCAAGGGAGATCGCCGGGAAGGGGGTTGTTGCTGGAGTGGGTGGGTGGCGGAGATGACAAGGATTTTCTCGCCGGAGGAGAGAGAGGAGAGAGAAAAGGATGGAATTAAAAAAATAAATTTAAAACTATGAAAAAGCGTATTATTGTCTTTTTGAGGTGATTTGGGGTTATTCATCTGAAAAAAGTGAAGCTGGGGTTTTTGACAAGAAATATGGGGTCTTGGACAGAGGGGGGGCTAAATTTGAGATTTTGGCCTAGAACCTCTTTTTTTATTTCCATTCTTTAATTCTATTTTTTCTAACCTTTTTCCCTTGACCCACATTTTCTAACCCCTTACCCACTTTTTATCCCCATTCTTTAAATGCTTTGTACCCACCACGTTAAATTCGCGGTTGACAGTCCATGTGCCATGTGGCCCACGTCTCTGACTAACATCCTTCTCCCCATTTAATACAACGTACGTTCCCAACAAAGTTTGTCATCAAAATAAACCTAGCTAGCAAAATTGAGAGTGGAAAAAGATTCGTATACATGGGTTGTATGTACACAAATGTTTATCGTTGAATTGAATCAGAAACACATTCTGATTCAATCCAACGGACACTGTTTTAGGTACATGGTACATGTCATGTACCCAAAACAGTGCTCATTGAGAGTTGAGGCAGCGCCTACGTTGACCTGCAATCTCAAAAGAGTAGGTACATGATCTATTATGTGTACATAACAGATGATTATTCGGTCACAACGTACTACGTGACAGCTTATTACTTTTTTATTTAATTAATTATTAAGTAATTATCGAATGATTAGAAGAGAAAAATAAAAAGTCGGTGATTATTATAACGACCGCACTAGAAACAGATGGCTTATTATTACTCCTTATTTCATTCATCACAGATGGCTTAATATATATTACTCCATGCATGCTTTCCAGCTCACAACTTAAATAAAAAAGAGAAACATATCACTTTTTATTATTACTCCTATTCCACCTCTCAAAACACCATCATATATGGCACTAGAAAGGCGACACATAACAACACTATCATAATACTGCGTACTAGCTCACACCAACCAGCAAACAAGCACTCCATTCACTGGAATAATCCAGAGAACATTCTCTCACACTAATAAATCACACCACCATAATCTAATGTTATTCCAGCACCATTAGTTCAGCTGCATCTTTTCTCTCAATACCACAAGCCATCTCTGCACGTCCATCTCAATGCACTCTGCAATTAACAAACAAAATAATGCACAATAAGTGACACTTTATATATACACACAGTAATTTTAATTAAGGTGAGGCAAAAGCTAGTTATTAGAGCTCTATGGAAATGATGGGAGTATACTTGGAGCAGTCGGTCGAAGTGCCGATCTTGTAGGGAATGGAGACGCCGCACTTGGCAGGGAGCCCGCTGGCGAGGCGGATGATGGACGGCGTGCCGAACTGCGTCGCCGCGTCCTTCAGGCATTGGCAGGCCGCGCGGCGGTCGCCCCCGGTCTTAGCCAAGGTTACCAGGCCGCTTATGCCGTCGCAGCATCCCGTTGGCACGGGGCCGCCTCCCGCTTGGATGTAGTTGATGCATGGCGACAGGTCTTGGTACACCGTCGAACAACTGAGCGCGGCTTGCGCGCCGCGCGCCGCTAGCAGCATCACCGCCAGCGCGGCGACGAGCGCTACGGCTGCAGGGATCGCTGCCGGGCGCGGAGTGGGCCGTGCCATGACTAGCTTACGAGCTCGCGAGATCTTGGTTTATGGTGATGCAGAGTGTAGTGCTAGGATTGATGGCGGGGGGATGGGGGGATTTATAGATGAGGAATAGGCTTTATGCGGACCTAGATGCTGTGTTTGGTTAGGGGAATGTAAATATGCTGGGATGAATAATGGGATAAAGCTATTCTACTTGTGTTGTTTGATTGAAAATTAAGGATAAATCAGTAATGTTTGAATGGAAATATTGGAATAGTATTAGGCATCGGTAGGACCGAAGAGTAAATTTCAAAATTGAAATTTTTATAGAATATATTAGGAGTTTAATTAATAATATGATAATGTATATGATATTCACATGGACTTTCATAATTAATAATATTATAATATATATAATATATAATATTCCTATTTCATGGTTTTAATATTATGATCACTTATTCACCTTGCCTTTCAAATCATATATTTGACATAATCAATCAGACTAAAGTAGAATAAATTATAATTATATACACAAACAAATCGGTTTATTTTAAATTAATTTAAAAATAAAATAAACAAGAAACCATCATTCGTTTCTAGACTAGATCCATCAATGTAAAAAAAATAAGCCATGAGGATAATAAAGCAAATAAGAATTACGTAAACAACTGTAGAATAAAACTCCGGACACTGACCGTCAAGCTTTGGTTCCAGCGAGGGAAGAGCTCTTTCACAGACCGTCGAGCATTGGTTCTGGCGAGCGAATAAGCTCTTCACATCCTGCGACTTCGGATCCGTTCCGGGAAGGAGCGTCTCACCAGGTTCCCACCGTCGAACAGGCTGCGATGGTGAGATGGAAGATGAGATCGACGAGGAACGGAGAGGAGAAAGGCATCGATAGCTTTGAGCGCCGCAGCTGGACGGAGTTGCGTCCATCTCGGAGAGGAGAGGACCACGAGAGGGTTAAAAGGAACCCCGCAAAGGTGGTCGTTGAGCTATGGTTCCGCACGGTGGCCGCTGAGCTGAAGAAGCTCTTCAAATCCAGAGAGGAGAAAGGCATCGATCGTGTAGATGAAGCTCAGATCGTGTAGATGGAATCGGGGTGTGTGAACACGTCGACCGTCTCGTGCACGCATTCCAATAAAAATCTCGTATCAAAATCATATTTACTAATACCGGGATAGGAATTCAATGATGGAATAGGATTACATGACGTGGAGCTGAGGGCTTATTCTAGCTTTTATTCCAATCATGGAATAATGTTTGTTTGGTTATAATTCCGGGATAGCTCGATGTTGTTAAGTTTTTTTCTTTTTTTTTTCCGATTAGAAGAAGGCAATGCAATGGTGCACTGTGATTGAGACATGATGCGTGATGAAAGGAAATAGTTTGGTCGTTTATTAAACCCGTGACAAGGGTTGGTCCCACGACGCGAATGATAGATATATGTCACGAGAGCAGCGCTAAATAAGTCGGTCACCACTCGCCAATGGCATGACACGCACCTCCGATGTCACGTGCTAGCGGATCATGGTCGAGCCAAAACGAAATTAAAATATTCAGCATCCAATCAAAACTCAATTTAAGCCGCTGAGGGGTTCAGAGGGGGATAAAATGGGGTTATCCCCACCTTAATCCCGTACCAAACAAGTTTCGATTTTCTCACCATGGTTTTTTTCATTCAGGATCCTTGCCTCCTTGGATATGATTATTGACATATATCCCTAGTTCGCGATATCTTCTATAGTTCTATGTCCGAATGACCGCAAAAACTTATACCAAATTACCAACGCCAATAGAGGGCATAATTCTATAAATTAAATAGTTAATTCATTCAAAAATTTGCTTCATCCATTACAAGCCACTCTCTTTATATAAAGGTGTAGATCCTAACCTATTATGAAACTTATTAAAACCAACAAACTAAAGAGTAAAGTGACAATCAGCAAATCATAAATAGGGAACTAAACTAGATATTCCTAGTGATCCAAGGAAATTAGGAAAGAATAAATAAATTAGGAAATAATCATTTGATTAGGAAAATCAAATATCTCTAAGGATCCCAAACAAACTAGGAAACTAGCGAGATCCATTTTTGATAGGTCCCCATATTTGATAGGAATTGGTGACGCATCGAATCATAATCGAGTTGCTTTACGATGATCCATGTGATAGGCGTAGGCTACCTGTCCTACATCAAGAGTGTAATGCTAGGATTGATGGTGGGGGGCTTTATAGATGAGGAATAGGTTTTTTGCGGACCTAAAAAAGGTTGTGACGCTGTTTATCTTGGTTTTTTTTTGTAATAGAAGACGGCAATGGTGCACTGCATGTGATCAATATATACATGATGCATTAATGAAAGGAAAGGAAATAGTTTGGTTGTTTATTAAGCCCGTGACGTGCGTTGGTCCCACGACGCGAGTGATATATATACACACGCGCACCGGAGCAACCTAAAATAAGTCCCAATTCGTCGAGGGTCAGGTTAAATATATCAAAAGAATTATTAGATACATCACACCGTCTTATTCGGTTTAAAAAAAAACCAAACACTATATTATACTAGAGGGAATCTGTGCCCCTGTCATGGTTTAATTGCACGGTTGTTGTCAATTTATGTCTTTTCATATCCAGTGTACTCTTATTTTTAAAAAAATTAATATATTGGATCAAAACATATGAATTACCCAATAAAAAGATGGCAATGATTTAGAAAATCAATCCAGACGTGATACATGATCTTTAAATTTTATGTAGCAAGCAAAAGATTTTAAAATGATGAAATGTAGGTATAATAAAAACTAATTTCTTTACAATCAATCAAAATTGATCTCAATGTGTTATTTATTTAGAATATCTATGGACATAATATATTCCTAATCAAAGCTTATCCTTCAATAAATTAAAAGGACATTGAGTCTGGTTGGTTGCATAGCAGAGCATCAATCAAAATTAATCTCAATTTGTTATTTATTTAGAATATCTATGGATATAATATATTCCTAATCGAAGCTTATCCTTCAATAAATTAAAAGGACATTGAGTCCGGTTGGTTGCATAGCAGAGCATCAATCAAAATTGATCTCAATGTGTTATTTATTTAGAATATCTATGGACATAATATATTCCTAATCGAAGCTTATCCTTCAATAAATTAAAAGGACATTGAGTCCGGTTGATTGCATAGCAGAGCATCAATCAAAATTAATCTCAATGTGTTATTTATTTAGAATATCTATGGACATAATATATTCCTAATTGAAGCTTATCCTTCAATAAATTAAAAGGACATTGAGTCCGATTGGTTGCATAGCAGAACATCAATCAAAATTAATCTCAATGTGTTATTTATTTAGAATATCTATGGACATAATATATTCTTAATTGAAACTTATCCTTCAATAAATTAAAAGGACATTGAGTCCGGTTGGTTGCATAGCATCCATTTACCACCCACTATCAAGTCATAGCCTCATTGACACCTCCATTTATAGTCCACTAATCTTAACAGTTGGATCAACCCCTGCCCCCAATTTCCTTAAATCTCCGCCACGTCACCCACGTTCTCTCCTCCAACCTCCCCCCCCCCCTCGTTCTCCTCCAATAATCGTGAACCCAACTCCGAGCGGCCGTTGCTGACCGACACCGGCGATCTCACCGTCCCTCCGTAACTCCACCCATGAACAACCTCCACCGGTACCTCTCCTCCCTGCCGAGATCAGCCGCAACCCCTTCCTCACACGGCCACGCCCATCGTCGGAACCCACGACCCCCCCAACGCCGATCCTCACCGCAGGAGGAGCCAATAATGCCAGGCGGTGGGAGATAGCCGGGGAGACATCCACTGGCTCGCTGGCGGTTCTTTTCCTCCCCCGTCGCTCAGATCTCGGGTTGCTCTGGTCAGCAGAGTTCAAAATGTCGTCTTCAACTGCTAGGGGCTTCGGGGTCAGACCCGACGTTGACGGCGACGTGCTGGTCCCGGGGTCGCTTGAAGGTCGGGCTTTAGATCTGGAGGGAGATATTGAAGGTGGCGCGATCGTGGGGGTCTTGAAGGCCGGTCTTCCAACGGCGAGGTGGGAGACAGCGGTGCGATACTTCTTCTTGAGCCGACGAAGTTTCTTCATGAACTTTTCGACGCCGCCAGCAAGCTTGTCACCGTGGATGACGGTGCTGGCATCCACCACTGCCACCGTGTGAGGACCCGTTCCTCCGACCCGGTCCGACCGCTTGGGTCGAGGGTCTGGTTCTGGTAGTTTTGGGCTCGGTTGGCCTTGCTTTGCGATCCCCGCTGATCGTTGCAGCTCCAGGGGTAATTTGGTAAATTACTCTCGTGGAATTGGTTCCACACACGAGTAGCGCACACACGGCCCTGTAATGATATATGTGCTTGATTAGATTCCTAGAAGTGCTCCAGATCGTGGGATCTGAGCCCGATCGCGAAGATCGGGGCTTGAGTGATCGGACGACCAGATGAAGATTCAATAGATGATATAAAAGCTTAAGTTAAGTTTAGAGCATTGTAGCCTTCTTTAACCCGAGAAGAGAGGAATCAATAGAGGGGCGGCGGCTCAGCCCGAGAGAGAAGAGAGGAGGAGAGGAAGCGGGCGCGCATTCCGTCAGATGACGGCGACCGCGGCAGGAAGAACGACAACAATGGCAACGGTGCTCGACGGCTGAGGAGAGGAACCAGCGGAGGTGATCAACTGCGACGAGAGGAGTCTGAGGCGTGCGCCGGTGGTGCTTGCGGCTGGAGAAGAAGGGGAAGGACGCGGGCTCGACGCTAGAGGTAGGGTTGCTTCCCTAAACCTGGTTTAGAACTCTACTAGAGTAGAATAGGGTTGGATGATTTGTGGTTTGAGATTCCGGCTTCCTTTCCTCTATGCTCTTCATGGGGTTTTCGCTAATTGCTAGGCTATGCCCTGTTTCTCTGATTGTCTTCCTTGCCATGCTATGCCCTGCCATGGTTTTTGCTTGGGTTGTTTGTGATCTACTAAATTGCCTGAGATGTTTGGGTTTCTCTGTTTCCTTCCCCTGTCCTTTGGCCGGTTGGATGCCGGGGTTCCCCCAGCTTCCCTCCCTCCGAACTTGATCGATTTTTCTTTTGTTTCTCCTTGCTGCCGGTGGTTGCTTGGCTTCGATTATCCCCTTCCCGGTGAAGCCCCTTGAGGACTGGCTCCAAGCTACTATCAAGTTCAATTTCCTTCATACTAGGCTTGCCTTCTGGTTGCCTCGACTCAACCGGGGTGCTAAGTTCTAAAGGTGTTCGATGAAATGCCGCAGAGGGGTGTTGAACCGCTGCTATGATGGACCTTCCTCTTCCTTCGTTGATGCAATGCCATGCTCGCTTCCTTATCTTGTCTGTCATGCTTACCTTCTGGCAGCTATGTCGTACTTATGATTATGCCATGCTTAGAAATGCTTTTGTCATGCTTGCTTGCTAGACACTGTAATAGTACCGCTATACCTCACCCACATGTTTGTTATGCCTCTGCTGCCCTAGCCTCCGCTATGCTTAGCTTCATGTTGCTATGCTTGGTTTTCATGCTTACTGCCATGTCCTTTCTTTGTCTCCTTTCTGCTCACTCGCTGATGCCGTTAAGTCATGCTTACTACGAAGAGTAATAGGATGAGTAGTCCCCTATGCTATTCTCTGCTTCTTCAGAACATCGGTCATGCTTCGTTCCTAATGTTGGTTTTCCTGTATTATTTAGATATTCTTTTATTTCATCGGGATTGTTGGATCTTAAATTGAGTCGGCTTGATCTATAATGCATACATTTTTCATTGGGTTTTTTGATTGAACATATATTGTCTCAAGCTGTGCACATTATTGACTTTATGCAAGTGTGTGGCTTAGATGTACCTCTACGATTAAGTTCCATGCCAATTGATCATTGATCCTGTGCTAGATGCTAAATGCTAATCTTCAGTGCACTATGTTATGCTCTCAATCAATTCCGGTGATCTAATACTAGCCTCGCAAATTCTCATATTCCCATGCTGGATATATACCTCACGCCTGCCTTGCAGAAATTCATCCTTTTACCGATCTGTGGATTAACCAAGGGGTGATAACCCTTGGAAATGTTTATATTAAATGGGTCGAGGTTGTGCTAGATGTTTAATCTGTTTCTTAATACTATGGAAATGCTTATATTGTGCGGGCCAGTGGTGCCCTGTTAACTGATTAGCTAGGGGTGTGCCCATTGTACAATTTCTGGTTGACGGCGGTGCATGCCGTCGTAATGCCGAAATTTGGATTGAAATATGTCGACTGCTTGTGGTGGTTATGCATTGACCCGTATTATGTGTATGGTTAAGTAATTGTTATTTCTTGTTGTACGTTAATAGCTTAGCTCCCTCTTTTATCATATTGTATGCTATATTGGACATGCTTGATGAGATGTCATATAGAGACACCTGGGCATAGTTGCTTATATAGGCTCATGCATGTTGTATGCATTAGAAGCATTGAGGCTAGGTGGTAGGCGATGGGTTCGATCGCCGATCCGGGTTCTCGGGTAGCCCGGATCTAGCCCTAGGACCGGGGTTTGGGTAGTCGAGAATTAGGTCGTGATTGTCATCAACGATCATGCTTGATATCACTTGAGGTTTTTGTTATGGGTTAATAACACTTTACTCCCTTCTAGTTTTGCAAATTGTCAATTTACCCCCTATGTTTTAAAACGTGACAAAATGACCCCTTAATTTATAATTGTGGTCGTTTTAAACCTAACCATCAAACGGAGTCAAGTTGGGTGACGGTAAACTAGCTATTTCGTCACGTGTGTCACACATGACCCGGTGACCCGGTCACCTCTTCCGTCAAACGGAGATGAGACGACTTCTCCCCCTCCAACCCCCGATGGGCCCATGACCTTGTCTCCCAGTGCGCCCGGGCCATCGCCGCCTGTGACAACGCTCGCGTCCGTACGAGCTCGCCTCTCAGTACGGCGACGTCGACCAGAAGCTCGCCGCCTACTTCTTGCAGGGCCTCTTCGCCCTCATGACCTCCTCCGGCACCCGGACCCTCTGGACCATCTCCTTCACCTCCGACTGCGCATGCTCGTTTGACTCCAACAGCTGGACGACGCTCCGGTTCGAGGAGTTCAGCCCCTGGTCGTCCTTCAGCTATGTCGCCGCCAACGGCGCCATCCTCGAGTCGTTCCTCGACGCCAGTGCGTAGCGCCTCCACATAGTCGACATGAACACCACCTTCCGCACCCAGTGGCCCATGCTACTAGAGCCCCTGGCGACGCGCTCCGCCGACAACAACCCACACCTCACCATCACCACCGTGGTGCATGCCATCCTCATGCGGGGGCGCGCAGTGCGTCATGCGGGAGATCACCAACGTGGTGCCATCCTCAGGCACAGTGCGTCATGCGGGAGATCACCAACGCGTGTGGGTGCTGAAGGTGGAGGAGAGTGTGGAGGTGGAGGTGGAGGCGGAGGAGAGCGTGGAGGTGGAGGTGGAGGCGGAGGAGGGCGTTGAGGTGGAGGTGGAAATCCTAGACGCTGGCCTGGCGGATGGTGATGCCGGTCTACTGGGTAGTCGTCCTCGTGCATGCTGGCGAAGCTCTACACGACGCTGGCCTGGCGGATGGTGATGCCGGTCTGGCGACGGAACATGTCCACAGCGGCCGCCGCCGTCGTCGTCGTCCCCGCACTCCCAGCCACCGCCGCCGCCCTCGTTGTCCCCGCACTCCCATCCGCCGCCGCCATCGTCGTCCAGCCACTGATGGTAGAGCATGGCGGTGGTGACGTGCTTGGTGAGCTCAACCAGGTGGATGACGGTGGATGACGTAGGCACTGATGGTGACGTCATCTTCCTCTCTCTCCCTAATCAAAATCGGTCAAATGAACCTAGCCGGTTGACCGAACCTATTAGCCGGTTTGCCGTGGTGGGGCGGCCGTAGAGGAGATCGCCGGCGGCTGCGTCGGAACCTGAGCTCGGGCACGGATTGCAGCCACGGAAGACCGCATCCACCGCGGCTTGACACAGGTGCCAGTTCCCGGCGGCCAGGAGCCCGACGGCGGAGATGAAGGACATGAAGGACATGGTAACCGGGCAAAACCGGTAAAAGGGGGTCACGTGCGTTGCACGTGACCTATTTACTCGGTTTGCCGTCAGCCAGGTTAACGCCGTTTGAGCTTTGGATGTAAAACGACCACATTGAAAACTTAAGGGTGCGTTTTGTCACGTTTTAAACTATAAGGGGTAAATTGACATATTGTGAAACTAGAAGGGAGTAAAGTATTATTAACCCGGATTCGGGGTTCTCGGGTAGCCCGGATCTAGCCCTAGGACCGAGGTTTGGGTAGTCGAGAATTAGGACGTGATTGTCATCAACGATCATGCTTGATATCACTTGAGGTTTTTGTTATAGTCGACTATGTTTGATATTATTGTATTTGAGGTGTAGAGGTCGTGTCGAGTCTCCAAGGCCAAGCGCTAAGGATGGTTGTCGATGTCCCTGACATGTGTGTCCCCGCGAGAGATGGTATGACTGGGCAGGGTGGTACCTGGACAGGAGCCCGCAGTCTTTGTTTCCTCTCGTCTGTTCTTGGGTGAGGGTGGGACCTGGACAGGAGCCCTTGGGAATCGACGGGGTTATGGGGCCCCTTGGCATACCTTAGGCTTAGACGGAGAACGATGCAGTTGCAGTTTCCCTTCCTTTCTGTGCGACGTAGAGTAGAACCCTACTGGGCATTGTTGCTCACCCTACCTGGGTTGCATCGGCGATGCAGTTCCTTCTTCCACGTGTTCCTTTAGAAGATGGCGCGGTATTTCGAGGAGATCGAGGACTTGGAGCTTCAAGGAGTTCTACTACAGATGATTTACAGTTTTAATCAATGATGTACAAATTGATGTATAAATTGATATATAACATGATGTATTCGAGGACATGCTTGTATGATCTTTAATTCAGTTGTATTTAAGAAATGTATTAATTAGTTATTTACAATGGTACCATCGCTCCTATTGAAATTGTAAAGATTTCTTGTGCTATAATTATAAAGGGGATTCTGTCGAAAATTTTTGTATGAACTTGAGGATTAAATTGTTTAAATTCGAAGGAGTTGTATATTTGTGTGCCTATTGATGATGTAAACAGGTTTAGGTGGCTTACTCCTCGATCTGGATGGGTTTTCTGGGTCGGGGCGTGACACACCGCGATCCCCTTGCTTGAGTCGCAGCCTCCAAACACGCGGCTCGCCAACGTCCTTGACCGCTCCGACGCCCTCGACCGGCCGCCACAAAACCCTTGCCACCCCTTACGGCCCCCTCTAACGCCTCCTCCGTCGCACAGCGGCGCCTGGATCCACCGCGATCCCCTTGCTTGAGTCGTAGCCTCCAAACACGCGGCTCGCCAACGTCCTTGACCGCTCCGACGCCCTCAACCGGCAGCCACAAAACCCTCGCCACCCCTTACGGCCCCCTCTAACGCCTCCTCCGTCGCAACCCCACCTCTAAGATCGTCCACCCCTCTCTCGTCAAGATCTATGCGCACAGCGGCGCCTGGGTCCTCCGAGTCCTCAAATCCAGTCGCGGCGATGGGCGCCATGGCGTTCAGGATATTAACCCCTCTTGAAGATATCCATGTTTCCACGATTTCAATCGCTCGAGAAACAGCTAGAAATCCGACAAACTATTCTCATCCGTCATATAAATACGATGAAACTCTATCACCACCGTCTATTAAAAGAAAAGGCTGTCTTATATAGAGTTAGATGATTCGATCGATAACAACCGAATCATGTATTTTTAAAATCCAAACAAAAAATGGTGTGATATACTTAACACTTTATACGATGTATTTAGCCCGCCCTTTCGCCAATGGCATGGCACGCACCTCCGATGTCACGTGCTAGAGGATCAGGGTCGAGCCGGAACCAAAATTAAAATATTCAACATCCAATCAAATTAAACAATGTTTTGATATCGCCTATACAGTACAAGCATGATAAAAAGTATATGACCTGGTTCGTGACTTTTAGGTCCGACTGATCACAGAAAGCTTATGCGAACACCAATAGAGCTAGAGCATAAATCCATAAAGTATTACATAGCAATATAACTCGAACTTATTATTATAAGAGCCCGGCACGTATACGTACGTGGCTGCCGATTTATTACAGCATGTCCAAGTGATTACATATATAGCAAATTAATAAGTTAAACCGCCGCCTCATCGAGCTCAGTGAACCCTGCAACCAATGGAACGTATAGCAAATGTCAAAACAATAGTTCAGATGCTGTTTATATTCATGATGCTAAGTTTCAATTAATTCATACGATAGCAAAACTTGATGAGTTGATATATATATATGTAAGAACATCTGAACATGCATGCATGGATGCAGTGAACTTACTTGGAGCAGTCAGTGGACAGTCTAATGGGGTATCCAACGTTAACCCCACACTTCCCAGGGATGCCACTGACGATGTCTTCCTTGATGCCAGGTATGCTCCTAATTATGGTTTTCAGGCAACTACATGCTTGCTGGCGATCTCCGGTGGTCCTTGCCGCCGAATTAAGCGCCTTCACCCCAGCGCAGCACCCCGGCGGCATCACTCCGCCGTTCCGGGCGTAGTTGATGCATCCCGAGACGCTGGATAACACCTGCCCGCAGCTGATTCCAGATGCTACTTCAATAATGGTGCTGGTGAAGATGCACACAACCAAAATAGTGATCATGGTATTACGGACAGGGTTGGCCATGGCTGGATCAAGAACTGGAACAGCTTCTTGCAAATTGCTTCGACCCTCTTAGGGTGCTTGCTTATATAGGCTTACAAGCTTCTAATATTTCAACGCTTAGTGCATTATAGATATCAAAAAGGGTACGTAGATGCGATCAAGATAGGCTTTCCTAACTCGAGTAATTAATAACGTACGTGATATATGGTGGTCACAATCTTGGTTAGGTGTGACTGAGCTATATATCACTCGAATTAGCAATGCCTTGCATTAATTGAAAGGACTCCAGACTAAAATGGTTGTCTGAAACCTTCCTTTCTTAGAAGAATGACGTACGGGATTTGTGTATTTGTTGTTATATGATCAAAGAAGCCAATCGGCCCACGTGATTCCAAAATGGGCTTTCTATGATCGATCGCTCATCAGTAATAGCTAGCTCTAAATGGACCCGACCTATTTTAAATTGGAAACAAGTTGATCCCAACCAACCGAGCCCACTTCTTTAGCTGGTCCGAACCCAGAGCCATACATGTTATCTGGCGTGGTGGCCCTGTGTTACTTAGAAGTGGCTCATGTTCTATATATAGAGTATGAAAATTACAACTGGGTTTACGTAAAATTATACCGTACACTACTAGGGTTAGTATAAATACACTTTGTAAACGTCAATGCATCAATTTTTCGACCTAGCTAATACTGAATGAAGCCCCTCGATCTCTCCCATAAACGTACGCAAATTCTTGAACCATGTAAGATCCCTGTGTTCTCATGTCTCTTCTTTGCCATATATCTTCTTCTTAAG
Organism: Narthecium ossifragum; assembly: GCA_963920575.1. Taxonomy (NCBI): domain Eukaryota; kingdom Viridiplantae; phylum Streptophyta; class Magnoliopsida; order Dioscoreales; family Nartheciaceae; genus Narthecium; species Narthecium ossifragum. The sequence continues at coordinate 27,535,448 of OY986965.1, forward strand.
TGGTGCTTCCGCTGAGTGACACCCTGAATTATATTGGTGATCTACCGGTCTCATCCGAGATAACTTTTTTTAAGTTTAAGTGCATGATCACTGTTTTCTTATTCAAGTTGAAATAATCATGTGAGGTTTGATTTGCTAAATGTAATATAACTGTCACTGAGAACTGGGTCGGTCTTGCGATAAAAAAGAACAATGATATAGAGGTGCATACGAATAAGGTGAGAGGGGTTGTTCCCGATATCGCTCAAAAGAGATCCCATCCCATAACTTATCAAGTTATATCTTTGACGATCGATAGGTAAATAACGAGTTCGGTTGTTTCATTCACACGTCGTGAGATCGAGGTTACCTCATGGTCCCTCCGTCCTCATGCTACTGTTGCGTTTGTGGAGTCTGATTGTTCCAGACCCGACCATGATGCAGTACACAGAACTGATGGGGTCCGGGGCAGCGCCCTGGCGGGGATCATTGTATACCCTATGTGCCGAAACCCTATGATATAAGGGTCTATATGAACGGCCGTCATTGTATGATGTAACTCTTTGCCTCTGAGATAGTGAAAACCTCCAATGACTCCGTGGACGTAACCCTATTTTGAGATGAACAACATAAAAACTTGTGTCCGTGCATTCTTCTTCTTCCTCCCTTCTAGATCCTAACATCTATGACCCGATCACCGATCACCACATGAGTATAATTTTTCTCAAGTTTGTTTTAATCACGGGATTTAGATAAATCCAATAAGCACAAGATAAAAGAAGAGCCCTTTGAGCACGACACGTGGATATTTTTTTCAAAAAAAAAATGGCGTAAATGTCACATAGCAAGAGGTGATTTAAAGGTTATCAATCTTATATAACTAGAATACCGACATCTAGTCTATTAATATAAGATTCAGTGTATCCTATTATAGAGATAAGGATGTCCGATCCAAGTTAAATTCGAATATATCAGACGATCGAGATGAAGTCATGTGGAAATGACTAGTGGGTGGTGGTGATTATCGGATGATTAAGAAAAAAAAAAAAAAGGAGTATGAGACGGATGGTTATCCATATAATGTGCATGAGCGGGCCACCTTGTATAATTATAAGATCCGACCGGACCTTCTCGATTCCTCACTCAAGTTTAATAAAACGCTGTGACGGTGTGACCTATGAGGAAGGTCCACACCTATTTAATTGGGAGTAAATGAATTCGCCCAACCACATCCTAACATTTATTAGGATGGCAAATCCATCATCTAATCCTAATAGACAGGTCCTTCCCCGCAATTAAGTCCGCCTGTACCCGCTTATTTTGGTTCATACACGTGGCGTGGTGAAACTGGATATCATTGATCTGGCAAACAAAGGGCCAGGATCCGGCAACCTTGGACAGTGGGAGCCTTTGGTTGGTGATAATTAAAAATTTCGATGGAGAAATTTCCTTTGAATTGATGCATACGAAGATTGCAGATTCTGGGCCTGCAATAGCAAATCTCAACCGTCTGATCTTAACGATCGAGTTCAACTTTTCTTTTAGATTTATTGTCTACTATGTCACATCACGTTTGATTTGGATCGTTGATTTGGGGTTCGACAGTTGAGATTCCCTGTTACACGATCTTCACATACCCAATGCAAATGGTCTTGTTGGACCATCTTAATTTTAGAAGAAGAAGGTCCCAAGTTCTTAAAAAAAGTGAGAGGGCTACATACACTCCCACTTTATTCTTAAAAAAATAAATAGAATACAAAAAATTAACTAGGGCTGGACCAAGAGTGGAACTGCACCATTTTATCTGTACTTTCCCCATTTTCTTTGTCACATCTGATTGATTCATGGCTCTGGAGTAATTGTGAGTTTGTTGTGGGGGGGGGGGGGGAGTCGATCATTAATTATGTGCACTTGACTAGCTACATAGCGTTTATTTACTCTTGAATTAGTCTTTGACCAATGAATGGCAGAGCAATCACGTACTGTAGTTTTCTTCTATTTTCGATTTCTTGGTAAAATTTTCATTTATCTCTATCATCTTACTTATAATATTAGTCATTTAATCTCCGATATTTCTTGCGTAGATTTGATTATTTGAGTCACCCCCAGATTTAATTTTGCACAATACTCATAGATAATATGCCAGAGGCCAGTTACGAGTAACGACTCATACTCATAGATAGTAAATAATTAACAACAGTAGATGCCCAGACGGGCTACAACGATGAGTACTGATATGGACGTGAAACTAAAACAAAGACCCAAATAGCTAGCCATGCACTCATGACAAAGTATACATGTATGGAGACGATGATATATATATGAAATGCCACTCGCTGCACATCGATCGGTCGGAAGCTCGATGTGTGGATAACGCCCACCTTATTCCACCTGTATCCTCTACGTAGTACGTACGTACGTACTATTACTCTGCTCAGAGAGCTTATTAATGAACCCTGCCAACATACAAACAGTGGGAAAAATTAGTTAATTACATGTTTTAGCTAAGTTAATTAGAGTATAAAGGAGAGGGTGCATGCATGGCTTACTTGCTGCAGTCGACCGAGGTGCTGATGGGATAGCCAACGTTAACACCACACTTGCCGGGGATGCCGGAGACGAGCCCTGCATTGAGTCCGGAAATACTGGTGATAGCCTTCTTCAGGCAACTGCAGGTGGTCTGGCGGTCCGGGGTGGTCTTGGCCGCGGCGTTGAGGGCTCTTACGCCACTGCAGCAAGCCGGTGGCATGGCTCCTCCGTTTCTAGCGTAGCTGATGCAGGGGCTCAGGTCCCCAACCACAGTGCCGCATGAGATCGCCGCAGACGCCTCCTGGGCGCCGGCAACCAGCATGCAGACGATCAGCACCGCGGCGAGAGCCTCAGCACGTGCCATTGCTACTTCTATTTCTCAGAACCTCTTGCACTCAACTCTCTCGCTCTAATGCTAGCTAGGAGACGTGTTAATTTGCAGCGAGTGCCAGGCATGGTGCTGGTCTTTATATAGACGAGGGATGGTTGAGGTGGTTGCGGATGGGGCCATATGAGTTTGATGCAGCTGTGTATGGTGTCAAAAGGAGATTGGAACACTTGGACGTACGTGTACTGTGCCAGTCAATCGTTCCCTTGGTGTGGTAAATTGTCATATCTTAGTTATTTGGATAGCAACATGTCATGTACCAGTGTCGACAACCAATATTAATAGTCATGCAACGCTCGCAACATGACAGCAGTGAACGTACGTAAGACAACGATGGGCAACCAGTCGAGCCCCGCAGCTCCATAGAATGAACATATATGATCTTATTCTTACAGTTTTATATTAGTAGCTCAAGTGGTTAATTAATATCTTACGGCGGGAATGCGATTATGGGGATGCAAAATCTAGGGGAGATACTCAGATACCTATGTTCCGTACGAGCTCAAATGCATTGCAACATACTGGCGATTATATGATGCAATAGAGATAGGGAAACAAAGTCGGCTATAGTTCAACATGAGGCTATAGTTCAACTTAAAAGCCTCATGACCTCAGGGCGGCATATATATGACAGGGTTAGATGGGAGTTTTTAGAGGATGTCTTGAGGGTTATGAGGTTCCCGAAGCGGTGGATCGGGTGGGTGATGGCCTGTTTTAAAAGCCCCCGCTTCTACTTCGTTGTGAATGGACGGATGTGTGGGAGGGTGACGTACCTCTCGCTGTGATCTTCGATCGGGGAACCCTCTCTCCCCTTATCTTTTTCTAGTTGTTCAGGAGGTGCTCAACCAGCTGCTCAATTGTCCGGGTTCTCAGCCGGAAGGCATTCAGTTCAGGAACTCTATGTTCTCTCTCTCCCACTTGTTGTATGCAGATGATTGTCTCCTCTTTACCCGAGCTACTTGCTTTGAGGCTCGGAAACTTAAGCAGAAATTGTTGGCGTTTAAGGAGCTATTCGGGTTAGAGACGAATCCCGCTAAGTCTATCATGGTCTTCTCTCAGACTGTACCCAAGCCTCGACGGATTCCAGTTAAAAGCATCTTGGGCATGGCAGAGGCTACAGAAACTTGGCACTACCTTGGGGCTCCATTGGCTATCAAGCGGCTCAAGACTGTTGATTTCTCTAATGTGTTGGACAAGCTCACGGGCCATGTGCAACGATGGCAGGGGATGATGATTTCAGAAGCTGGGAGAGTTGTGCTTAATTATCAAGGCGGTGTTGCAGGCAGTTCCAGCATTTGTTATGGCGACTACTCGGCTTTCTATGTCGGTGATTAGGCGGATTGAGCAAATCTGTCGGGACTTCTTGTAGCAGGGGAGGAGGTCTGGTCTGGTTATTGTCGCTTGGCGGAAGGTGTGCACCCCTATTGAAACAGGTGGGCTGGGGGTTCACAATCTGAATGTATGGCAACGTGCACTCAAGGCACATAGGATGGCGAACTTCTTGGACAACGAGTAGTCAATCCGGGCGCGTTTGGCTCTGGAGAAGTACCGATGGGAAGGGAAGTTGCCTTCGGTTATGGCAGGGCATGGGGAGTCGGTGCACTAGAAGGATTTGTGCGAAGCGAGTGGAGAGCTTCGACATCGGCTGCTATGAACCCCCGGGGTGGGCAATTCGGTCAGTGTGTTGAATGATGCTTAGGTGTGGGATGAGCCGTTAGGGAATAGACCATGTCTCTTTGTGGGTGATGATGGTTGTGAAGACATGGTGGTTGGCAAGCTCATATACGGCGACACTTGGTGTAGGGAGAAGGTGGAAGCTATTTTTCATCTGAATCTGGTCCTAGAGGTTGTTGGTTTGGTGCCTTCAGTGTCGGGGGATCGATGGAGATGGACCTTCAGTGACACCAGCAAGGTCTCTATTGGCTCTAGTTATCTGTCGGCCCTTAAACGCCATCTGCCCGCTCGGATTGGCTCCTATGGCCAGCCATGTCATGTCTAGCGCGCCAAACCTAGTCTAACCAGGACTCCTAATGCAACTTGAATTTTGCGTGAAATTAGATAAACATTCTATAAATTTTGCATAAATATTTCAAATTCATGAAAAACTAGCATAAAAACACAATTCATCGATATAAAGATTTTCTCCAAGAATCGGATCGAAAGAAGTTTCAAAAACCATAAGAAAAAGGCTAAAAATACCCCTCTACCAGATTGGGATCGATCCCAATTGGTTCAGACCGAACCAATCAGCTGACAGTTGGTTTGGGATCCATCCCAATCAAGTTGGGATCGGTGTCAACTGGGCAGGCAATTTCAGATCGGTCTCGTCGATGGCCATGAGAAAAATCACCAAAATTTGTACAAAAATCAAGAAAATACAAAATAAGTTAGATCTAAAAGTAGACTCAGATATCTACAACTTTTATGTTGAAGATCAACCGAGATTATGCACAGAAGGTGCCGCACTTAAACTGACTGGTTTAAGCCAAAAAAAAAAACCCAGAAATCTGGGGAAATACGGGAAAAGATGCATAGATCTCGATTAAAATCGTTATCAAATCCTATGAAACTTCAATTAATTGACGCTCTAGCATAAAAGAACATCATAGAGGAGAGAAATCAACAAAACAACAACTCAAAACCTTAATGAACACTAAACTTCCATTTAGGTATAGAAACATACCTTAAACGAGATAAATCTCCTCTAACACTTCTTTATCCAACCTCACGTGGTCTCCTCCCTCGTCGTTGTCGCCTCCAAATCGCCGGAAGTCGTCGGAGTTCTCTCTCAGTCGTCCGATGTCTCTTGTCGTGGTGAGGGAGAGAAGTGAGCGAGGGAAAGAAGGAAAGGAGAGAAGGAAAAAGAAAAGAAGGAGGTTTACATACTAAGCTGAGATTTAATCTCGGCCGTCCGTTTCAATTTTTCCCGATCGAGCTCCGATCATCCGATCGAGAACACCCCTAAGGGTCTAATCAATCACATATATCAATTCAAGACCGTGTGTGCATTACACGGGTGTGAAACTGACCGACAATGCGTAATTTACCAAATTATCCTTGGGGTCCAAAATCAACAATGTGATCGATTGATAGCACCCGACGCGAAAACAGACTAATAAAGCACGGCCCCCGACCTACGCTGTAGAGCCAGATTAGAGAAATGGGTTCTCACAGGTTTGGTGGTTGCAAGGGTGGGGAGAGGGAGGGAGGGAGGGTTGAGAGAGAGAGGGAGGGAGAGAGAGAGAGAGTGGTGGTGGTGGTCACCGGCGAGGTCGCCAGAGGTGAGGGGATCACCGGAGATGGACGGGTGGGCGGGCTACGAAGGTGGCGGTGGCTACTCATGGTTAAGTGTGGTTAGGAGGCGGTAATATTGTTTTTTTATGTGATTTGGGTTTATTGACCCCAAAAAGACCTGCATGGGGTTTTTGGCAAAGAGCATGGGGGTTTGGACAAAGAGTGGGCCAAATTTGGGGTTTTGGATAAATGACCTTTTAATTATTTCTTGTTTGATTTAACTACAGTGTATGCGGGCCTTTATATAGATATCATACAAGAGATCTAATCAGAGTGGAACTCTGACTTACTGACTTCCTACTCAAGGAATAGCATATTCTATAAAGGAAGAGTCCTACTACAACTCAGATGACTAAATTAGGAAACCAAATTAGGAAAGCAATCAAAAACTAAACTAGGATAGTGAGTATCACACTCCTGATAGGACCAGGCGAGGAGGGGCCCGCCCCTTGTGTGGCCGGCTCCAAGGAAGCCCGGCCCTTGGTGGGGCAGGTTGGGCTTGGGCCTCGGGTCACGTTCGTTCTGATCAAGCGCGCCAAGTTAGGTTTTTGAAAGTTCAATTTTTGGCGCATATCAAGCTCTGATACTAGCCCCGCCGTCAGCCCCTGTGCCTCACCCGCGTAGCCAAGCTGCCCACGCCGCCCCGCGACCGATCTCTAGCCTCCTCTCTTCCCTTCCTTTCTTCCCTAGCCTTAGCCTCCTCTTCTTCCTCATCCCCGGTGCCACCTGGCCCATGCGCCACTTCCCTCGAGTAGAGGCAATCGCCTAAAGGCCACTTACTTCCGCCAAGGCATCGCCCAACCCGCCACACCACTCGGCTCCTTCGCCGCCCTCGCCCTGTTCAGCTCACCGTCACCTCTCGGCGCAGTCTCACTGGCCGTCTTCCTCCTTTCCTTCTTCTTTCCTCTTTCTCTCCCCCCGGACTCCTCCTCTGCTACTCCCACTCCATCTCTGTTGGCCCCCCTCTCCTTCTCCAACCCGGACTCCGCAGCCTCCTTCCTCTTTTCCTTCTCCCACCTCCTCTCTAAACTCTGCCGGCCACCTTCCGTGCTCCGGTTAGGACTCCTCTCCCTTCTCCATATTTAACATGGCCGCCCTCTCCTCCTCCTCCACTCCTCTCCCTTCTTCCTTCCTCACCATCACCCCTTCCTCCTCTCTTTGAGCCCGCCGTCGCCGCACCCTCCCGGCCTCGTCTCCACTTCCGGAGCACCACCACCATGACGCCACTCCCGTTCTCCCTCTCTTCCTCCCTCGCGGCACCCTCTCTCCTGCGGCCTTGGCCCCATACCTGTGCCGTCGCACCCGACCCGCCTTCGCCACCAGACTTCCGCTCCCTGTCACTCGTGCCCCCTGATGCCTTACGCCGCCATAGTTGCGCCATGCCTAGCGCGACGTCGCGCCCGCTCACATCATGCCATCACATGCCATGACTGCACCACTCCCCTGCGCCGTGTCGTCCTCTAAATCACTCACTTCCACCACACCAACCTTAGATTTCCCCGCATCGATTCGAGCCGATCACTTCGGCTTCTCATCCGGAGGATCAGGGCTCGCACCCGGGACTCTCCCTCCGCCACCATAGCGAGGAAGGACCCTAAGTCCCAAGGAACCCCATGCCGGCGTTCCGCCCGCAATGATTTGACACGCGAGCTTGAAAGACTTACGAGCAAAAAGACTCGTAACACTCTTATTGACATCGATCTATTTACGCCACGTATGCGATCAAGGTATATGACTCAGGTATCACGTCATAAACCTTGCTTTATATATATATAGACACATTGATGCAAGCCAATACAAATTATTAAATGAATCTGAAGATTTAATTTAGTCTTTTGTATTTGTATTCACAGCCAACCTCTTAGTCTAGATCTCAACTCCACGGGCTACTTAATTAATACCAATCATCTGGCTAACGATTAAGATTCAATCGACCATACCCGACCGAGCCCATTCGTATCCAAGCTCGAGTCCTAATAAACAACGGGTCCATAGATGGTCTTCATGGGCTCCAACTATTTATTTAATTCGAAACAAGTTGATCATTACCATTCACACCCATTTATGAATATTTTTATTATGAGTTAAATGTAAAGGCCCCCTGTTTGGTTCGGGGGTAGGGTTAAGAAAATTAAGGGGAATATGAGGTTAGTAAAGGTGAGGATAAGAAAAAACAAAGAGGAATGTGATAAATGAAATAATAATAATTCCGTAATTATTATTCTGATATTTGATGAAAAAATAAAGATAAAATGAGGAACCCCTCGACCCGTCGCCGAACAAAGGTTGTGCTTACCTGACCCGATATTGGGTTCATGTACTTGCCTATCCTTGATCTGACAGACGTACAGTCAGAATGTCGTCATTAATTTGGATGGTGGCCCTTTCGATTGATGGTGTTAGGCCGGATCAGGTGATAGTTTTGATTGGGCTAGCTGCACCAATTTGGATCGTTAATGATTTGAGGTTGGGAGTTTGAGACGAGTAGAGAAATATCTCTCTAATTCAGGTAAAATGTATGAGAAATTAATTTCCTGCAGGCAGGACAGCTTGTTTGAATGACTCCCATCTGTCAACGCTAACATTGGTTACAGTATTGGAACTAAATTTTGACTCAATCAAATTCAATTTAGTATGAAATATACGTCTGGTATGCATGTTAGACTAGATTATATAAGTACATTAACTCATCTTCCATTCAGGTTATTTGTTGGAAAAGTCAAGATTATTATATCTAAAACTAGATGGGCCACGTGTCACCTGATATGAATAATCACCGATCTCATACCCATCTCTTTTTTTAACCACCCGCTAACCACTATCCTTCACAACTCCCTTAGCTTCCACGTGGCTTCATCTCGATCATCTGATATATCCAAACTTAACTTCGTTCAGACATCTCCATATGTGTGATAGAATCAACTGGACCTTATATATATAAAGACTAGGTGGTGGGCCCGTGTCACCTGGCACGGCTAACTGTTAGCCCCCACTATCTCTATAATAACTTACGTCACATCAGCTCATTATTCTCTTTCTTTTTTTCTTTATTTAATTATAATTTTATATCACGTGTATATATACCACGTGTGTATAATTTTATGACTCAGATGATGAGTCATAAAAATAAGTGCCATTCTATGTTATAAGATAGATTGAGTTGCCTTCTTTGTTGCTTTGTTGTCCTGGTCTTCAAGAACTTTATGTACGTGTCCCACTTTGGCCTAGTTTGTATGGGTCAGTTAGTTTGTTGCAACTTGCAAGAGTCTTTTGTTTGTTACCACCTTGTTAGCAATCAGTGGATATAGCAGTTGGTGGTTATGAGCTCTAGATCCAATATGTAATGATCAGTTATTGTATCTGAATTAGTCAGAGAGTAATTAAAGTTTAGTTTCTGATTTTCCAATTTTTAAGATGATTAACATTGTATTAAGTTAATGAGCTTTGTTTAACCAATGATAATCATAATCTAATGGTTCCGAGTTATACTCACCATTCATTCAGGTAGCATACATACACAGTGCGTACAAAGAGGCCCAGACCATTCAAGAAGAACAACTCTTATACTCGTAGATGTAGCAACAAGGATAGATGCCCATCGATCAGATGGGCTACAGCTAGTGATGGGTGCACGACAATAAGTGACAACACCACGTACATGAAACCAAAACCAAAGACTCGAAATGCATCACAAAGTATAAATGTGGATATATGCGGTGATGGAATGGCCCTCGCCCACCGATCGGAAGCTCGATCTATGTATGGACGACGCCCAGACCACCTTATTCGATCCTCTACGTAGTGCGTACTATATTACTCAAGAGAGGAAGACCCCCTCCCTTGATCGAGCTTAATGAACCCTGCCAACATACAAACAGTGGAACAATTAGTTACATATTTTAGGTACAAGAATGAGAGAAAAGAAAAGAGGGTGGACTAGTACTTGCTGCAGTCGGTGGAGGTGCTGATGGGATAGCCAACGTTAACACCGCACTTCCCGGGGATGCCGGCGACGTTCCCTGGCTTGAGTCCGGACATCGCGGTGACGGCCTGTTTCAGGCAGCCGCATGCGGCCTGGCGGTCCACGGTGGTTTTGGCCGCGGAGTTCAGGGTTCGCACGCCACTGCAGCAAGCCGCTGGCATGGCTCCTCCGTTGGTCGCGTAGCTGATGCATGGCCTCAGGTACCCAATCACGGCGCCGCATGTGATCGCCGCTGATGCCTCCCGGGCGCCGGCAACCAGCATGCAGGCGATCATCACAGCAAAGAGAGCCTGAGCACGAGCCATTGCTACTGCTTCAATTAGTTCAAACCCTCTTGAACTCTAGGAGATGTTGTAGCTAGTGGTGTTGCAACAAGTGCTTGGCATGGTGGTCTTTAAATAGAGGAAGGAGGGGTGCTGAGATGGTTGGGAGATGGATACGTTTAGGTTGCTGAGCCATCGGCTTCAGGAGCTTATTTAATTTTGCATCTTTTGTTAGGGCTATGGTATAAATGCAATCTTTCTGGTCTTCAAGTAGGCCAGATGCTACCACAAGTGCCAATGTGCCACATTTACTATGGTGCATGTTGATCTACTGGGAAGTAATGAATGCTCTGCCATAAATATATGCCAGAGCAGTGGGTACGATTGAATCTTTCAGTCCTTGGTGGTTGGCTTTACTCGATCTTATTGATCGAATACACTGTGAATTAATTGGACTGTGCTGCTCGGTCACTAGGTACGTACTTGTCATTAGTTGTAGGTTTTGTATGGAAGTAAACTTGATACAATTGTTACCATGCATCTACCGTACGTTAGAAACGGAGATGATGTGATTTGTTTGCAGGTAAATTGATGCATGGGGCTAAAGTCGTGTTTGGGTCTTAATATATATACATCTGTATTTTGGTCATGGATCTATTTTTTGTGCAGCTTAGGTTGCTCGTCTGAGTTACTTGTATAGCGTTAGGTGCAGCCAATCTTAAGGCTATATGTTAACCTTATAAGAAACGAAGGAGAGTATAAAATCATCAAACGGTGAAGATGTGTTCAATTCAAGGATGAAAATAACGCACCACGTATCTAAAGAACGTAATTAAAAAAACATGAATCGTGCCATGAGCACGGGCGGGCCACACCCTAGTTCACTATGGCTATTGGCTAATATAATGTATATATGTCTCCAATCTGGATGCTACATGGGCCACCGAGATATCAATCATATCATATCTATAGAGGTATGGTTCCACATACTCGGCCCGTGACCTGAGTCTAGATCTAGACTCAGACTAAAAACAAATATTGATTTGATGATATGACGTGATCGATTTGGACCCACTCGAATCTTAATAAATGGGAGTAAATTATTGTCACATTTCACGTAGAATATCTTCACGGGGTGTTTGCTCGGAGGCATTCCAAATTCAATGAGATCGTGGGATGCATGCATCATGTGATATATGCATCGGGTAATATATACATTTATTCGGTTGCTCTATTGATTTGAAGCATGGGTCATGAGATACATGCATTGTTATTGTTTGGTTGGTTTTTTTGGATCAATCGATGCACCCTGAGCATTTGCTTTATACATATATATATAGTATGTATATGCATTAAACATTGAATTTAAATGTACATATAATGAGACAATAAAGTTAAACGCGCGCGTACGCACACACATATATATTCAATGTTCACATTTGCAAATCTAATATATATATATATATATATATATATATATATATATATATATATATTAATTTTTTAAAAATATTCATATAATTTTAATGTTCATATAATGATAAAATAAAATTAGACATGCATATATTTTAGGGAAAATTGCCGTTTAGTCTCTTTGGGAGAAGTTATTTGCTATTTAGTCTCCTTGAAAGATTTTAAGCCATTTAGTCTCTTTTTGGACAGCTGTACTTTTTTTTATCTCTAAAATACTCTTTATGTATTTTTTTAAATGAGAGATGGATGAATAGTTTTTGAATTAGGTGGTTGACATTAAATGGAGTGGTTGGGAATATATACACCTATTCCCAATACATGGAAGGCATGCATGCATCCACTTTATGGCTGGATGCATGCATTAATGGGGGCATTAATAGTAAAAAAGGAAATGCTGAAAAATAGTTGGTAAATACCAGAAAATAGGAAAATTATCGGAAAAAATGAGAAAAAATGGTAGAAAAGTATAAAAAAATACCGAAAAATATAAAAAAAATTTGAAATTTTTTGGTGAAGTAACTACAGTTTAAGTGTGAAGTAACTACAGTTTTTTTGTAAAATAATTGCCATTTAAATGACAAGTAACTACCATTATGATGGGAAGTAACTACCATCATATTAGAAAAGTAACTACCATTACAATGGGAAAGTAACTATCATTATACTGGGGAAGTAACTACCCATACTTGGAGAAGTAACTACCCATACTTGGAAAAGTAACTACAAGTATAATAGGAAGTGACCACCATTGTATTAGGGAAGTAACTACCATTACAACAGGAAAGTAACTACTAATACTTGGGGGAAGTAAATACCATTTTTTTGAAAATACTTTTGATGGTAGTTACTTCCCACTTTAAGTGATAGTTACTTACCGAAATAAATGGTAGTTACTTCCCAAATGATAATTGGTAGCTACTTCCCTTATCTATGGAAGATAGTAGGTGGTTAGATGGTAGTTACTTCCCAATAAAATTGGTAGTAACTTCCTAGTTAAATGGTAGTTACTTCCCTTATAATCGGTAGTTACTTGTTAATTGGTAGTTACTTCCCAAAATATTGGTCATTACTTTATACTTTTCTGGAAAGTAACTACAAATAGTTAATATAAAAAAAAATTCTGATAAGTAACTACAAAAATTACTACAAAATTTTTTGGGACGTAATTACAATTTATGAAAATTATCTACAATTTATGGGAAGTAACTACAAATTTTGGTAGTTACTTCCCAGTGTTACTACCCTATTTCTGGGAATAGTAACTACAATTTTTTGAGAAAGTATCTACAATTTATGCGAAATAACTACTAATTTTGGTAGTTACTTCCCAGTTTTGGAGACGGGGAATGTGGCGGGGGACGCCGGTGGCGGAGCTGGAGCGGACCCGGGGACGCCGGTGGCGGCTGGAGGCGAAGTAACTACAATTTTTATGCGAAGTAACTACCAATTTTTGTAGTTACTTCCCAGTTTTGGAGCCTGGGAATGTGGCGGGGGACACCGGCGGCGGCTGGAGGTGACTGGAGGCGGCTGGAGTCGGGATCCGCCGTTGGGAGGTGGCTGGAGGCGACTGGAGGTGGTTGGAGGCAGCGTCAGGCGAAGCTTGGAGGTGGCTGGAGGCGTTGGGAGGTGGATGGAGGACGCCGGACAGAAATGGGAGGTGCCTGGGGACGCCGGACGGAGCTGGGAGGTGGCTGGAGGCGGCGTCGGGTGAAGCTGGGAGGTGGCTGGAGGCGGTGGGAGGTGGCTGGGGACGCCGGACGAAGCTGGGAGGTGGCTGGGGACGCCTAACGGAGCTGGGAGGGGGCTGGGGACGCTGGACGGAGCTGGACTGTCACACCCCGACCCAGAAAACCCATCCAAGACGGGGCGTGAGGGTCCTAACACTATTCATCATCAACCGGCGCAGTACAAGCGGAAAGGATAATCAATTTAATCAAAAGTAATCCAGAGG
>OY986965.1:27549506-27827006 GCA_963920575.1 Narthecium ossifragum
GACGAAACAAATATAAGACCGGACACTCAGGACGCATCATACGCGCGATTCACGCCGACCAAACACAGTGAGTGAAGTAAAAGCGCCGGGTCTTTTTCTCCGTCTACCTTCATCATTAAGTCCCTTAAAAATGGGTACAGTGACAGGTATCTACTATCCTTCTCCTTCCACTTCATGCCCAACTGCACCCATTTAATTAGGCTGGCACGAGTACCTACGCGACGAAACGTGTCCCTTTCCCAATTAATTGCACCTGGACCTGGACATTGTTGGGTACGGACACGTGGCGAGGAGCAAGTGGGCGTTGTCAGTATGTGGATGGTGGTCCTTCTGATTGGTGGTCCCGTGTCGGTGCTGATCGATCCAATCTGGACCGTTAGGATGTCAAGCGTCTTGCTTGGGAAAGTTTGGGTGCACCCGATTTGAATTTTTTACCTTACCCGATTTGAAACTTTTCCCCATTGATACCTTGAAGTTCAATTTTGACGTTTCTATTACCATTAACTGGTATACAATATCATTCTTTTTTTGTAAAAATTCTCAAATTCCTTTGAGGTGTACTTGCCTCCTCCATATATCAGATCGTAGGGTTCTCATGCAATAGCCACACTGTTTCTCAACTAATAACTTAAATGAACAAAACATATTAAAAGCCTCTAATTTCTATTTCAGATAATAAACTCATAACTATCGAGTATAATCGTCAATAAAAATCATAAAATATTTGTTTCCACCAATAAAAAGACTACTCGTATCTCAAAGATTTGTATGAACAAGTTCAAGGGGTTTTGTGGCTCTAAAAGATTTACTAGATGGGAAGGGATGTCTACGTTGTTTTCCAAATATGCAACTCTCACAGACTTAATTTGGATGTTGGATTAAGGATAATTCTTTCACCATCTTCTTCCTATCAAGCAGTCTGAGACTTTCAAAATTTAGATGTCCAAATCTGAGATACCATATCCATTACTCATCATGAACTATAGTCTTGAAGCATGACATAGCAGCATACTGGATCTCTAAAGGAAACATGCGATTCTTTGTCATGGGCACTTTTGTAATTAATATATTCTACTTATCTTTCAGATCGCATATGCCCCAGTCTTCTCCATGTGTATGACGTATCCTATCTCTTGAAACTGTATAGCACTCAGCATGTTGCACTCTAATCCTGATACATAGAACACATCGGTGATAAAAAGATTATAGTTGTTGCTTCTTTTGATTAGGATCTTTTCTTTTCCTTTCACATAAATCTTTCTATCGTCTCCAAATTTGGCCATAGAAGAGATGTTCTCGTCCATCTCCAAGAGCGGTTCTTGTTTACCACACATATGATTGTTGCACCCAGAATCTGTATACAATATGCTACTTTCTAAAGCCTCTGTTGCATTGCACATCAATAAATCTAGGGCCATTCGAATATTCCTTAAATTCAACAAAATTAGCATTATTCTGCTCATATGCTAAATTTTTTTCTAAACTCATACTGGTAATAGCCATATTTCTTACAGTAGAAGCATTGTGTTGGTGATTTACTTGATTGTTGTGTTGGTAATTTTTTCCCCGACCGCGTTGTCTTCCTAGCCACGAACCGCTGTGTCGCACCTTGATCCAGAAAACCCATCCGGTCCGGGGCGTGAGGGTTCCTAATCTATTCAATCCTCCATTGGCGCGTTTATAATAAAAGACAACTAAATTAACAATTGATCTGAGGTCAAAATTAAAATTTCTAATATGATTCAAAATTCTGATACAAGACTAAACTTCAAAATATCATATTAGAGATTTTAATTTTGACCCATATCAATTGTTAATTTAGTTGTCTTTTATTATAAACGCGCGAATGGATGATTGAATAGATTCGGAACATAATTGTTATAGAAATGTGTCACAAATGGATTGAATAGATTAGAAATTCTCACGCCCCGGACCGGATGGGTTTTATGGGTCGGTGTGTGACACGCCACCACCATTATTTTCGTCGTTGGCGGAAGAATCTTCACCACGACCTATATCACGGCCACAACCATGACCTTGACCGCGTCCTCCTTTTCATCTTTTGTCATCCATCACCAATTGAGTTTTAAGAGATTACTCAATCGATGATGATGATCTATGATTAAGCCGTTGTTCATGCACTTCTAAGGAGCATATCAACTCCTCAACTGACAAGGTTTCAAGATTTTTGAACTCCTCGATTGCAACCACTATATGGTCGAATTTTATAGACATAGTTTGCAAAATTTTCTTAAGAATTCTCAAATCTTTGATCTCTTCACCGTTCGTTAGCATCTTATTAGTCATGGTGATTACTTTTCCAAAGTAATATGATATAAACTATGTCTCTACCATCTCCAACCCTTCAAATTCTCCTCTCAAAGTTTGTAGACGCACCTTTCTTCACTCGATTTGCACCTTTCAAACTCTTCTCCAATATATACAATGCCGCTTTTGATGTAGGGGCACTGGTGATTTTCTCCAAAATTGCTTCATCCACGGCTTGAAACAGAAAGAACAACACGCAACTATCTTTCCTTCGCACCTCTTTTAGGGTGTTCATGTTTCCTCGCTCGATCTTGTCGAACTCCACACAAGTTCAATATAGTCATTCTCTATAAGATCCCACGGATCTTGTGACTTGAAGAGACACCACATTTGAATCTTTCATAAATCGAAATTCTTTCTGTTAAATCGGGGAAGTTGTGGCTGAATTGTATTATTATTGGACACCATAATCTCTCGTCGTGAACCTCTCCTTAGATCTCAGAATGTAGCTCTTGATATCACTATTATTATAGTAAAGAGATGGAAATATGAAAAGTGCTCTGTGATATAGAGAGAGTTGTTGAGAGAGAGCACCGTAGGAGAGAGAAAAATAGACCATTAGAAGACAAAATTAGAAAGGAGACGTCTCAAGCTTATCACGGCGAGACTTTTGCTACTTTTTTTAAAGAGAAAAAAACTTGCCATGTTCCTCTTTAAACTAGCTAACTTTATTAATCTATCTCAATCTTATCAAATCTACATACTCATATACCCATAGATATAGATGGTTTCATAACAAAACTAGAACTGAAACTCTAATTAAATTTCTAATCAAAACAACAAATAAATCTATACTGATAAGCCTCCTCTAATATAGTGGTTTACTTTTCAACATGTTACTGGTTACTTTCTCACGTCATTGCATGAACTAATAACATGTCATGTAATGTCGGGACTCAAAAGATTTGTGAGTCACGTATGAATATTAAAAAAATAATATATAATTAAGGAGACAAAGTTCAAATTCAATATCCCTCCTCTGATATCATGTTAAATAACAAATGAATCGAAAAGCATATGATTTTGGAACACGTAGTCATGTAACATGTATCTTTTATGTAGCCGTTGTGTGTTTGTTACATATTTGGGCCTAGGAAAAAAAATAGTAGTACTATCAATTAATAATTAATCATATAACATGATATCAAAGCAAAATTAAAGCATTGCCTCAATTCAATATTTATTTTTAATTCAAATAATTATGGGATGTAGTTAGAGTACAATTTAACGATTTGAACTCATACTTTTCCATGATTTAAAGCTTGCAAGTGAATTGGTTATTTATTATACAACGTCATT
Source organism: Narthecium ossifragum (assembly GCA_963920575.1). Classification (NCBI taxonomy): domain Eukaryota; kingdom Viridiplantae; phylum Streptophyta; class Magnoliopsida; order Dioscoreales; family Nartheciaceae; genus Narthecium; species Narthecium ossifragum. The sequence continues at coordinate 27,553,134 of OY986965.1, forward strand.
CAAATAGTGATAGGTTGAGTTCTTATTCGTGATGGAAGAAATGAACACAATAAACTATCATGTCCAACAACATAGGATCGAACCGATGATGTATTTGTAGCTACTAGCTACTTGACCTTTCTTCTCTAATGGTCCTAACAACCGTGATTTGAACGACAAATTCAGGGCCCAAAGAATTAGACTCAAATCGAAGTCCGCCACCGAAAGGCCCAACTAAGATTCCAAAGAGAGGTTGAGAGTCCCACGAGAAGCCCAAGCAATGCCCAATAGTTTATGCGTCTATTGTTTAGAACTGTAGTTCAACAGAAATAAGAGACTGCAAACTTTTAATGCAAAGAGGTACCCCTCACTTGGTACAATTAATCCGAAATAAAGAAGGTTACTATACATGCGTCCAGCTTAATTAGCAGTTGGCATGCATGTTTCTCATCTACCCCAGTCCGTGACCTTAATGGATGGTGAGTTTGAAGCTTATTGAAGCTACCACCATCTTCACACAAGATATATATTATCACAAGACCCTTCATGTTTGGCTAAAAGCTAGGTACCCTTCATCACAGCAAGTAACACAAAGCAGTCACTGTGCTCTGTTTTTGCTTCAGAATCAGAGAAAGATGATTCAACACTACACGGAGTTGGATCCTTGTACATTGAACTGTTTGATTTCAGAGCCTCTGCGTCCGTAGAGCGAGCTATTAGTTGCAACTTGCAAGGCATTTCAAATTTGTCTTGCCAAAATAATAGCTTCAAGCAGAGCACTTTGGAACTTGGTATGCATATCTTGCAATTAAAAGTAGTTCCATTATAGGCTGTGGTGTTTCTTTCCAAGTGCGAGTCTGTGGAGTTTCTTCTTCCTCAAAGGATTTTTATATATAGTAACCAATTAATAACATAGCTATTTCTACCAACCCATTAATCTTATTTACTCCAAGTAGAAACTCCTGTTTTTTAAAAACATATACTGTGCTGAATCAACAATAAATTTATAAAAATTTGGTGTCAGCTCTATAGTGAGCAGTAAAAACTGAACTTATATTCATTTAGGTTCTTTTATTTTTCTCGAGTATGTTTGTAAGAGGAATAAAAAAAAAAGAAATTATATAAGTTATTTGAGAGTTTTCTTTGTAACTGACTATAACAAATTTCTAATCTAACCCTTTTTTTATTAGCTTAAGTTTATCAGAGCAGAACTCGAGAGTTCAAATCTTGACTCCATCGTCTAAGCTAGCCCATACGTTAAAAGAGCGTGTTAGACTGTAATTTAACAACTGAACGATTTAATGCCTCACATATAGGTTTCAAGGACACTTAACAATCAAACGAATTAGGTAATTGCATTTTCAGATCAAAGTGGCCTAACAAGGAGAAAAGATTATGAAAAATAAAAAAGAAGAAAGTTGGGAGGGAAAAAAAGAAAAGAAAATAAAAAACAGAGAGAGAAGCGAAGTTCCAACCACCAATGCAAAAGCAGCAGTGACAGACACCACCAAGGCACCAAACCTATGGATGGAGTACGTAGAGATGTCACAAGGTTACTGACACCACCAACAGCAATCTTATCGTCCCTAGAATGCTTCCAAGCCAGGATCATGGCCATGCATGGCCAGGGCCACCACCCCACCACACCCACATGGGTGGTTGTTTGAACACACACACATGCACACACACGCAACGGATAAAGCCCCCAAAATCTTAAAATTAATTGCCATGGGACTATGGGAGGTGAAGTGTAGACATGTGCACTTGCCATGTCTTCTAGGCTTCTAGGAAATTTATTTCATCCGACAAGAGGAGTCTAGGAGAGGAAGTGCATCACCATAAACTTCTTATCTTTCCACGTTTGGCTGCACCAAGTACATATAAAAAATAAAACTATATAATTAAAATAAGAATAATAAGCTTCAAGACTTTATCACTAACGTCCAAACTGAACAAGCGGAGATTATGGGGCTGAAGGATATCTCTATAGTACAAGATTCGGTTCGGTTTGGACTTCACCCAAAAAATAAGAACAAGGGGAGGCTGATAGCCTGATATCGATATGGGTTTTGTTAGATTGGGTGCAATTAATAAAGATTGGAAGAATATTTTGGCAATGGTCGGCGTGTCATTTAGTGCATGTGCTCCTAACATGGTATGGGCCATCTATATCTATATATATATATCCCATTTATAAAAGTTTTGTCATTAATTAATTCTGATCACACGAGAACTATGGTCGGTACTATGATTTTTATTGAATGTAACATGAATTTTAATTATAAAATTTCAATAACAATACTAATAATTGGATGATCCAATCATCGATCCCATGCATGAACGAGACAACCACTCGATCTATAATGGCTTCATGGGAAACAAATAGTTCTCATTATACTTCTCGTGAGGTACGGAGGTATCTAAGTTTAATTTTGATGTAAATTCAGACGATTATGCCAACATTATCTTAGGGTTCATTTGAATAGTTATATAAGATTATAGATAAAATATTTGAATATATAAACGGGGTTTATCCATATTTCTCCTTGATCTAAATGGACCATATCCCTAATTTTATCTAATAAATCGAATCAACCTATGCATGGACACATCAAGTCTGGTGCAGTGCTCCACCCGCTGCATCTAATTAAGTATCTGATGCAACCATAATTATTATCAAAGAAAAAAGTTTTTCGAAACAATATTAGTGCAGCTCCCAAAACACGTGGCTTGCCACGTCAGGGTGGAGCTTGGGTTTGAAACGTATTCCTCGTTTAAATCTATGTGGTAATGCCGCATCAGCGGTGCCATATCTCTTGGTTCTATTCGTGGTGCAACTAGTGTTTTTCCTTTTGAAGTAGCACCAAGGCAATCCGTCGGTTACGTCAACTAAAAGGGCAGCAGGAGAGGCGTGAGTGTAGGTACACGTCACCCCACCACGTGGAACGTTGACAAGGTGTAACTCCCTGATTTAACTCTCCAACTGTCCACTTCAACCGCCCCAACCAACCAAATCCCTGCTTCATGTGATCCTAAACCTATTCCAACCGCTTGTCGTCGCATGGACATTTCTAGTTGCACCCCCGCGTTTCCCCATTAGCCTAAACTCTCTACTACTCTCTAGCATCTATCTAATTTATGATTAATTTACTCATCTAATGTTCTGTTCAGGAACAAAGAAAAGAAAAAGAAAACCAAGCAATAGTATCCTTCATCCGATCCAAGGAAATTTTATAATAACTTTTTTCACTAAGAATATTTACATTTACGTCGGCGGAAATTGGAATATGTTAGAGAGAGAGAGAGAGAGAGAGAGAGAGAGAGATTAAAATAAGAAGAAAAGAAAGAAGGAAATTTTTTTAAAATAATCTTATTTTAATAAATTATTATTAAAATAACCCTCTCCAAAAACTATTTACCGATCTATACCTCGTTTGGCCACGTCAGCGCCACGCTGGCGTGGCCTTTCATTTTTTACTCCCGCTGTCAAAGACGTAACTTCAAGTTACGTCTTCAATTGAAGACGTAACTTCGAGTTACGTCTTTGACCGTTGACCACCAAGTGCGCCGCGACCAAGTGCGGAGCCTAGAGACACGCCTATTAAGACGTAGCTCCAAGTTACGTCTCCAATTCTAATTACCCCCGACGGCCAGCCCGCCTCCTTCCCCACCCGACACCCTTCTCCTTCTCCAAACCCACCCGACACCCTTCTCCTTCTCGATCTCCGGTGATTTTCCGGCGATCTTCGTCGCCGGGCGTCCGCATGCGGCCAGCGGGCCCCCTCCTCCTTCCCCACCTGCCCCCCCTCCCAACCGAGCATACCTCCCTCCCCATTTACTCGTACGGCGCGATTTTCCGGCGTTTCTCCGGCGAAAACACCTCCAAACTTCTGGATCTTCTCCATCTTCCTCTCCAAGTGAGATTTTTCTTTAAAATTTTAACAATGTATTTGTTATGTAAGAATTAGGGTTTATATATGCAAAATTAGGGTTTTTTAATGCAAAATTGATTTTTTTCAGAGTATAAAATTGATTTTTTATGCAAAATTTGATATTGATTTGATTATGCTGTAATGCATCATAATTACTATGTATTTGTTGTTTGAGAATTAGGGTTTACATATGCAAAATTAGGGTTTTTTATGCAAAATTGATTTTTTTTTAGAGTATAAAATTGATTTTTTATGCAAAATTTGATATAAATTTGATTATGCTGTAATGCACCATTATTACTTCATTGATCTAGAAAATGATATGCTAATTTTTTTCCTAAATTTAGTTCAATTGGTTTATATGAATTCTATTTTCCATATGAATTTTTACTATTAACTTGGAATTTCCTTCTAATTGGCTCATAATTGTCATTATATTTGTATTATTTATAGTGATGGATAATGGCATTGTTCCACTATTGTGCCGGATGGACGGAAATGTGGAATTTAAGGGTAATGCGGGCGATTTTGAGTACATAGGTGGCCGTATAAAACCTAATAGGATACGAAAGAACGCAAGTTATGCAGACTTGAAGGCTTTAATGTTTGATTTAACTGGATACAATCCAAGCTATTTCGACATTCGCATAACTTGAAGATATCCTATGGGAGAAAACACGTATTGCGGTGTGGACATAAAGGATGATAGTGATACTACTGGCATTCTTAGTCTCTAACCGGTCATTCCAAGTATTCAGTTATTCTTGGTGAAAATTGGTGTCGAAGTCAACAATGATCCTCCAAGTAACACGGCATTTGGTGAATTTACACGCCTACTACAACGAGGAGACGATTCAATCGATAACGTCTCTCTTGGGTCCTATGGCGCTCCCACATTCGGTTATCAAACATCACAGTAAGTAACATATTGTGAAACATTATATGTAATGTTATATATAAGGTATGCCCTTCATTCATGAGTCATTTGTGTCACTTGTGTATGAACATGCAGGCCTTATCAGCAGGAGGACACATGGTTGACTCATGAATACACGCAATCTACTCCGGGTACATATGTGAGACCCCACACACATAATGATTTCGATGCTGGCCCATCGAGTTTTCGTAGAGGCCACCAATATGATGACAATGTCGTAAGCGATCATGGTGACGCTTATATGCCTTCAACATCTCGAAGTCCCTTGCTAGATGCTGATGTTGCGGACCAAAATGATGATCATGATGATGATTGGATCGAGAATACTGCACTGAGCAATGAGCCATTGCATCATGATGAAGATATTGACGATCCAATGCCTCTTAGTCCAACACAGTATGAAGAGGAGCTACCAGATGAATTCCCAGATGATGAGTGGGTCGACCGGATGATGCGGCAAAATACCATACCCGGGGTAATTGAAGATCCGACTCCATTCGAAGGTGAATTTTACAAGAAGCAGATATTCGAGACCAAGGCATCACTTATGCATGCTCTTCAACAGTATGAGCTTCGGAGGTTTGCAGAACATAGCACCGTTAAGTCAGGGCCAAAGGTGTTGACAGTCAAGTGCTGCAATTCTGATTGTCCTTGGCGTCTGCATGCGTCAACTTACAAAGAGTCATCTTACTTTCAGGTGAAGAGTTATAGTGGTCCATATACTTGTCGAGCAGGTCTGTTGAATACCAACCACCGCCACTGCACTGCACAATTCATATGTGGTATCATACTTGGTGCGGTAAGGACAAACACCTCGATGACTCCCAAAGATATTGTGCAAAGAATCAAAGACGACTATCATGTCAACATCAGCTATGCAAAAGCATATCATGCACGTATACTAGCTATGCAGATTATATTTGGTGATTGGAAAGAATCATATAATATCCTGCCTTGGTATATGCAAGCAATGGTGGCAGATAACCCTGGTACTGTAGTGAAGCTTCAATCGGAGACTGTGTGCACCGGTGTTGATATATTTGAGCGTGTGTTTTGGTCGTTTCATCCTACTATCGAGGCTTTCAAACACTGTCGACCCATAATATCTATCGATGGAACACACCTATATGGAAAGTATCTTGGCACTTTATTAGTTGCGACGGCAGTGGATGGCAACGATCATTTGATATCAATAGCATTTGCCGTGGTTGAGTCTGAAAATTCCAGCAGTTGGTCATGGTTCCTTGCTCTACTTAGAGTATATGTGGTCAGTGGAAGAAGAGGTATAGCTATATTTTCAGACCGACACAGAGCAATCAAAGAGGCAGTAAGGACAGAGTTCCCTCCGCCGTTAGGCTTCCAGCGATTCTGTATGAGGCACTTTGCAAACAACTTCAGAAGCAAGTTCATGGATGATAATTTGTATAGCTTATTTTGGGCTGCAGCAAAAAAGATCCACAAGGAGGCATTTGATAAGATCATGGATGGAATTAAAAAGTTAAGCCAGAAGCTTATCAGTGGCTCGTTGCCGCAGAGCCACCGGAAACTTGGGCGTTGTCTCATGATGATAACAAACGGTTTGGCTCAATGACCACCAATTGGTCTGAAAGTTTGAATAATGGTTTGAAAGGTGTACGAGGTTTGCATATTAAAGCATTAGTGGCCAAGACCTTAGAAAGGATGAACGACCTCTTCAAGCGTCGTCGTCGTGAGGGCCAAGCAATGACTGGTGAGCTGACACCAGTAGTCGAAGATGTACTACGCAAGAATTGCATACTAGCCCAATCATGTCATGTGCAATCATTTGACGGTGGTGAGTACTCGGTGATAGAACGACATGAGGTTACATTTACTGTCAAGTTATCTGGACAGGGAGGGACATGCAGCTGTGGACAATTTCAGATGATGCTTTATCCATGTCCGCACGTTCTAGCCGTATGCGGTGACATATCGATCAGGGCTTCGGCATACGATTTCGTTTCACCGTTTTACTCCTCCAGCACGTACAGACAAACATATGCAACTCATTTCCATCCTGTTCGTGGAGATCAACACTGGCCGGTAGTCGAAGAGTACACATTGCTTCCCCCACATGTGCGGAGGCCGGCTGGGCGTCCGAGGAGTACAAGGCTGCGTAATAGCATGGATGAAGGGAGAGGATTGCAACATGTAAGGTGCAGCCGGTGCAATCAATCGGGTCACAACAGGGCTACATGTCGCGAGCCGTTACCTAGCACAGATACACGAGTAATGATGTTTCTTTAATTATTGTACTAAATTATATTTCATTGACGACTGTACATATCTTTCATTTTGAACTATATACTAACATTTTTCTTCTACATGCAATAGGGTCGAGATGGCTCACACGAGGGCCTTTGACCCGAGGCCGTACGAGGGTGAGCCTGGTCCGATTTCAGCAGACGTACTTTGGGACCAGGATAAGCACCGCTCCACGGCGGTTTGGGATGGCCAGGTAAATGTTAAATTTGTAGAAAATTTATTGTTATTAGCTCTTCATATTTTATTGAAAAAAGCCCCCTACTAACTTTTATGTTTTACAAACAGGATGACGATGACCTCGGCCTTAAGTGTACAGAGCACTCACTGCGTTTGCAGTCTTGGCCGATTGTGGATGAGCGTCAGATAGACTTGCTTCGACGTTCAGGGTTTTATGTTGTTAGTAGACTGCTGTCGATTCGGATGGATCGGTGTTTGATCACAGCGCTAGTGGAGCGGTGGCGACCAGAGACTACTACTTTCCACTTGCGACACGGGGAGATGACGATCACACTGCAGGATGTTGGGATATTGATGGGTTTATCTGTTGATGGGGCGGTAGTTTCAGGAAGCACGGCAGGCATTTGGCATGACATATGCTTGGAGTTGCTCGGTGCTGTACCCGAGGAGGGCCGACCGGCTGTGCTTGAGTTGTCGTGGCTACGTGCTACTTTCGGGCATATTGGTCCAGACGCCACGGATCTGTTCGTATATCAGGCTACGCGCGCCTACATCCTATATGTGTTGGGTTGTTTAGTAGTACCTGACGCGAGTGGTTCCAGGGTAAGTATAATTGCGTATTCATGTTTCATTTATCGATTTATTAGATTAACTAACATAGTCTTTCAATTGTAGGTACATATGAAGTACCTTCCTTTGTTGCATGATTTGGATATATGTGGACAGTATGCTTGGGGGGCGGCCTGCCTTGCAAATCTCTTTCGGGAGTTATGTAAAGCTTCAAAAGGAGGAAAGCATGAGATCTCTGGATGCCTTTACCTGCTACAGGTGATTTGTCATTTATATATTATATATAGTTATTTTAAGTATTTTATATTATACCTAATATGAAGTTGTTATCACAGATTTGGTCATGGGAGCACCTCCATATTGGACGGCCTGAACTAATGCCGCGACGACCGCTAGCTACCCAACAGCAGACCGAGAAGCGTGATATGCGTATCATTGAAGGCCCCTTGGCAATCCAGTACGAATTTTTGATTTTTTACAAATATTTTTTGAAGTTTAGTTAGCATTAACATCTAACTCTTGATATACAATGCAGGTGGACAGCACCACACAGCGGTAGAGGAAACCCGCATGGCCGTTACTTAGCCTACTACCGAGAGCAGCTGGACAGACAGTTGTCATCTCAGGTATTATTGCTCACGATCCAAGATTTTATTAACTACTTTAATGTTCATGTGATCTAACCGACTTTGTATTTTAAATTTGTAGGTTATGTGGTGTCCATATACACCGCAGCGTCTAGCACAATTACCGGCTCTCTGTACTGCGGGTTTCGCTATTTGGAGGAGTCATGTGCCGCTCATATGTTTCGATATAGTGGAGATGCATGAGGCACCACGGGTGATGCGGCAGTTTGGGCTACGACAGGAGATACCATCCCCGGTGACCGAGAGGCTATCACGTGCAAGCCGTCGGGGCAATGCTACTACAAACTGGGTCACTACACATCACCAGTATATCACCCAATGGGAGGAGCGGCACCAGAGGGTCATTGACGGTGCAGTGGACGATGGTGAGGATCCTGAGTCATAGTTGCAGTGGTACTGGGGGATCACCAGGCGGTATGTCAGTAGGCCTAGATTGGAGGACAGAATGGTCCATCAGCCGAACATACACCTTTTACGAAAGATGGTAAATATATTTTTTTTGTTGATAATTAAATATTATATTGTGTTAATCTAATCAAATTGTCTAAACTTGCAGTATGACACCGCCGAGGACAGTTACACTGTCTGCCAAGGTCGTTCTGGGGAGGAGCTCGCCGATCGTTTTGCACCGGTATTCTACTCGATGATGGAGGATTTACGGATTTGCGGCGGAGCTCCTGTTAGTTCACAGCAGTCGCAGCCGACTACCGAGCATACTACTTTCTATGACATGCCGGTATCTCAAGATTTACCATCATCATATCCAGTCATGGGCACTACAGAGGAGGATCCAATCGGACATGTTGAGCATAATATCGATATCGGTGCTACGATGGGGGGAGAGGAGGCTGGACCGTCGTTGAGGAGAAAGAAGTTGTCAACGAAGAAGAAACAAAGAACTTGGAGATTATGACGTTTGATTATTAACGATGTTTGACGTTTGATTTTGATTTATACAAGCACTGCGTTTAGATGTGAATGGGGTGGGTGTAATCATGTATTGGGTACAGAAATTGGGGTGGATGATTGGTCTGTGATGTTTGGTTTGTGATGTTTTATTTTCAAATTTTGTGTTTGGTTGAATGTTTGTACACAGAGTGTCAAATATAACCAAGTGTTGGGTTACTGTGTGTTTTATATTAAACCGTAACTTGAAGTTACGTCTCCTTGGTGGTCAACGGTCGAAGACGTAACTTGGAGTTACGTCTCCATTAATAGAGACGTAACTCCAAGTTACGTTTTAATACTAACCCCACTAATAACACTAACACTTGGCTTTTTAAGCCGTTAGTCTTCAAATGAAAACGTAACTTAGAGCTACGTCTTAATAGGCGTGTCTCTAGGCTCCGCACTTGGTCGCGGCGCACTTGGTGGTCAACGACGTAACTCGAAGTTACGTCTTCAATTGAAGACGTAACTTGAAGTTACGTCCGCGGGAGTAAAAAATGAAAGGCCACGCCAGCGTGGCGCTGACGTGGCCAAACGAGGCATAGATCGGTAAATAGTTTTTGGAGAGGGTTATTTTAATAATAATTTATTAAAATAAGATTATTTTAAAAAAATTTCCAAGAAAGAAAGAAAAAGGAGGGAGGGTTGCATGTGGGTGTGGGGGAGGATGGGGGCCCAATTAGGTTCGGCAGTTGGTGTCCTCGCCGGAACATTTGCATGTGCGCCCCTATTTTGTATATTTAGTGCATTCCGTTTCGGGGCTTTCGGCCCGCTCCGACGTGAGAACAGCCAACCTGTCTCTTTATTCAAAGAACCCCCTCCTCTCTATATATACGCAACCTCTCCAGCCCCTAAACCACACTACCAGACCAAACACACTCTTTGCTAGCTCCACTATCCCTCTCAATCTTGATCTCTATTCTAAGCTAGCTTCAATGGCATTGCCAAAGTTCTCCTTCTTCATCTTTACTTCGCTCTCCTTTCTCATAAGAGCCGCCTTCGTCGACTCTTACGGCGACTGGCAGGCGGCCCACGCCACCTTCTATGGCGGCGGCGACGCTTCCGGCACCATGGGTGAGTGTACACTTTAACAAAGTTGGCATGTTTCCTAATTTAGCAATTAATTAATGACATCTAGCTAAGTGGGGATATATATGTGTAGGAGGGGCTTGTGGGTATGGGAATTTGTACAGCCAAGGGTACGGGAAGAACACGGCGGCGCTCAGCACGGCGCTGTTCAACAACGGGCTGAGCTGTGGGTCGTGCTACGAGATGCGGTGCACCAACGACCATCAGTGGTGCCTCCCCGGGTCGATCATCGTCACCGCCACCAACTTCTGCCCCCCCAACTACGCGCTGTCCAACGACAATGGCGGGTGGTGCAATCCGCCGCTCCAGCACTTCGACCTCGCCGAGCCGGCCTTCCTCCAGCTCGCTCAGTACCGAGCTGGCATCGTCCCCGTCTCCTTCAGGAGGTGAGCATTGATCATATAATTACTGGCGGCCACTAAACATTAATTGTTAACTTCAGTACTATTCATGGCCAAAAAATCAAAGGATGATCGATCGAGTTTACATACTTATAATCTAGTCTAAGAAGACTTAATTAACCTTAATTGTAACAGATCGCCAGTCATACTTGAGTTTAATATTTGAGATCCGTGGAACAGCAACCACCTCATTGATAGAGACACTTTTGTCGACAGCATCACATGGCTATATATCTTTCTCAGTCCTTGCAGTTTTTGACTAGAAAAATTCTCCAGAGGACTTAATTCAAATTATTAGTTTTCTCTTATATATATATATATATATATATATATATATATATATATATATATATATATATATATATATATATATTAATTTGTTTGATGGAATTGGCTAATAAAATACATCGATATATAATATAGGGTGCCATGCATGAAGAAAGGTGGAATAAGGTTCACCATCAACGGCCATTCTTACTTCAACCTCGTCTTGATCACTAACGTGGGCGGCGCCGGCGACGTGCACTCGGTGTCCATCAAGGGGTCGAAGGGTGGGTGGCAAGCCATGTCGCGGAACTGGGGCCAGAACTGGCAGAGCAACGCGTACCTCGACGGCCAGAGCCTCTCCTTCCAAGTCACCACCAGCGACGGCCGGACCGTCACCAGCTACAACGCTGCTCCGGCCAACTGGCAGTTCGGACAAACCTTCGAGGGAGGCCAAATCTAAAGCTCACCATGGATCTCTAAGCATTTATCTTAGTAGGAATTGTATGGCTATGCTGAGGTGGCTTCATTAGCACCCGCTTAAAGGCCTTAAATTATATAGAGCTAAAGTATCATTAGTTAGTGTGTAGTATACTAGTATATGTGGATGTAAAGATAAGGGCTGTAAGCTCTGTAAGGTAGGAGTCATTCTTAGCTCCCTCATGGGGGAGACGAGGAGAAATTATTCGATTGGAGCTAGTTATTTGTACGATAATATGGATTTGGCCATATTATCCACTAGTGTGTACTTTTGGGCATGTGGGAGGCCAAACTTACCTGAAGCTGATATATATATATATATATGGGATATGTATGTGTCACAACTGCTGTATATTGACGTTTAGTTCCATGGGACCATGTCTGTTGATTTCGTCATGTGTGTTTGCTTGCCTTTTGGGGGATCAATGACATGGGACCACGTTTCAGGGTTTCAAATCGGAATAGTTGATCGGTTGATGGTATATGTAGGAGGAGGTTCTTTATCCTAATTAATGTTTGGTTTAATCTTTGATCACCAAGGCAACCAACCATCCATCCAAAGTTACTATCCTTATATTATTAGGACCCAGGAAAGAGGCATCTGTGGACTTTACCAAAGCAGGAAGGCAAAACTTCTTAAGAAGAACGTGAATCGAGTAGTTCTTAAAATTTAAAATAAATAGTTGAATCCTCACTTTTATTTTACTTAGAACATCTGATTAATTAACATCAACATGGCATCAGAGTAGAGCTCAGTCAATTAATGTTTAAATTTAGCCTACCAGAGATTAGAGGCTGATCTCATTCATGAATGATGCTGGTGACCGTCTTTCAACTTCAAGTCATGCACTTGATACGGCAGAGTCTTTAATAGATCATGTTAGCAATATGTTCAACAGTTAATTAATTGCCACGACCTAAGCAAAGATCACTGGATGCAAAGCAGCAGAAATGTTCTCAAATGCATCATCATAAAGTCATAGATAGATCAAACTGCGACTCTGAGATTTTCTTTGAATATTTTACAGCAATGCAATATTTTGATTACAACATAATAAATAGCCTTCTCTATTTTTGTATCCAACGGCCAAAGCATCATCAAGAAAAAAAAGTTCAGAGTTGGATGAACTAAATACAAAGGAAAAATAAAAAAAAAACTACAAAGAATCTTAAAAGATGACTCTGAACCAAAAACCAAATCCACATCTCATCGAAAACAAGTGGTATTATGCAAGACTTTACATGCATAACTACCTTACCCACTGATTCACTATGATCAGTAATTCAGCAATGAATACTTAACTCTCAAAACAATTTTCCCCTTCTCGACACCAAGCTTTCCGCCTGTGACCAACCAATGCCCAGGTAAATCGTCTGGACCTTTACCCATCTCAGACATATCGACAATCTTCAAGAGCTTCCCTACTTCTCTAGATGCAGAGCTTGAGTTATCCGGTCCCGTAGAATCCCCAGTAGATAACCCCTTAGTTTTATTGCTTGAACTCACAGGGTTATGGTCCCACAAAGATCTCCTTATTGTGCAACCGGGTATCTTGGAATAAAGAAGCTTCATGTACAAGACGTTCTTTGATCCGAAATCCCAAACTCCAAGTTGTGCACCGGTGACTATGTACACACCAGAGACATCACCGATGAAGGTGTGGTTGAACTCGACTGGAGCTGTACTAACATGGGAGAAGTTTTTCCACTTCACGCGCTCAAACCACCGGCTGTCTTGCTCCTCAGGTCCTTGCCACTTTGGTGCACCAATTGCAACATGGGAGTCCCAGTAAGGTTGGAGGATCTTAGGAAGAGTAGCCAAATGCTGGACCTGAATACATAATCGATTCTGCTTGGCTCCTTCCAGACACAATCTCAGGCCAGAGACAGGCTTACGACTAACAGACACCTGCATTAGAATCTAATTAGCATCCTGCTACGACGAACAGGAATAACCTGAAGTTCCATATTCCTCCTTAAGAAGGTGACTAGTGCAACCATTGGTTAATGGTTGGCTAGCCATACCACATGTGAACTCCACGACACAAATGATAGACAAGTTGATGATCTTTTAAGGCCAACCAAGAAAAGAAGACTTACTGTATTGGTGGATGAAAAAAAAAAACATGATGAGATGACATTCACGATATATGCAGGCTATCCTTTTCAAAATTTCTGGCCGGCTTTTAAAGGGTTATGTTGACGATCAGAGAGGCAACTACTTAGTTTGGTCCGAAGTATGGGAAGAGCAGGCTTTGCATCCTTCAATATCCTTCTATAACTTTCTCATGCATTACTAAAAAAGCATTAAATTTAAGCAACATAATCTGAAGGATCAAGGATGTATGCTTTAGCCTGCACACTGAGAAACAGAGCATACAAAATTACGTTCGAAGAGCCTGTTGTCCAAGTCAATAACAGACCACAAGTGAGAAGCAATGTCAAGTAACAAAGGATAACATTGGTTTTCTTGGAACTTTGCCTGAATAGAACACACCAAGCCAATCAATTACTCGATAAAATCAGTGACACTTCAAATAATCAGCTGTAAACAGCATATATTATGACAATCATCAATCCTACAAGTTCTCATTTATCTTTAAGAAGAAACGCACAATTATGCAGTACGCTTTCGAAATTTCCATGAAGTCATAATCATGACTTAGCTAAAAGAAGATCATTGTTTTCTCTAGGAATACTACACAAAGATAGTCACATAAGATGGCAGCAAGAAACAGCAGATATAGGTTGAATTTTCACTTTCTCATATATCATTTCTGAAAAATGAATAGTCCATATTTTTCCTTAATTTCCAGCTTATAGTGCATACCTGCTCTTGACTGACATAAAGCTTCTGTCCCATCATGCTGAACTGCAAAAACGGGCAAACTGGTTCTTTTCTTTGATGTCCTGGATGTGTGTCCCTTACAGGGGCCCATATCCGAAGGACCTGAAACTCCAAGAAATATCTTAGCTCCTCGATTGGAGGTTTATCTACAAAAGTTCGAAATGAGAAAATATTTTAGAAAGAAGATTATGACCCACTAATTGCAAAATTGACTTCTAATTTGAGAGACAAGATTCCTACACTCCAGATATAGGTTGATAGCACGAATGATATGATCTTTCCCTGGCATGTTATCAAGAAGAGAAGTGATTGGGAGGAAGGTCATCTCAATGACATCAGGTGCTGCATGGACTGTTTTAGCCCAATGGCTATGATTCTGAACAAGATCATTCCCTCCCCTTCTCCTGAAGATGACTGTGACATCCTGCATCATAGATACTTAGAAAGATCGAAAGAGGTCATGTGATTGTTAAAAACAGGAAGAAAAGACCACAAATTGACCGATGTCTCCAATGTCACAATTAGGACTATGATAATTCCTGGCGATAAAGTTTGACTCATGCCTTTCATTTCTCTAAATTTAGCCGCCAACTATTTAATCAAACCAGAGGACTTATCATCTAAGTGAATTCTACCAGCTTCAGCAGCACTTAGTGACAATGATAAAAAATGACGGACCAGAAGATAAAGTACTATAAAAATTCAAACTCATTACAGATAAAATTTGGAATATGAATGTCCCCATTCTGTAGATGATTTCCTCTCTGTATATTCATGTTCTTGAAGACCTGAACTACATCTAGGTGAAGTACCACCAGCACTCATAAATACTTCTTCATTTTCAAGTTGGTGATTTTCCATCTTGTACTAGAACACCAACAGTCAGCAACTAACTAGTTCATAATGTACCCTGCTGGAAAGTACTGATGATGCTTGCAGATCTGATCACACATGGACCAACCTAAATATCTTAGGAAATTTTTTTAAAATAATATTATTTTAATAAAATATTATTAATATATACATGTGGAGAAAATATTGATGGGGATATGCCTCCTTTGGCCACGTCAACGCCACGCTTGTGTGGTCTTTCATTTTTTTAACCTCGTCAAGGAAGAAGTTACGTGTTCATCCTGAAAGACGTAACTTGGTATCACGTCTTTGACCTTTGTCCCACCCCACATGACCAAGTGCGGGGAAGATTATGGGAGGCATTTTAAGACATGGTTCCACAAACAGTTTTTACCGATCCCAACCAAATACCGCCCGGCGCGCCACCCTTATCTGGAGCTCCATCGCAGGTCACCCTGCCCTTACCCAGAGCTCCGTCGCAAGTCTCCTACCCGCCACTAGTCTTCGCCGGAGATACCGACTGCACCGAGCTCCAACCTCTCTCTCTTCCACTCCTCCTTCGCCGGACATACCAACGGCAGCGAGCTCCAACCTCGCCGCCCTCTCTCTCTCTTCCACTCCTGCGTTGCCGTCCCAAATTTTCCTCGCCGCCAATGAGCAAGTCCTCTGCTCGGGTGGGCAGACCGAAGCAGCCGGCTGCGTGCGGCGCTGCCATCGGCGTCCCCAATAGGATGTTGAACTTGGTCCGGCGGGTGTCCTTCCCCTTCAACCCTGACCTCATCATCCTCCTCATCCCAATCCTTCTCCGCACCTAAACCCTTCTCCTTCTCCGTTCTGATTCGGATCCTCGGCTGCGACCTCCCCCTCGCCCTTCGTGACCTTATCATCATCCACCGCTTCCACCTCTGCTGCGGCTTCACTATTCTCCAGTACACCACTATTTGACGCCTCATCGTCATCATCCGCTCCCTCTGCTTCTGCTCCGGCTTCGACCGCTCCATCCTTTCCCTCTTTCTCAATCCCACCATCAAGTGTGTCTTCTGCTGCGGAGACTTCGACTAACCCATCATTCCCGTTATCCTCGATCCCGCCATCAATCACGTCTTCTACTTCCTCGACAACAACCGCCCCTGCTTTTCGTTCATGGCGTCGTCCTTCTCCTTCAACTGGGATGAGTCAAGCCCGGTCGGACCCACAGCGTCCGTCCAGGCAGCGAGGATGTTGACTCCCGAAGCTATCAGGTCCGGTTTGAGGACTTCAGGGGTGAGCCTATTTGGGCCGCGGCCGGAGAACGAGGCCACGACGGGGGCGGGCTTGACATCGAGGACGATGCGGTGTGGCGAAAGGAGATCGTGGTTGTAGGGTTTGTCGAGGCGGCGACGTAGGACTTGACGGAATCACCTTCGTCGAATCCCACGGCACAGGTGGGGAGGACATGGGCGTCGCCAACGAGGCCTTTGTCGTTGGAGATGCCATTAGCCAGGATCACTTGGAACCACGTCTTAACAAGACTCTCCATACTTTCTCCGCACTTGGTCACGTGGCGTTTAAAAACGTAAGTCAAAGTTACGTCTTCAATATGAACACGTTACGTCTTGATTGATGGGATTAAAAAAAATGAAAGGTCACGTCAGCATGACGCTGACGTGGCCAAAGGAGGCATATCCCTGTCAATATTTTCTCCACATATATATATTAATAATTTTTATTAAAATATTATTATTTTAAAAAAATTTCCAATATCTTAATATACAGTGCCAGCTAAGTGATAAGCTTACCAACCAAATCAATTGCCACTTAGAGAGAAGAAAAAATGGCAGTGCACAACAAACAAACCAAGATTAAAGTACAAAATTTGATAGATGACTGACTTGATCAGATCAAGCCTGAATTATGCTTGCGGATCTGATCAGACATGGGCCAGCCTATATATCTTTATATACAGGGGGAGCTCAGTTGGAAACTTAACAACCACACCAGTTGCCACATAGGGAGAAGAATAAGTAATAATACATAACAAACATACAAAGATGAAAGCACAAAAGCTTGAGTGATGAATGACTTAATCAGTTCAAGTGCATCAACATCTCTATTTCATGACAAATATTGGTAACAATTATAACCAGTAGATATCTTTCAACAAAATACACACTCCACCTCAAGAGATTTTTAGGAGTAGTACAATTTTGCTTATATGGATTGGAGACCATTGCATACCTCTTTTGCAGTAACATAGGGAGCAGTAGGAGGTTGTGGATAAATCCCTTGACAGTTGAATGTAAAAGGATCCGCAGCCTGGCAGCAGATAGAGTCTAGTCAGAAATATGGATGTGCTGCAGAAAGACATTGTTCAACAGGTTAGAAGAAGCTTCCAAAAAACAAAATCACTAGCCTTCTCCTTCATTTTCATTGGACCAGAACTTGTATAATTTTCATCATCGGCAAACCTCTGATTTCCAATGTCCTGGATATGATTTTTAATCTCCATGGTTGACAACTGAGATGAGCTGTGCTGCTTGATGTATATCACATCCTTACCGCCAAGAGTAATTGATGTGATGACATGAGTGCCATAATTTTCAATAAATCTGTGAGAAGGGAATAACAAGTAAGAGAAACTAGTTGTTTGATTCATTAAGTTCTGCAAAACCACAACTTTTACCTTGCTAAAGAAGATGGTTCCCACATGAGTGGCACAGCCTTCCTGACATCTTCTAGCAATAATGAAGGCTGTTTTATGAGCTGAACCTTACACAAGGGGATGAATACCCCATCCATCGCAAGGCTTTTCGTAGCTTCGGCATCAATGATCTTTGCACCAGTAAAGCTAAATGCAGAATTGAAACTTCCAAGGGGAACTTTCCCTTGCAGTAGAGCCTTTCTGTTAAAATACTCTGCCATCTGTAGTCATTACCCAGAGAACAGAGAATATGTGAGATCACAGTGATGCTATAAGCATTTTATTAAGACCACTGAAGAGGTTACCAAGTCAAACAAGAATTGAATGTCTAATATGATGCAACCAATGTCAACAAATAAGAGCAATGAATCAAATTTAGAATTGTGATCCTGAACCTCAAAGAAACCACAAGCGCCAGTTCCCTCCCGTCCACCAGCCTCCACCGAGCACCTAACATCCCTGGAAACGCTGGGTAGGAAAAGACCCTCCATGACCATCAGGTCCCTCATGTGGTCCTCATCGACCTCCACGATCCTAGACCCAGCAGCACCCTTGCAGTAGAGCAACCGCGTGTCATAGTTCACATCGAATCCCCTCCCAAGAGCCTGGATTGCGTTCTGGATCGTGCGAACTGCTGCATTCTCCTCCATCTCATCACCCCCAAACCCTCGAGTCCCAAATCTAAAAGAGATAATTAAAAAACCAAGAAATCCAAGACCAAAGCTCTCACAACCCAAATCCTAATTCCGACTCCTCAAGCAGATAGCTTCTATCAAAACGAGAGAACGAAAATGAGACAAAAGAACGAGCTCCCCCCTCATCCATCATAATCCCCAAAACCCCCATCTGGGTTTTCTCAGAAACCCTAAAGAAAAGCCAAAACCTCCGATCTTTCCCCGTTCAGGCATTTCTTCCCACTCGCAGGCCACGATTTCTTGGAACCTTTAGCGAAAAACCCCCAAAGATCGCACCTTTCCCCCTCTCTTTCCGCCAAAAACCCCAACCCACGAAATTCCACACGCAAAGCCAGCTTTCCACACTTCGATCTCGAGATCCTTCAAAGCAACAATGACCAAGGATCGAGATCTCACTGCCCTTTAAAGCTTTACGCTCGAGGATCAAAACGAGCTTAGAAAAGCAAGCAGGGACGTCATTCCTCAGCTGGCCAACTCCCTCTCTCTCTCTCGTCGTCTCTCTCTTCTCTCTCTAGCCTTGACTCTAGGGCATGTGCTGGGGTCTTCTCTTCTGATCCTTTCTTAAGGCATCCAATAGGTTCTGGTTTTCTCAATATAATATCTCTGCAGTCAGTCTCAGGTTTGGTCATGGGAAGCTTCCTCAAAGACTCATCCCCCACTTAAAACCACCATCTCTTATGTCTAGTTTCACAATATTCAGAAAGAAAAGAGTCAGAGGATCCAAACTCATGATTTTTTTTTGTCATATTGACCTTTAAGTTCACATTTGGCACAATAAGGTCCCCGCAATTTTTTTTTTTCGACAAAGGACCCTAATTTTATAAATCTCAATTTTACCCCTCACATTTAATGACAAAATGATAAAATTTTAGTTAAAAAATTACAAAAACACCCCGTCGCATTAAATGCGACGACATATGTCTTCTTCCCAAAAATTCTTCTCCCTGAATCCTCTTCCTCCCTCCCACCGGACATGGCTCCTCCACTGGCTCCTCTTCTCTTCTTCCTCTCCACTGCTTCCTCTTCTCTTCTCCCTAACCACTCTTCTCTTTTATTCTTTCATCTCTCATCCCTTTCCACTATCTCCACTTCTCTACTTTCGCCAAAATAGTTCACCGGAGAGATGAAATAATAACGGAGAAGAGTGGAGAGGGAGAAGGGAAGAGGAGGTAGTGGAGAGGGAGAAGAGAAGATGACGGGAGGAGCCATGCCTTGATATTGTTTGGGTGGTATGCAACAAACCTCGTACACATTCATCAATATTGTACACCTACGTATCCTGAAGATACTCGTGAAAAGAAGTTGAGGCACGCGTGTGTATAAAATTATTAGATGTGTGTGTATAAAATTCTGCATACGTATCTCAACTTCTTTTCTCGAGTATTAATAGGCTACGCACGTATACAAAATTTATGAACGTGTACGAGGTATATTTGTTTTTCGCGTGTATTACTAGCATCCACACGCGTTCATGCACGCATATAAATCGGAACACGTGTATGTTTTGGTTCTTTTACGTGTGTGAGCTAGTAATACACGTGAAAAGCACGTAGACCTCACATACGTTCATAAATTTTGTACACGCGCGTAGCCTATTAATACTCGTGAAAAGAAGTTGAGACACGTATGTAGAATTTTATACACACACATCTTATAATTATACCCGCACTTCTATAACTTACCCCTCAGCCTCCGGTGGGAGTCCGTTAATGACTGGATAGCTGGTAGCGACTGCGAGGAGCCATCGGAGATGTTTGACTTTGACGAGGTAGATGAGTACGTTCTCAACTTCGAAACTCCGGAAGCTCAAGCAACCTATTTTTTGAATGCCCCCGAGCCATATGTTGGAGAGAGGTACCCGACAAGAAAACCTTAAGTTGTCGCTCGCAAGATACGCACCAGGAAGAGAAAGTTGTCGTCTCAAGGCGAGACACAGTCGAGAACAATGAGGAGATGTTCGAGGTGTAAAGTACTTGGGCACAATAAGAAGACTTATAGAGCACCCATTCATCCCGATGCACCCGTACGTCCTGTAGCTGTGCCCGGTACAACACCGGCTCCGTCCGCTGCATGATATTGCGTCTATCTTGTGTGTATTTTATAGTACACCTTTTGATGCAATGTAAAAAACAGTCATTTTAGCGCTACACGTGTATTTTTTATGACGATACGTGTATTTGTTGAAAAACGTGTGTCTCAACTTCTTTTTACGAGTATCTTCAGGATACATACGTGTACAATATTGATGAATGTGTACGAGGTTTGTTACATACCACCCAAACAATATCAAGGCATGGCTCCTCCCGCCATCTTCTCTTCTCCCTCTCCACTACCTCCTCTTCTCTTCTCCCTCTCCACTTTTCTCCGTTATTATTCCATCTCTCCGGTGAACTATTTTGGCGAAAGTAGAGAAGTGGAGATAGTGGAAAGGGATGAGAGATGAAAGAATAAAGGAGAAGAGTGGTTAGGGAGAAGAGAAGAGGATGATGTCGAGAGGAAGAAGAGAAGAGGAGCCAGTGGAGGAGCCATGTCCGGTGGGAGGGAGGAAGAGGATTCAGGGAGAAGAATTTTTGAGAAGAAGACACATCCCGTCGTATTAAATGCGACATGATGTTTTTGTAATTTTTTAATCAAAACTTTGTCATTTTGTCATTAAATGTGAGGGGTAAAATCAGAATTTATAAAATTAGGGGTCATCTGTTGCAAAAAAAACTTGAGGGGGTCTCATTATATCAAATGTGAACTTAAAGGATCCAATACGACAAAAAATCCTCCAAACTCAGCTTTCAACCACGTTACACAAGTTTTTGCTGACTCCAGAGAGGCTGAGGGCCTTTACCCTCGGTCCTCTTGAGGTTCCTTGTCACTAACTCTTAAATGGTTTTTTAGCCCTCGGCTCAATTTATCAAAAAAAAAAAACCTCGTTACACAAGTTGATCCAGATGCTTGCCTTTTGATTTACTGCATCGGACCATCCATCACCAGAGTACTGCACCGAGTAATTGGATAAGTTGGATCAAACAGTCCATTATTAATCAATATAAGTTGGATACGGATCACAAGAAAAATAGAGGTCGAGTAATTGGATTTGGTTAACGAATAATTGACTGACTTTTGCAATTGATAGTTATAATACTATATTTGATGTGTTGCTTTCCACTTTTCTAGGTAACCAATCTTCAACAGCTTATTCTCATGCATATAGGCTATAATGCATGTACTCCTTGCCAGACTGACTAATGTGAACTACTTAATCAAATAAGACTATGGAGGTGGTCACCTGACTCACCCCTCACCTCATTTCAAGGTATCTGCGCAATTAAACCCCTTGGAGCATCATCATCAGCTCCCATATCTCTATCCCTATTTTGATGTGATTTTATGTCATTCTATAATATAAGGAATCGGTTTTTGCCTTATTCACCCAGTAGTTTTTCTTATATTAATTCCCAATAATGTTGAAAGTTTTAAAACTTAAACATATTTAGTGAATAAGAAAATGTATTTTCATTCTCAACAGATTCACTATCTCGTTCTCTATATGTAGCTCCAAAGGTCAGAGCTTTGAATTCTAATATATAGCGTGTCATCAGCACCACCCCTGTGATCAAGAAATCCCTAACTGCTCGTGTTCTTACAACCCATTTTGCTGGCATTATTTTGCAGATGCATACTCTGTAGTTTCCTATTTTTAAATCTCTTTCTCAATGATTTCGATGTCCAATTTTTAAGAACTCTGAGCAATCACAGCAGTCCAAACAATCCGCGTACATGGCAGTAGCAGCCAAGCCCACCGCCTGTGGCAGGGCCCAACGCCACCCGCCGCCAGCCACCCTCATCTTAACAACTGCTTCAGCACGGCCAATGGCACCAGAAAACGGTGAGAATGCGCCTATCCTAGCTCAATCTGACTGTAACCTGCCGGCTTCCATAAGCTGCTCCCAATGGTGCCAGTCCTCAAACGCTCAACATCCTCCCATTTCTCAGCCTCTGCATAGATGTTCGACATCATAACATAATCCTCGTCACTGGGCGTCTCCAATTCACAGAGCTCCCAGAAAGCTTTCTCAGCCAATTCAAAGTCCCCGTGCACCCTGGAGGCGCTCAGCACGGTCTTCCACAGCACAGAGTTTGCTCTGATCGGCATCTCCTTGATCGTTTTATAAGCTTCGCCGAGTAGCCCGCATCTGCTAAGCAAATCAACCATGCATCCATAGTGCTTTATATCAGCTTCAATCCTGTACTCATCGACCATTCTGCGAAAGAATTCTCGCCCCTCTTTCACCAGGCCTCTGTGGCTACAAGCTGTCAACACACCAAGAAAGGTGACCCTGTTGGGCTTCACAGACCGGCTAGGTTCCTTCTCCATGGCAGCGAACAATTCAAGAGCCTCCTCACAGTGACCGTGAATGGCCAATGCCACGATCATCGAATTCCATCCGGTCACATGCTTGGCACCCATTTCATCAAACACTCGTCGAGCTAGCTTCAAGCTACCACACTTGGCATACATGTCCACGAGAGCATTGCCCACGAAGCCTTCGATCTCTAACTTTTTATCCTCCAAATACCAATGTATCTCCCTGCCTATCTCCAATGCGCCGTACTCGGCACAAGCCCCAAGCACCGATACCAACGTCAGCTTCGTGGGCTCGATCTTGTTCGCCTGCATCTCCTGAAAAAGCTCCAGCGCGCGCTTATAGTTGTTCGCATGGACGTATCCGGAGATCAACGAGTTCCACGAAATCGCATCCTTCTCAGGCATCTCCTCAAAGATCCTCCTCGCGGATTCCACGTCGCCGCGCCTCACATGCATCGTGATCATGCTGTTCCAAGACGAGATGGTCTTGGTTGGCATCACCCCCAGAAGCCGGTCGGCGGATTCGAAGTCCTGGCACCGATGGTAGGCGGCGATCATGGTGTTCCACGAGACGGGATTCCTGTCAGCCATTTCATCGAAAACGCGACGAGCCAAATCAAGCCGCCCGCACTGGGAGTACATGAACACGAGAGAGTTCTGGATGAATCCATCGAGATCGAGGCCAAGATGGAAAACCCGGCAATGAACCTCCAAACCCTTATGAGAGAGCAAGAGAGCGGAGCCGTCGCTGGAGGCCGAGGCGCGGCCGCATGCTTTAAGGAGAAAAGGGTAGGTGAGGTTGTTGGAGGGGATGGAATGGAGGCACATGAGGTTGTAGACGAGGATGGATTCGAGTGGGAGGATGGTGGAGGAGTAAGCGCGGATCATGGCGTTGTAGGAGTAAGGGAGGAGATGGGCTAAGGCGGAGGGTGGGGCGGAGTTGAAGAGGGAGCGGGCGTGGTCGAGGCTGCCCCATGGAGAGAGGGCGGAGAGGGCGATAAGCCTGGAGAGGTAGGAGGGGCGGTGGAGGAGGCCGGACTTGGCGAGGAGGGCGTGCGCTTGCTTTAGAGCTCTTAGGCTGGAGGTGCTCTGGAGGAGGAGAGCGATGTGCTTCGAGGTGTAACTGTGGGTTCCTTGTGTCATGGCCGTTATAGCCGTTGCGATCCTCTGCGTCTGATAGGTGTAAATTATCAGTAACGTTATGCGTGGACACTAGTACACATAGCCACGTGGCTGCAGTTCATTCGGTGTACCGCGCACATCCCGCAAAGGAGTAAGCATATATCCTTACCTTGACGGGAAAAGAAGGGGATCAAGTGCCAGCAATGTAAGCAATATACCCTTTTCCTTTCTATTTATATGATTGTTGGTAATTTCTAAACAGAATAAGACATGAATTTATGGTGTAACATAACCCATCTATGAAGGTTTCATTTGCTGTGGTAGAATACATAACCTTTCCGACTCATGACCTGTTGTTGCCTGTTCTCTTTGCTGCGAAGAGTTGGCGAAGGAAAGACAGCTTCTTTCCTGAGCGTGCAGATGATGTGGTTGTTATGGTGCCTTTGTTGCTCGTCGCAGCCGGGACGGCCTCAGGTTCCGGCGGAGGTGGTGGGATAGTGAAAAGGAACGCATTGAGCATGCGTATGATTTGGCTGAAGCTGGGCCTGACATTCGGGTCTTCGACCCAGCATGACTGTACAATGAACACTAGCTCTGGGGGAGTGTCTTCTGGAACAGGCGGTCTCATTTGCTTTTGGAATTCCAAGAAACCAAAACATTTAAATCAGCTGAATAATGTGAGAAGTTTTCCAGGTAATGCCTCAAAACGAGCAAAATTGTCAGGGAACTATTCGTGTTCATGATGCAATGGTTGTGTATCAATTCCTGATGAATGACAGACATGCGAGTATATAGCATAATCTCAAAGCCTAGGAGTTAGTTATAGTTCACGAGTCAGTTATTCTTCACCAATGTCACTTCGGAGTCATAATCTTGCCAGATAACGGACTCTATGTGGAACTGAACTTTGACAGAGCAACAGAATAATGTTTTCCCCAGATAATTGGTGGAATATTGCAAGAAATGCCTTGAACTGGGAACAAACATTGTCAAAGCCCTAGGTAAGTAAATTTGCCATATTCTATACAAAGTTCTAGGAAGAAAGCACATCATGATCCACATACCTATGCCAGGAAAAATTAAATATATAAAAAAAAAACTGTTCCGGTGTCATGAAAGCATGTTAGCTAGTTCCATAGTACACACCATGAGGTCCATGACTAATAACTAGAAAATATATTTTAATTTCATTAAAAACTATATGATTGACAAAGCCAATAACCAGCTTCCTTCTACGTTTTAATGACTTAGCCTTTCCTTTTTGTTCATCAATATTCAAATAATCTTTTTTATGCCTTCATTACAAGAGGCACAGGATATTACTTCAGAACGACAGATGCTGGTTACGGATGATAGATGACTTATCCAAAAGAAATGAGCAGACTTTGGTTCCTACTGAAAATTTAATTGATAAGCCCAAACTTAAATTAGACAGCGAAACAACTCATCAAAGTAATCCTAGCAACATGGTCCACTTATCAGGGTCCGGAATTCTGCATTCAGCAATAGAAACAGCGATAGTCAAATATTGATGTGGGAAAAGATTTTCACCTTAAAAGCAGCAGCATAGGCAGCCTGCAAGTTGGACATGCCTTCAAATGGCATGCGATTGGTCAACAACTCCCACAAAACAATACCAAAGCTGTATACATCAACCTTGTTCGTGTAGTGTTTCTTCTCACCACGGCGCAAGGTTACAGTGCTGTACAACTGCGAAGGAAAAACATCACATTTTCACTGAGACAGATCATTCAATCTATTTAACCAGTAGCAGCTATTTAATTAGAAGGGGTTATAAAATCCACTACAACGCAGAAATTTGTGGAATGAATTTTTGAAACCTTAGGCAGCACAAGGGATAGACTTTATAACAAAAGGGGGGGAAAACTATAGGCGTGGAGAAAAAATTAAATAAATTCCTTCATAATAAGATAAAATACAGGAAAACAGGAGATTTGTCATATTAAATGGCTCGCAGGATAATTGAACATCAAGAAAAGGAGCCAATTCTCAGTAACAGAAAAAAAAAAATTTGTAAAAGCTACAAGAGGGTAGATTGTGTAAACTTTAAAATTCCTGATGCACTTGAGAATCATAAAAACAAACACAACCTTCACAAAACTATCAGTAATAAAACAGATCTGATTTCATAAAAGTAGCAGACCGAATTTTACTTTCAGAAACCAAGCCTCGAGAGTGCAAGTTGGAGTCAGTTAAGGAGCGGTACAAAAACAACACCTATTGAAACAAAGGCGAGAAAAGTTGTTTAACATTAAATTTACTTGCTGTCTCCGGCTAGCTATACCCATCAAGTTAACTATCCACCACATGATGTACAAAAAGCTTCTCGTGTCAAAAAGTTCATGCGTATCAACAAATGATCTCCTTAATATTGCTAGAAAAGCCATTGATATATGACCTCAGGAGCCATCCATCTGTAAGTCCCTGTTTCAGCGGTCATCATCTCAGTCACAGTTTCTTCTCTTGCAAGTCCAAAATCAATAAGCTTCACATTCTTCTGGTTTGCTGTAAGCAATAAATTGTCTGCATAGTTGCAATTTACATAGTAAGCTTGAAATTGTATTATGAGAAAATTAACACTAATCAATCATCCTAGGATCCCAGATTTCATGATACTAGCAATTCATCAACCACGATTAGCAATTAAATAATGTATGCCCGTGAGTCTTGCTAATTCTACATCACATAGCATGCCTAAAGTAGTATGTCCTCCAAGAAAGAATCTTTGCCATTCAACCAATAAAGACCCCCCTAAACTATCCCTAAACTGCACAGTCCAGACACAAAAGCCTTACAGATATCTCATCTACTAATTCCTCAGTTCAAAAACCAAATAAACCAAGAGGCATCCCTCACAAGGATTGCCATGCCGGAGGCACACGACATGCCGGCCTCCGACTGGCTCGAGACTTGCCGCCGGCACCGACAGTGCTGACCTATTTGCCGGTCGGCAAGGTGTGACGAGATAGATAAGAGCCGGTGAAGTTTTCATCGGAGACGGAGGTCACCGAGGAGTTTTTGGATGCCGGAGATGAGCATAAGAGGCGCAATGGCAAAAGCGACTGAGAGAGAGAACAAGTCGGAGGTGGGTGACGGCAGTAGAGAGTGAATCATGAGAGGGGGGGGGGGGTGTTGCGGCAGAAGTTAAGAGGGGCGTGGGCTTAGGCCATTTTAAAACTTTGAATACGGTTTTAAAACCAGAAAGTTGTTAACTAATAAAACACCCGAAACCAGTTAACGTTATATTCTACCCTCAAACCCTCAAAGTTTCGTCTCCTGCCTTTCGTCACTGCCGACATCCTCTCCTCCTACTTCCTCCGTCCTTTTCTCCTCCCCTTCTCTTCCCCCCGGCTCTCTCTCTCCCTTTCCTCTCCCTCTTCCTCTCTTCTTTCCTCCTCTTCCTCTCTTTTTTTCCCTTCTTTATAGATCCCATCGGATGTGCCAACCGGAACCACCCAGTTGCCGGCCGGCAACATCCAATGCCGACCGGTGCCGATCGGCTCAAGGGTCAATAGTCCGGAGCCAGAGCCGTTCCCAGATTTCGAGCCGGTGGGCTACCAGCTCGATATTTTCCGGCATGCACCAAGGTTGCCGATCGGCAAGGAAATCCTTGATCCCTCATCTTAAAAACTGCACCGTGCCTTCCAACTGTTTGCTGGAAAAGGTATGCTGTTTAATGTATGGCAACAGCTGCCTACGAATTACGCTGTCATTAACTAAAACCAGACACATATCAGCACTGGACATAGTTATGAGGTGTCAAGTCGTTTGATGATCTTAACTAGCATATTAATATGCTCATGCATATCTTGCAATGTGCATGGCTATAGAAACACTTGAAATAGAAAATAAGAGATATAAATTGGAAGCTCTCGCAGCTTATTAAATAGCTCTTCAACTAACAGTAGATGAAAAAGATAAGTTAAGGGGAAAAAATAACTTTCAACAGTTGCCCGCGTGTGTTGTGTGGCCTAGGCTAGCTTATGCTACCATTTATAGGAGTAATTAAACAGCAAAAGAAAAATCATTACCGGGTTTCAGGTCTCTGTGTATTATTCCATTGGCGTGTAAACAGTCCATTGCAAGTGCAATGTCCAGTGCATAATTAATTGCTGTGCGAAGTTCTAGTTGGTTGGGGCGAATGCTGCTCAGATATTTCTTCAATGACATCCCTGGTAGCAACTCAGAAGCAATGACCATGAAAGGGTCCTTGCAAGCTCCAATGAACTGTATTAAGAGAAGAGAAATGTTTAATTACTCGAATAAAGTTATGGCATAACAAATAGGATTTGCATGTCTCATTTTAATTATGCAGGCAAATTACGCAAGCACTTAGGAGGATGCCTCTAGTCAAGGACTGGATGGCATAAAACTCAAAACAAGGATTTTTGATGAAGTTGTATCACAACAGCAATCAACCACAGTGTGTTAGCAAGTAAATACACACCTTGACAAGATTCTCATGTCGCACTCTAGACATCATGTTTACTTCCCGTATGAAACGGCTTTCAAATGTTGCCTTTTCTTCAGCGGTATTGCCACTGTTGAGAATTTTAATTGCCACAACTTGGTCACGATATCTGTTTGACATCAAGCCCAACAAATTTCTGCCATATTAGTCAGGAAAATATACTTCTTTTTAAGAACATATACTCTGAGAGAATCAAAGACCTTTACATCAAAACTAACTATGTCAGTTTAGAAATATGATTTCAATAGGCACTTGCTTATTTGTCTAAGATCTTATACAAGTAGAAGATCCAGCACATGAGAGAGAGAGACAGACAAAGAAACATGCATACTAGCCATACTCTCCGAAAACTAGTCTTATTAAGTTAGAAAAAAAGAAGCTTTTATGAAAGGCCAAGATTGCACATCCTAGGTATTACTCAATAGCAAATCTTTCAAACATCAATTTTAGATATCACAATCAAACTATGGACTTAACAAACCTTGAATTTTGGCAATACCAAGTTTGATACAAATGGGCACACAAGCAGCTACTAAGAGTCATATCTACTGGCAAGAAGACTAAACCAAAACTATGAATTTAGGGTTTACCTCCCCTCATAGACTCTGCCATGAGCTCCTTCCCCAATTTTGGCTCCAATATAAAGCAACCTCGGGTCGATCAACAGCTTCGCATCAATATCAAACTGCTGCGAAACACTTATGGCATCATTCATCCTAAAGGAGCGCCTCCCAAGTTGAACAGAATCATCTACCACTTTGTTTGTCCCTGGACGCTTGAATTCCTCACCCTCCTTCCTGTCATCTTTATTCCTGTCATCTTTATGCTCCTCACCACAGTTCATATTGCAACAAATAGACCCAAGAAAAAAACCCTCTTTCACACTCCCAAAACTCTCAGAATGATATTTATAGCTCAAATCCAATACATCAAATCCTCATATAAGCCAAGCAGCAGATCATCGATAAACTTTACACCTTTTTCTCTCTTATTTACATAAACAGACACTTAAAATCACACGAAACCACCGAACCGACAGATACCCCTTCAGAACTATCTCAGCAATCGCCAAATATCCTACTTTCACATATCATATCCAAACTTCCTTTTTCCGCTTTCCCAAACAAAATCACTCAAAACCCAACTCGCTCTACAGACTCCAACCGCAAACTCAATCCGAGAACTCATCAAATATAACCCGTTCGACTCGTCGAAACATGGCAAAGTCGAATCCGGAGGTGGAACAGGAGCGCGAGAGATCTGGTAAGCACCAACATCTGGAGACGACAGCAGACAATCTCCTTGCGCCGGGGGATTCCTTTCTTCCACTTGCTTTTCTTAGCTCATACTAGTGGGATATCGCTATCGCGCTGAAACCCTAACCCTGAAAACCTAATCTTTTTACCCCCGTCGCTCTCTCCCAACCGAGAAAGAAAGCGGAGGAGTCTGCGAGAAGATTACTCTCAAAAGCATCGGTTATACTGCGGCGAGGGACTTGATTTATATTACAAAAAGAAGGGGTGGCTTTATCGCAAAATTACATCCAATGGGGTGCTTACGCGTGGAATAATGTGATGGAAATTGGGAACGCCCTTTGGACGGCAGCCACTGTTGCTGGAAGCCCGTTCCATTCCTATCCCGCTTCGGATCCAAAAACATCGCATCCGGATCCGAAATTAGCCCGGTTGACTACGGCTCCGATCCATTTAATTTAAATTAATTTATTCTGTGGAGTAAATTCTGGTTGCCATGTTTGACCTTGCCTCTTTGGTATAAACCTTATTCTCATACTTATTTTCAAACACTTTTTCATATTTCAAGTAATTATTATTTATTTATTCTCATTCCACCTATCACTACCACTACCATTACCACTCTACTTTTTCTTATTTCAAATAATCATTATTACTTGATTCTCACATTTCGTAATCCAAAATCACTTTATTCCGAAATAGACTAATCACGTACCAAACAAGGTCATAATGTATGTTTGTCATAATGTATGTTTGTAGAATGCCTCTATGTAACTTTTTTTTTGTAAAATTTAATTTTATTATGTGATTTGGAGTTGACACTTTTTTTGTCCTTTTCTTTTTCTTAGAACCGTTTGATTCGCTCCAACTCTTTATATGATTCGTTACAACTATTTCTATGATTCGATCGTTTTAAGCAATTAGGTATATGATATATTCACAGTTATTATTAAATCGATCATCGATATAGTATGTTATTGAGTCATGTGATATTTCATGTGTGGGACAAAACGATGCATAACTCTGTTATATTTATTATCTAAGATTAATTTTTATGAGTCACAATCTGACTCATCTATTTTCTCACACATAACAGCTGAGTCATAAAAGGGAGAAGAGAGAGGATAGTGACAATGGGTGATTAGGGGTAATGGGAGTGAGTAGTTATCCATGCCACCTGACATCAGACCCCACCTAGTCATGTCATAATATGTCCGAATGAGCTAATAACACGATGTTCTGTTAATTAACAAAAATGCACAAATTGATGCATCATGCCGATCAAACATAGAGATAAAAAAAATGGACGACGCATAACCACTTGATATGAGCAACCAAAGAAGTCCATTTGTTTCGACTCGCAATTTCCTTCTGAGACTCACGTGTAGGGATGGCAATTCGGGTTCGCGGGTCGGGTTCGGGTCGGGTCATACACTGACCCGTTTAACAAAACACCAAATCCGAACCCGACCCGTTTATTAAACGGGTCAGGTTTATAAACCCGAACCCGACCCAATTATAAACGGGTCAACCCGACCCGACCCGCCTAACCCGTTTATTAAACGGGTCGGGTTGGGTTCGGGTTGACCCGCCACGGTAACCCGCCACGCCCAGGAGGGAGAGGCGGCGCGAGCGCCGCCGGCGGCCGAATCTGGCCAGATCTGGCCGGGAAACAACGGGATCTGGTCGGATCTAGCCAGATCTGGCCGGATCTGAGGCGGATCTCGCCGGATTTGGCCGGATCTCGCCGGATCTGAGGCGGATCTGGCCGGATCTGAGGCGAATCTGGCCGGATATGGCCGGATCTAGTCGGATCTGGCCGGATCTGAGGCGGATCTAGCCGGATCTGAGGCGGATCTAGCCGGATCTGGCCGGATCTGAGGCGACCTCGGGCTCGGGGAGGTCGAGGACGGCGACGCCTCAACGGGAAGGAGTGGGGGGCGGAGGCGCGGAGGCCGTGGAGGCCGTGGAGGTCCTCGAGGTCGGTGGTGGTCGTGGACCTCGTGGTCGGCGCTGAGGCGACCTCGGGGAGGTCGAGGACGGTGACGTCGAGGTCGAGGACGGCGACGGCTCGACGAAGCTGAGGTGACATCGGGCTCGGGGAGGTCGAGGACGGCGACGCCACGACGGGAAGGAGTGGGATTGTGGGGTGCGGAGGCCGTGGAGGTCCTGGAGGTCGGTGGCGGTCGTGGTCGGCGCTGAGGCGACCTCGGGCTCAGGGAGGCCAAGGACGGCGACGCCGCGACGGGAAGTTGAGGCGACCTCGGGTTCGCGTCGAGGACGCCGCGACGGGAAGAGAGGGTGAGAGCTGAGAGGTGAGAGGAGTGAGAGGAGTGAGAGGGTGGGCCAGGGGTAAGGGTTGAATTAACGGGTTGACCCGCGGGTCAACCCGACCCGACCCGTTTATTCGCGGGTCATAATCATAAACGGGTCGACCCGACCCGTTTATGTCCCGAACCCGTTTATACCCGACCCGAACCCGTTTATTTCGGATTGGGTCGGGTCGGGTTCGCGGGTCACGACCCAAATTGCCACCCCTACTCACGTGACGATCCCAGGACGATCGTTGGGCCGCCGGCATTTTTGACCGTTGGGTGGAAATTTTGCTGGTATGGAGGCAATGAACCTCGTCGACAAAGTGGGTCGCCGTTTGTTACAGCTTAAGAAAAGAAGAGTAATTTGGAAAAAAAAATTAAGAGTAATTTGCTCTCACGTTAAATTTTTAAGCGAATCATGTGTAGCATGCATTGACTTTGTACACCGCGTACTGTTATTATTTTACTAATGATAGTATTTTGGATATTTAAGGTGTTATTATTCCTTATAAACAAACTAGTACTCACCTGTGCCCCTGACACAATTTTTAGTTATTGTTAATATAAAATTTTAACAAACTCCCTGTAGTTTGTCTGGTTAGACGGCTGTGTTGACCCGTAGGTGGTCCAGGGTTCGAAGGTTGGTCATAGCTTTTTGTTCACTGCCATCATAAAACATAGCCAATAAAATATAAAATAAAATATTATAAGTCTAACTTAGGGTATAAGTCTTTGCATATTGCATAAGATAATATTAATAGAACTTAGGTTGATATGAATTAATGCAGGTTTATATAAAACAAACTTAGAGAATATATATATAAAGAAACTTAGGGGATATGAATTAATGCAGATTAACCGTTATTGCTCATTATAAGGTTGATAAGTAGCTGGGTGCTTAAAATAAGCGAGACTCATTTATAGAGACCTCGTGTGCGGGGTGCAATGATGGCAACCGGGCGGATTGCGTCCCCGTCCCCGTCCCCACACTCCTCCACCCATACCCATACCGTCCCGTCCCCACGCGAATAATGAGGATCGTGGACCATAACCGTCCCCGTAGGTACGCGGATATTACCCGCAACCCACGGTTATTCGTAAAACCTAAAAAAAACCATTCAATCTCTAAAATCCAAATCTAAATCTACCAAACTATCATCAATATTCACTCTCTAAAATCTCTAAAATCTAGATTCACCAAACAGTCATAAGCATTTAGTCTCTGTTAGAGTATTATTACAAAAATAGACTCTCTAAAATCCACCAAACCAATATTCATTGGCGGGGCGGGGCGGATAGCGAGGCGGATATTACCCAATACCATCATCCGTCTCGTACCCGCGCGGATTTTAATTTTATAAACCATACCCGCGGTTATCCGTAAAACCTAAAAAAAACCATTCAATCTCTAAAATCCAAATCTAAATCTACCAAACTATCATCAATATTCACTCTCTAAAATCTCTAAAATCTAGATTCACCAAACAGTCATAAGCATTTAGTCTTTATTAGAGTATTATTACAAAAATAGACTCTCTAAAATCCACCAAACCAACATTCATTGGCGGGGCGGGGCGGATTGCGAGGCGGATATTACCCAATACCATAATCCGCCTCGTACCCGTGCGGATTTTAATTTTGTAAACCATACCCGTATCCATGGTTAAAAAATCTATACCATACCCGTCCCCATCGGTGCGGATCGGCTTGGTTATCCAGTGGTGCGGTCGATTTTGCCATCTCTAGTGGGGTGTGGGGTCATGTGAAATTAGGCCACTTTTATTTTAGGATTGGAACCGTACCAGTTCTTTTGGGATGAATAGGAAACATATATATTTTGTAATGAGTAATCTTTTATTTATTCTAGGAGAGGAGTGGGGGAAAAAATTAAGTTGTATTATTCTTTCTTTCATTAATATCACACTAATAATATAGATTTATTGACACTCTCTTCCACCAAGGAATACTATATTTTTCTTATTCGAGAAAAAGTATGGTTGTCAACTTATGCGATTCATTTTTTGTTTATTCTAATATTACTTAATCTATAACCAACTGGTTGGTGCTGTTTGGTTGGGATGAATCAGGATGTATCAACGGTCGATCATGTGTTTGGTTCACCACGCATCAACTAATGCATGCACCGTGTGATGCATTTTTTAGTCCAAATCGTGTATCGTATGTCATGCACCCTTCACGATCGATCTGTGGATCGACCGTAAAGTTTGAAAGCTGCATTTTGAGTTAGACGGCCGAAGCAACAGTTGATGCTTGGATCGTTCTTCACAGAGGTTGGCGGTCGATGTGACGGTGGATGCGTGGATCGACTGTGAAGTTTGAAAGCTGCATTTTGAGCTAGACAATTGAAGCAACAGTCCATGCATGGATTGACCATGAATGCATCATTTATTCACAGAGGCTGGCGATCGATGAGACGGTGCATGTGTGGGATTGACCATGAAGTTTGAAAGCTACATTTTGAGCTAGACGATCGATGCATGGATCGACCCTAGATGTATCATTTCCTCACAGAGGCTGACGGTCGATGTGACAGTGGATGCATGGATCGACCGTGAAGTTTTAAGACTGTATTTTGAGCTAGATCGTTAAAGTGACGGTCGATGTATAGATCGACCGCCAGCATACTCAACCAAACAAGTGACCTGGATGCCCGATGTATGCACCGCGGGATGCATGGATCCCATAATCCCTTTGCACCAACGATTCGACAACTAAACAGACCCTGGTTTTCCATTCCCCCCGCGCCAAAAAGAAAAAAAAACTAATCTAATATATGGGTTATCAATATATTCTAAAAAATACATGCCCTATAAAAAGTAACGGGGTTATACTAGTGGAGGAAAAAAAAGACAATCAGATATTGCTCTAAACATATTAGTACCAATTCCCGACCATTCACTTGTTTGCTAATCAGTTTTATAAGGAGTAAAGATGGTTATTCATGTATTCTCTCCTCATTATCAGATAGAATGTTATATAATACGGTTATGGTATAATAATCAACCGATATAATACAGTTATGCTATAATAATCAACCTTATCTAATTCACCGATATATGTCAACCTTATATCTATTTTATATGGAAATGTCCGTTCTATCTGATAGGCAACCACGACCAGCTCGGCTGCGCAAGCCTAATCCACGTTATCTTTAGTTTGTTGTCAAGAGTCCTAGTTGAGTATTAATGCTAGTAGTAAGAAAAGGCTGGACTAGTATGTTGTAGTTATCTTGATTGGGTACAGCCTATGCTGCTTGTGGCGTACGGCTTAGGAGGGACCAGCCGGACTATTGGACGGCTGAGATTTAGGAGGATGTCTTGTTCGTTGAGATCGTTAGGGTTGGGGTATTTAAGAGTTGAAGTCATGTAATTCATCTTCTTTTTCATAATAGAATAGTCAAGGGTTTTCCAGCCATTAATTGGATTGAGGGGGTGCATCTACCATTATCGAATCTCGGGACGAGATTTCCTTTAAGGGTATTAGGATGTGAGGACCTGTCCCTCCATTCCTGGGTCGACTGCCTGGGTCGGGCCCGTGGCTCGTTGTGGACCGCAAGGGCAATTTGGTAAATTGCGCCTTGTTGGTTTGTTTCACACCCGCGTGTGCACACACTGACCTTGTTTGTGTTATTGCTTGATTAGAATGGTTACGTGGAGCCGGGATCGGAAGATCCCAGCTCGGGCGCGCTGAAGCTTGCTTTTGGGCAGCTTACGGCCCTTGAGCGATCGGTCGCTCCAAGGAGCGATCGATCGGACTCGTGCGCAGGGCAGTTGAACTGCGCAGAGCAGTTCAGGTTCCGTCGTCCTCCTTTGTCAGGGAAGAGAGGACCTCTCCTTCCAATTTTTCCCCACCTTCCCCTATCTTCCCTGACCTTCCCCAACCTTCCCCGACCTTCCCCTTCTCTTCTCCTCCTCTTCTTCCTTCTCTTCTTCTTCCTTCTCCCTTCTTCTCTTCCGCGGTTCTGGTTTTGTTCCTCTGTTCCTTCCGGGGCAGCCATCTTCTTCTCCTTCGTTCTCCCTCCTCCGACCACCATTTTGGGCGTTCTAAAGCTCGTTGGATCCGTGACAACGAGAGGAAGATCCCTGAAGTGGTTTGGAACCGTGTTGGTGATCAACTTGCGAGGGATCAGCCGAGGAATGCGCAGTCCGGTAGGTGTTCTACCTACATGAGTTAATTAATGGGTTTCGTTAGATCTAGCCGTTAGATCTTGATGAATTTGTGTTATTAGATGCATGTGGCCTAGTGTAATTACTGATATAAGTTTCATGAACTTTGGTTAAGATTTCAGTAGGATTTATGCATGATAAATCTCGGATTTCCGATTTTCTGTTGTTCTTGAAGAACAGCCGACTTGCGGCGAGTTTTTCGGCTTGTACATGCATGATCTTGGATTTTTATGAGAAATAAGAGTTGTAGATCTGTGAGTCTACTTTCAAACCCAATTTATTTCATATTTTTTCGATTTTTCTACGAGTTTTGGTGATTTTTATACGAAACTGTATCAGAGCAGAGTTGCTGATGAATAGTTCCACGGATGATCCGTGGATCAACCGTCGCGGTCTCCACGGTTGATAAGACGTGAAAAGTGCACAAATCACCCTTTTAACTAGGTCTCGTTAGTCTCCGAGCAATGCTATTTTGATTGTCTTTTCCCCATTTCAGGCTTAAGGACCCTCAACGAATATTAGATCAAGTCTGGTGCTAAAACGAACAAATAAAGAACCTGCTCGGAGCAAAAGAGCAAAGGAGCAAAGATGAACCATCTTTGACATCAAAACTGTACCTGCTCAGGACGAACCAGATGATGTACTATATATGGTTGGAAAGCTCTTGAAGTCTAGATTCCAGAACTTTTTACGGTTCGTGATTTGGAGTTTCCTAGAGGAAGATATGCCATTTCTAGTACAGAGGTGCAGAAGAAGCACTTACGGAAAACCAGATCGATCTGCTTCCCATGCAGATCGATCTGGGTCGGGCAAATTCCAGTTTTTGAAGTTCCCGAAGTGAAGAAGATCGATCTCAACCCAAAGGAGATCGATCTCCTTGGGCGCTGTGGGAAAAATAAAAGGAAATTGACTAATCCGAGTTAGGGTTTGTCTTAGGCTATAAATAGCCTTCTTTGGGGGCGTTTTGGCAGCCTTCCATGGCCGAATTTTGTTGATCTTTTAGGGTTTCTCTTAGTTTCTTTTCCACAAATTAGGTTAGATCTTTGGTGGAAGATCCATGGGTGGAGCGCGACGACAACCTTCATCGACGGATCTCCTTCCTAAGATGAGTAACTAAACCCTAGCCTAGGAATTTTATGATGTAATAAAGTTATTTATTAGGGTTTTCTATAAATTATGAGTTGTAAATCATACGTTTGATGATTGAATGGATTGTTTTTATGTTCTTATCTATTGGTGTGATTATTATTATATGTTAGATGAATGATTTGTTCCTATATGCCCTAGATTTAGATCTTGTGCATGTTAGGGCTTGAGATTAGGGATTCTCGTCAAACGTTTATGCTAGGACCATGGATGTGAGGATTTCCTTCTCGTGATTAAAGGCCTTGTAATGCTAGGACCATTACACATAATGCTAGAACCATTATGACCGCTTCTTAATCCGTTATTCATCATTATTCGAGATTAGGGATTTCGTATGTGCTAGAACCACAACGCTAGTGCCAGAACCACTAGGTTAACTCTAATCCTTGATACATTCTAGTAGACGATCTCAAGGTGCCAGAACCATCTTGATTATTTACCAATATCCATTCTTGATATTATCCCCGACGTCTTCGTCGAGCGGTAGGACTTCTAGCCATTTACCTATCGACTATATGAAATCATCTAAGTTGATTTATCTGCTCTTATCTTAGGAATACCTAGTAAGTTCTTTATTATTGATTAGAGTTCCTTGGCATTATCTTATCTATTAGTACTTTTTTCGTATTTGTTTAGTTCTAGATAAAAACCCAAAAGATTATCTTTTTCCCAACTCCTTGTTAGGAATTATACCTAGTATACGACTTAAACCATTAGTTCCCTGTGGATTCGACTCGGACTCATTACTATCTACCCATAAAGTAGTTAGTTAGTAGTTTGATTATAAATTTGTAATTTTGGCGTCCTTGTTAAGACTATGACACTTTTCAAGGCGTGTCAACGGTTGACCGTCGCGGTCTCCACGGTTGACCGTCACGGTCTCCACGGTCGACCGTGAGCCCGAAAAATAGCAAAATAACCCCTCACAGTCGATCCGTTGATCGACCGTCAACCTTAGATTTTTTACGGTCGATCCGTTGATCGACCGCCAGCCTTGAATAGCGTTTTTAGTGGTTTTGAATGGTGTTTTAATATAGTATTTTATGTTCGAAGTTTTCGGGGTTGCTTTCCGTTGCAGGGGTTCGCGGTTGACGGTCGTGGTACCGTCGTAATGCCGGGACCCGCTACGGATCGGCTGGCAGCTGTTGGTAGTACCGCTGCAGCGATCATGTTAGACTTGTATGTTGCCTGATCATACTGATGCATGCTTTATTCTCTGATCTGTGTATGTTCATAGCATGCATTCTCTGTTGTGCATTAGTTGCATGGTTAGGGCGTGGGTGATTTGTGGATCGCCGTCCTGAGGCTGGAAGCTCGGATTTAGCCATAGGACCGGGGTTGGGTAGTTAGGACCCGGTTTGAATTGTGGTGTCCAGTCAAATTGGATGATAGGCTTAGATGACTGGTACACCTGTTGCTTGGTGATTATAGAAGTCGTGTCGGCCTTGAGTCGGATGCTGAGGTGTTGCCCGTGTTCCACTGTGTTGACCCTTGAGTAGAGAGGTTGACTACTTAGCGGTGCAGTTTCCCGCCTGCAGTGCCGGTACCTGCTTGTGGGCCAGCAGTGTTGTTTCCTACTACTGAGTGCGACCATGTTCGTGGGCCTCAGGGACACGCGGTGGGGTTATGGGACCCCTGTATACACCCAGGTCTTACTTGAGGGCGACACTCTTGCGTTCCCCTTCCTTCTGTGTGATGTAGTGTGGAACCATACTGAGCTTTATGCTCACTCCTACCCGGGCTGCGTTTTGCAGGTGTAGGCGCCAGCTCTTCTTCAGTAGCCCCTACCGGGCAGGTGTTTGGTGGCGCGGCGGCGTCTGGCGGGGTTTGAGGTCCGGTGATCCCTTTCTACACTTTTGTTATAATTAGTCTCATGCGGGAGTATGATGTATAAACTGTTGTAACCCCCTTGATGTTTGGATTATTATATTATATCTGTTGAGGTTTTAAATTTGTTGTAATATTCAGGGGTGCTTATGAATTGAATTGTGAAATCAGTCACTTGGGGGAGCCCCTCGCCTTTATTTCCGCATTTAGTTAGGTTCCGGTTCGCGTCGCCCGACCCGGTTGGGCTTTCGCGGGTCGGGGCGTGACACCACCTACCATAGTTCGACGAGTATGACACCTTTTGAAGCAGTGTACGGCCGACCCCCGTCGAAAATTCCTCACTACCTGGCCGGCGTTTCCCCTGTAGCTAAAGTGGATCGGGTCTTAGTTGAGCGAGATGAAGTGATCCGACTCCTCAAGGATAACCTACATAAATCTATCAACCGAACCAAACAAAGGGCGGATGAGCATCGGCGGGAGGAAACTTTCGAGGCAGGCGATTGGGTGTACCTACGGCTTCAGCCATACCGCCAGACTACAGTTTTTCGCAGAGCACACCAAAAATTGGCCAGCATATTTTTTGGGCCTTATCAGATTGTCGACCGAGTGGGGGCAGTAGCATACCGATTGGCCATGCCGGAATCAGCAAAAATTCATCCAAGTGTTCCATGTTTCATTGCTACGGCGACGGGTTGGGCGAGATGAGCCAATAGCTATTGAAGTGCCACCATGTTCTGAAGATGGCATCCCAGTCTTAAAACCGGAGTTCATTCAAGATTACCGCTGGGTGAAGCAAGGGAGGCACTGCGTGGCGGAAGCTCTCGTCAAATGGACGAGTCTTGGACCAGAAGACGCAACGTGGGAGGAAGTTGAGGTACTACGACGCCAATTCCCTACTTTTGTCCTTGAGGACAAGGACAGTCTCCCAGGGGGGTGGATGATAGGTAACCACAACCAGCTCGGCTGCGCAAGCCTAATCCACGTTATCTTTAGTTTGTTGTCAAGAGTCCTAGTTGAGTATTAATGCTAGTAGTAAGAAAAGGCTTGACTAGTATGTTGTAGTTATCTTGATTGGGTGCATCCTATGCTGCTTGTGGCGTACGGCTTAGGAGGGATCGGCCGGACTATTGGACGGCTGAGATTTAGGAGGATGTCTTGTTCGTTGAGGTCATTAGGGTTGGGGTATTTAAGAGTTGAAGTCATGTAATTCATCTTCTTCTTCATAATAGAAAAGTCATGGGTTTTCCAGCCATTAATTGGATTGAGGGGGTGGCTCTACCATTAACAGAGGAGAGATCTTGTGCCCAGTCGTCTTCTGCGGCCAAGTTCTCATCACTATCATACTACTCTAAATGTCTATAATAAGTTATATTAAATTGATGAAGATAAATATGATGATAAATGACGATAACGAATTCGACCTGGGAAATTAATGTGGGGGGGGGGGGGGGGGGGGGGGGCGGTTACGTGCCCCGATCACACGTTGGGGTGGTTACTTGTCAGGTGACAGGGTTCCCTCATAGGGTACATTATACTTAGGTGACTTAACTAGACCAAATGTTAGGTACTGTTTAGAATCCATCCATCCAGGTCCCATCCTTCGCGTGATGGTGACCGTCATTTCCTCACAGAAACTGACGGTCGATGTGACAGTGGATGAGTGGATCGACCGTGAAGTTTTAAGACTGTATTTTGAGCTAGATCGTTAAAGCGACGGTTGATGTATAGATCGACCGTTAGCATACGCAACCAAATAAGTGACCTGGATGGCCGATGTATACACCGTGGGATGCATGGATCCCATAATCCCTTTGCACCAACGATTCGAGCAACTAAACAGACCCTGGTTTTCCAATCCCCCCGCGCCAAAAAGAAAAAAAAACTAATCTAATATCTGAGTTATCAATATATTCTAAAAAATACATGCCCTATGAAAAGTAACGGGGTTACACTAGTGGAGGAAAAAAAAGACAATCAGATATTGCTCTGAACATATTAGTACCAATTCGCAACCATTCACTTGTTTGCTAATCAGTCTTATAAGGAATAAATATGGTTATTCATGTATTCCCTCCTCATTATAAGGTAGAATGTTATATAATACGGGTTATGGTATAATAATCAATTGATATAATACGATTATGGTATAATAATCAACCTTATCTAATTCACCGATATATGTCAACCTTATATTTATTTTATATGCAAAGGTATGTTCTATCATACTGCTCCAAATGTCTCTGACAAGTTATATTAAATTGATAAAAATAGATCTAAATCATCGAAAATGAAGACAACGAATTTGAGAATAAGAATGGGGTAGTGGACGGTTACGTGTCAAGTGACAAGGCCATTTAGTATGTATATATATGTACTAGTGATGTCCATTGTCACTCACCAACTCTATCAAATAATCACTCAATAACTCTTTTTCACTAAACCCTCTCAACCTAGAATTATTATGTCATATACGTTTCATTAGGACATTATTTTGCCACCCAGGACATCATGATAGTTACCTTATAACCATTGATGATGAGTTGATGACTGGAGTTACCTCACGTCTGGGTGGTCAACAGTCAGGTGACAGGGTTCCCTTATAGTGTATATTATACTTAGGTGACTTAATGACCAAATGTTAGGTACTGTTTAGAATCCATCCAGGTCCCATCCTTCGCGTGATGGTGACATCGATGTTCCTATCCTTTTCTTTGCGCCTATCTAGAACTAATTAAACACTAGCAAATAAACAAGGTGAATTTATTTATCCAATCACAATATGCACGAGATTGACATATAATAGTCACTAAAGACGACCAGGACAATGCTAAATTGTAATTGCCTTAAAATATGAAAGATATACATGAAAATTGTACGAAGAAAACGACGCAGACGTGCCTCTCTTTAGAATTTGGTCCTTGCACCCGAGTATAATATGAAATTAAGTCTTAGATTATATTAATATAAATTCAACTCGAAAGTTGAAACCAACAGGTGACATCACCTCATGGCATATAAGATTTCGGCCGAGCATGGCAGCATCAAGAATTTATGTCAATTTATGCACATGATTCAATCAAGAGTAGTGGCTGACCGATCCACCGTGTATTACATGGGGGGTGTTAGATTAGATTGGTGCCACTTATCATCAATCAACACACTCTATTTTTATATATATTAAACAAATATGCGCACCGAGATATTGCCTATCGCATCGACTATTAGTTGCTTGACACCAGCCGAGTCCCTTGTCTATTATGTAGCTATGTGCATGTTTCACGCTGAATTATAAAATCCAGTCAGTGTATTCACCAGAATAGCCCAATTCCTTTTTTTCTTTTATTTAATAAAGGTGGGATTATTTTGCTTGGTTCGTTCGGAATGTTTCAATGGTTCGGTCCTAAACGAAAATTAATTCATGTTTGTGATCAAATCATTGCACATATTCATTAGAAACTGATATATTTGCACATTTCTTTGATATTTTGATTGAAGACGTAACTTGAAATTAAAAAATAAAAGGTCATGCAAGCGCGGCGCTGACGTGGCAAGACCAGACATATTTTGATTATTTTGCTTGGTTCGTTCGTATAATTTTCTTTTTAAATCCACTTGTCTTTCGATTTGTCAATGGAGGGACACTTTCGTGTTTGTTTACAAAGCAGGCCAAATTCATAAATTCGGGACCAAAATACCCCTTGTCAATTCTCTCTCATCATTTAATGTCATCTGACACAAGTATGAGAGAGAGAAATGAGAAAATTCCTTACTTATGCTAGGAATTTCTTAATGTCACATGACATACCATAAGTGAGAAATCCTTGTCAATTTCAAGGAATCATTGGTTATTAGTTAGGAATATTTAGTTATTACTTAGTAGATACCCTTCAACTGTAGTACAAAAAACAGAGCCTGCCTCTTCTCTCTTCACCCGCTATCTCTCTCTCTCCTCTCTTTCTCCCCTGTTTTTTCCCTCCCCTCTCCCCTCTCTCCCCTCTCCCCTCTCCCTTTCTCTCCTCCCTCTATTTCTCTCTCCTTCCTCTTTCTCCGGCACATCGCTCGGCGCCCCCGCCCCGCCTACAACGACCCCCACGCCCCGCCGGGAGAGGAAGGGCCGGAAGGGGGGGACGGGTGGGAGGCATCGAGCTCGGAGCCTCCGAGCTCCCCTGTGCTCGATGCCGCCTCCGAGCTCCCCCGTGCTCGATGCCGCCTCCGAGCTCCCCCGTGCTCGATGCCGCCTCCGAGCCAAGGACCCCGTCGAGGGAGGACGGGGTGACGTCCCCCGTCGAGGGAGGACGGGGCAAGCGAGCAGCGAACTTCCTCCGCCCCGCCCCGCCTTCCTCCTCTGAGGTCGATGCCGTCATTGCCGGCGCCACGTCCAACGCCTTGCACGAGCTGCAGATCCCCATCGCCTCCGGCGTCTCTCTCCCCCCACCCCTCTCTCTCTCTCTCTCTTCCGCCCTCTCTCTCACTTCCGCCCCCATCACCGGCGAGGACTCCATCCCCGACCATCCCTCACCTCTCCACTCCTCCACCCCCTCGACGTCGCCCCGTCCACCGTCGACATTGCCCGGCCTCCTCTCCTCTCCTTTCTCTCCCGCCGGCCTCTCTCTCTCCCGTGCTCCCATGCACGGCATCCTCCCTCGACGTCGCCGGCGAGGACTGCATCCCCGACCATCCCTCACCTCTCCACTCCTCCTCCACCCCCTCGACGTCGCCCCGTCCACCGTCGACATCGCCCGGCCTCCTCTCCTCTCCTTTCTCTCCCGCCAGCCTCTCTCTCTCCCGCGCTCCCATGCACGGCATCCTCCCTCGACGTCGCACCGTCCACCGTCGACGTCGCCCCATCCCTCACCTCTCCACTCCTCCTGGAGCTGGTGCTGCACCGGATCGGAAGAGAGAGCGAGGTGAGGGGCGGAAGAGAGAGAGAGAGAGTCCGAAGAGAGAGAGAGAGCGAGGGAGAGGGGGCGGGAGAGAGAGGGAGAGAGTGAGTGGGGGAGCTAAGTAGAGAATTCCTCCAATAAGTAGGGAATTCCTCCAATAAGTAAGTAATTCCTCCAATAAGTAAGGAATTCCTTACATAGGTAAGGAATTCATAAACTAGATAAGAGTAAGGAATTCCTTACTTATGCAAGGAATTCCTCAGTAAGGAATTCATAAGACAGTTGTTGTCTCTCTTCATCCGATCTCTCTTTCTCATTCCACATGGTCTTCTCTCTTCATCGACTCTCTCTCTCTCTCCACTTATCTTTATCTCTCCTCAACCTTTCTCTCTCCTCCGACCTCTCTCTCTCTCCCATTTCTCTCTCCTCCGGCCTCTCTCTCTCTCCTCAACCTCTCTCTCTCCTCTGGGAGAGGAGGAGAGAGAAAAATGGGTGGAGAGAGAGAGGTTGAGGAGAGAGAAAGATGTGTGGAGAGAGAAAGTTGGGTGGAGAGAGAGAGTCGATGGAGAGAGAAAGAT
Source organism: Narthecium ossifragum (assembly GCA_963920575.1). Taxonomy (NCBI): domain Eukaryota; kingdom Viridiplantae; phylum Streptophyta; class Magnoliopsida; order Dioscoreales; family Nartheciaceae; genus Narthecium; species Narthecium ossifragum. Next base: position 27,598,079 of record OY986965.1, read on the forward strand.
GGGTGAAGAGAGAGAGTCGATGGAGAGAGAAGACCAGGTGGAGAGAGAAAGAGAGATCGGAGAGAGAGAGAAAGATGGAGAGGGAAAGACCAGGTGGAGAGAGAGAGTCCATGGAGAGAGGGGGTGATGGAGAGAGAGAGAAAGATTAAGGATTACTCACTTAAAAATTGAAGGCTTCCTCACTTAAAAATTAAGGATTCCTCACTTCGTCACAAATTGAAGGATTCCTCACTTAAAATTGAATGATTCCTCACTTAAAAATTGAAGGATTCCTTAATTTTCAATTGAGAAATCCTTCAATTTTTAAGTGAGGAATCCTTCAAGTTTTAATTGAGGAATCCTTCAAGTTTTAAGTGAGGAATCCTTCAATTTTAAGTGAGGAATCCTTAAATTTTAAATGAGGAATCCTTAATTTTTAAGCGAGGACTCCTTTAATTTTTAAGTGAGTAATCCTTAATCTTTCTCTCTCTCCTACCGACTCCTCTCTCTCCATCACCCCCTCTCTCCATGGACTCTCTCTCTCCACCCGGTCTTTCCCTCTCCATCTTTCTCTCTCTCTCTCCGATCTCTCTTTCTCTCTCCACCGACTCTCTCTCTTCACCTATCTTTCTCTCTCCATCCACTCTCTCTCTCTCCACCCAACTTTCTCTCTCCTCGGCCTCTCTCTCTCTCTCCACGCATCTTTCTCTCTCCTCGACCTCTCTCTCTCCACCCATCTTTCTCTCTCCTTGACCATAGAGAGAGTTGATGAAGAGAGAAGACCAGGTGGAGAGAGAAAGAGAGATCGGATGGAGAGAGACAACAACTGTCTTATGAATTCCTTACTCATGGGAGGAATTCCTTACTCAAGGGAGAGGGGAGAGGGGAGAGGGGAGAGAAAGGAGAGGGAAAAAACAGGGGAGAAAGAGAGGAGAGAGATGCGGGAGGAGAGAGAGAGGTAGGAGGAGAGATAGAGATAGCGGATGAAGAGAGAAGAGGCAGGCTCTGTTTTTGTACTGCAGCTGAAGGGTATCTACTAAGTAATAACTAAATATTCCTAACTAATAACCAATGATTCCTTGAAATTGACAAGGATTTCTCACTTATGGTATGTCATGTGACATTAAAAAATTCCTAGCATAAGTAAGGAATTTTCTCATTTCTCTCTCTCATACTTGTGTCAGATGGCATTAAATGATGAGAGAGAATTGACAAGGGATATTTTGGTCCTGAATTTATGAATTTGACATGCTTTGTAAACAAACACGAAAGTGTCTCTCCATTGACAAATCGAAAGACAAGTGGATTTAAAAAGAAAATTATACGGTTCGTTCGGAATGCTTCAATGGTTTGGTCCCAAACGAAAATTAATTCATGTTTGTGATCAAATCATTGCACATATTCATTAGAAACTGATATATTTGCACATTTCTTTGATATTTTGATTGAAGACGTAACTTGAAATTAAAAAATAAAAGGTCATGCAAGCGTGGCGCTGACGTGGCAAGACCTGACATACATTCGTCAATACTTTCTTCGGAGGCATATAATAATAATATTTTATTAAAATAATATTATTTTAAAAAATTCCTTATATTAGCCATATAATTAAAACTATTTCTTTTTTTTGTTGAATGATAAAGTTCTTGCCACATTCCAATGGGAACAAGAAAGAATTATAAGTAAATAAACAATAAAAAGCGAACCCTTCTAAAATAATATTAAAAAAATAACTATATATATAAGAAAAGCCCGCTTCGTCCTCAAGCCAGCAGCGACTCTATGAAATGCTCCCTCATCCACGCTTCGAAACCTAGAATCGTAAATGTTTGCTTTATAATTGGAAAATTCCTGTTTTCTAGACGCACATTACTCCACACTGGCTCAATTCATCCCCTCCTCTTCTCTTAGATCTAGGATTTCACTCCATTCCATTTTCGAGAGATCTCGATCTCCATCCATCCCCATCGAATGAGGTTTGGAATGCAATTGTTGTGGTTTTCTTAGATCGCGGTGAGTGTTTGGGAGCCTGCGATGGGGGAGGGTGGCCGGTTCCAGCTAGGAACCGTCGGCGCGCTGAGCTTATCGGTTGTCTCCTCCGTTTCGATCGTGATATGTAACAAGGCGCTCATCAGCTCCCTCGGCTTTACCTTTGGTGACCCACCTATCCCCATTTCTTAGTCGTTTCCATTCGTAGAATGCTTCAAGAATTGTTCTTTGCCGGATTTTGTTATGTTTTGAGTTTGTATTTGAAAGAATTTGAACCTCGATTTTCTTGTAGGCGGATAGACGATGACTAGTGATTTCCCAAGGCTCCGTGCTTACATTGAAACACTTTTGTGTTTTGAGTTGCATAATTTGATTGGGTTTTAGCTAGTTTTTGGTTTTTGGTGCTCGATTCTTGAGTATTGGTTTTTTGTGGTAGTTCTTGAGTTTTTGGATGTTTTTTGAGGTTTTGCTGTGTGTGGTTGATGACTGTCGACTTGATGACTTGATACTTGTGGTTTCTTGCAGCAACGACATTGACGAGTTGGCATCTTCTTGTCACGTTCTGTTCTCTTCATGTGGCTTTATGGATGAAGTTATTTGAGCACAAGCCGTTTGATCCAACGGTGGTGATGGGTTTTGGGATACTTAATGGAATCTCTATTGGGTTGTTGAACTTAAGCCTTGGTTTCAACTCGGTTGGATTTTATCAGGTGCTTTTTTCCTCTATCCAGACATCAATTAGTTTTAGGATTAAATACTTATATGTCCTTGAAGCTCATGCTGGATTTTTATGTCAAAATTTGTCTCCCTGGGGGCACTTGTTTTGTATGAGACACTGTTTAAAACAAATCTCTCTTCTTGTGCTAGTCCCGAAAATGGATATCAGTATAGTGCTCAAGTAAATCATTGTTTATTAGGTGGATGCTATAAGGCATGGAGTGTTCGTGGTAATGTATGCCTATGAGTTTCCCTGATCACTTATGTATATTTGCTGCTCGTCAAGGTGTATATCGTCCTGATGTATTCTCCTTGACCTACTTTCTTCGTAAGCAGGTCTATTCCTAACCTCACAATGCACATCGTCTTCTAAAGTATACGCTATCAGTTGTATTACACAAAATACTTGCTAGTGCTCACACACAAGCAGGTTGGAAATGTATTTTTCTAATGCTTTCTCATACCCAGATGACAAAGCTGGCAATTATTCCTTGTACTGTGCTGCTGGAGACTCTTTTCTTTAGGAAGAAGTTCAGGTAAGTCCAATAGATTACTGCTACCAAAGTTTTTTGAGAAGCAAATGGCTGTTCTACTTGTTCACGCGTTACAATAATTCGTTAATGTGAGAGCGAAGCTCCAGAACTTGTTTCCCCTTCTCACATATCTAAGCATGACTATGCTACTTACTATGAGTTATGTTGTAATCCATATTCTCAAGGAGTGACGGAGGAGGACTTTTGTAGTGTAGTGCTAGACAAACAAATAACGTACTCTATTGATTAGGAGTAATTAGACAATAAATAAATCATTTTAAGGTTTTTGTGATTACATGGCAACTAGAAGTGCAGAAAAATTGTACCAGCAGCAAGATATGGGTAGAAAGATTTGTTTCTAATTGCATCAAAGTTTTCATAACTGCCCCCAATGAGTTTTGAACCTTATTTATTTTCGGCAAAACTTGGAGTTCTCATATCATTAAGCTACTGTAGAATGTTTAACTGTACATCTGACAAAAGCAAGCCAAATATTTTGCAATATGTATTGTAAGCGGCAGTCTTTCACCTTACACAATGGTGATTCATCCCTTCATGAGCATGTAAAGTAGCTAAACTTTAACAGTCTTGATTTTGTTCACTAAAATTCCTCATTTGTCATTGCAGTAGGACTGTGCAGCTTTCACTCACCATCCTTCTTTTTGGTGTCGGAATTGCAACTGTTACCGATTTGCAACTCAATATTCTGGGTTCAGTCCTATCTTTACTTGCAGTTGTGACGACTTGTGTCGCTCAAATTGTATCCTTCAGTGATGATGCTTTACACATTTAATGAATCTCAAAACCTGGTGGTCAATTAAGCACCGTTAATCTTCCAAAATCAGTAGATTGATGGTCACTGATGCAGAAAAAGTCTGATAACATTGAGTCTTTTTTGTCACCAGCTTGAAGTCTAATAGATAGTTGGTGGATGTCATTAAGTCTATGGATTTGTGTTTTGCTTGAGTATAATCAAATTGGCTGTTTCAATCTCTGAATATGTGTTTGTCATGCCTTATTTTGAGGCTATTAATGTCAATAAAACCTTAATAGTTCTCAGATGACAAATACAATTCAGAAGAGGTTTAAGGTTTCTTCAACGCAACTATTGTATCAGTCTTGCCCCTATCAAGCTCTTACACTCTTCATTAGTGGTCCATTGCTCGATGGGCTTCTGACAAACAAGAACGTTTTTGCTTTCAATTACACACCTCAAGTTCTGGTAAGCTATTGGGTTAATATTACATTTGGTTTTGAAGACTTATTGTTGAATTTGGTTTTGAAGACTTATTGTTGACATTTTCTTTTTAATGCAGGTTTTCATCGTGATGTCTTGCCTGATTTCTGTCTCTGTCAACTTCAGTACTTTTCTTGTAATTGGAAAGACATCGCCCGTGACCTATCAAGTTTTGGGCCATCTCAAAACTTGCCTAGTGTTAGCTTTTGGATATTGTTTACTCCATGATCCCTTCAGCTGGAGAAATATATGTGGAATTTTGGTTGCAGTCATCGGGATGATTCTTTATTCTTATTTCTGTTCAATTGAGAGCCAACAAAATACCAGTGAAGCATCTGCTCTGGCTTCACAGGTAAACCATAATTATCTTCCGGAAATGCTTTATTACTGCCCATGTCCTATATCCTCTGAAAACTTTTCTTTTTTGTAACAAGATCTGATTATGCATATTTTGATTTTCTATTTCCTTTCATTGGGTGGAATAAAGAATCAGAAAAGTAATAGGAAGAAATGTAAAAGGTAGTAATGAAACTTTGTTTACGAAAAAAGAATGGTTCCGGAGTTATGTAGAGAAAGCTGTTGCAAAAATGTGCTTAGCAAGTTACATTGGCTCTTCGCCCTTGGGAAATACCCGTCAAAAAATCTTGGTTAGCAGCTGGGTGGGTCAGGTCTTGCCCTGATGGTGATCTGGAGAGATTTGAAATGGAGGGGTAGGGAATGTCATATCTACTATAAAAGGTCTTGATAGTAACGACTCCTGTGGTCCACTTGTTGTTCTGTAATTTCATGTTGGCCTTATGTTGGGTTATTTGCTCATTGTACTTGATTTATCTAATCTGGTTTCTCCTCTTTCTCCCTGACTATCCAGGAAAGCGAATCTGATCCACTGCTTAGTGTTGAAAACGGTATCAGTATGGTTACTGATGGCGTCGTTCAGAAGGCTACAGTATGGAACTCAAACAAAGATCTACATGCATGAAGCCTGCCCTTTTTTATCTTTATCATCTAGGCAAGTTCAACTAAACGATAGCCATCGTGTTGGAGGCTTCTGGAATCCGAAACCTCTACCTGCATTGCTTGATTAATTGCTCTCCCTTCTTGAGCTTTTCTGTAACTGCCTCTAATTTTCGATTCAATTTGGAAGAAAAAAGAAGAAAGTGATTCGTTCTTAGCAATTTTTTGTTGTGGTGGAAAATGCTCGAGGAATTTTTATTCTTTTAATGTGTTGGGCCCCTCTCGTCAAATCATAAATCAAATGTTCTCGGGCCAGAAAGTGCAGTGGTCATCCTGATTCTTTTTTGACAGTCAAAGTTTGATTAACGTGTTTGGTGTTACTTTGTTAGTTGAGAATATTTTTTCCTGATGCAATCATTCTTTACTAGTAAGCTTAGTAAGAAACAAGGCAATTTTGTTTGGATTAAGAGAAGCATGGCAAGAAGATGAGACAAGCATACTCGTGTTCCATGGATTTTCTATTGTTCATATTCGGCGTTACTTTAATGTGAGGGTAGATGAGATTGCTTGATCTGCCCGTGATATAATTCCCCTGGTGAGATGATAACAACTTAATGTCTAAGTTGTAGCTTCAGCTAATCTATTCAACAAAAAAAAGCTCAGTAAGAAACAGAGATGTCAGAGTAGAAAGATACATATGAGCCCCGTGACGATTACGTTGGGCTCTTTTTTCTTGTTCTTGTCATTGTAGGTTGTGTATACCTTTCATAGCATGAGATCTGACTATAATAATTAGCCAGGGGTCCAAACGCCTGCCTCACAACTGCTACGCAAAAGAAGAGTCCTGCTCTGAAGGATATCTGATTATTGACATCAACTAATCAAAAAAAAGAATAAAAAATCTGATTATTGACATAGGTTTTTAGTTCCTTATCTACATTAAATGTTATACTCGGCCTTTTCAACGGATTAATAGCCGAGGATGTCCATTTCCGAGACATAATTTTGAAACGTTGGACTTGAAACCCTTCAAATAACAGAGCAACAATTGGTTTCAAAGGACCGCCATTCCTGGTTGATGCGCTCTCGTATTGACACGCGAAAGACAGTCAAATCACGCTCACTCGAATTCTTTTGTGTGTGTTAAATAAAAAAAAGTCCAACGCCTTTAATATCCCTGTGGCACACGCAGTTACCTTGAACTAAATCTCTTTCTTACGTTCCAAAATCTGAAAATAACAGAGGGATCTGAAACAATCTCATTCAGAGGATCACCTCAAGCATTCAACACCAAGAGGGAGAGCTTCCCAATCTTGTCTTCTTGGTTTATGCCTATCCGTTGAAAACAACAGCAGCACAATGGATGGCCACCTGCATGATTGGTTATGAACTCAAATGGTACCATCGTCTCCAGCAGCAACATGTTCACGATGCCCCCTCCTAACATTATTCCACTGTATAAGGCCACCCCCTCTTCTTCCTTTTTTTTCTACCTTTTTTGGGAGGTAGATTGGAATCAAACACAAACGAGATAGTCAAAAATGTAAGCTTCTGATTCATATGCACTAAGAATTCTGTATCCCGTCCGAGTCCGAGCATGTCGAATCCTCTTCATGTTTATGCATGCTCAATCTTTACATCAGGCTACCTCGAGATAAAATAATCAGGATATCTGAACTCAATGCTATTTTTCTACTGACCAGTTACCTTTACTGGATGTTGAGGATACATTTGAGACTACTCCAGTCAGAGGGCCTTCCAGAAGTTCTAGAGAAGCCTTCATTTTATTCAACCTTTGCAATGCCTCCACCAGGCATACTGCTATCAACAACAGTTTCCTTCACAAACCTGAAAATACAGTGCTGCTTGAGAATTTTTCTCCTATTGGAATAGCTTAGTAGATGCTGCAATAGCAGGCTAGTTATCACTGGTACTTTTGAGAAACAACTCTTCATTCAAGTAGGAACAAAGACACCCAAACAAATAGAATAGCAGATGCTGTACAATATCCACAAGGAGAAGACAGGATACATACCTTGCTAGTTTGTCTTGAGATGATTGCAAAACATAAATCGCGAGAATAAAAGATAGAACAAGACCTGTTTACCAGATGCACAAAGAAAAGGAAGAAAATCAGAAACATGGTCAGTTAACGCTGGGCATAAGAATCATCTTTACAGGCAATATGATACTACTAGTGTTTCTTCTTTCTGTAACGGACACTAATACTAAACCTGCAAAGGACCATCCGTGGTTCCATGTTCTAAAAGGTGTTCATTAGTTAGGCTTCGGAAAGATAATTAAAAGATTTCAGGGCTTAAAAGCAAGCTTGAGGTGCCTTAAATCTTCCATAAGTTCTTGAAAGAGAGCACCAAATTCTCATCAGAGATTCAATATATACTCTAACAGAGCGTTTATCATCATTGAAGATTCAACATGACTTCTACTGGACTATCTAACACAAACCATTTTCAAGGATAGTATTGGAGAGCTCAAAATATTAAAGACAATTGCAGTTTTAAGCTCGCAGCCCTTTCCAATTCTCTTACTTAGAGAGGCTTAAGCAAAATATACTTCAAGCAATGTTTGCAAGTAGTTCACTGCCTTCAAGATCAGAAGTAAGCCAAAACAACACCCTTGGAATGCAAAAGTGGTCCTGGAAATATTTCTGTTACTAACTGCTTACAGCGAGGCTTTAATGGCACCTAACCTGGAGATCTAATGTCTAAACTTTGAATAATCATTTAAGAAGACCTTCTACATATGCAATGAGTGTCAAAGATTTCCCAATTTGGAAAAAGCTTTACCATTTTGTTTCTTCTAAAAGAAGGATAATGCTTGCTTAACTAGAAATGGAAATGCAAAAGTGCATTACCTGATCCAAATAACACATAAAACCCTCCTGCAACATCTATGTCTGAATGTTCCTCCCTGTAATAGATGCATAGAAATATAACTTGAGTGTACATTTGAGCCTTTAAAATTGACATATAAACCCCTCAGTATTGAAACTGTACATGCATTTCAAGCACAAATAAATCTGTCTACGTCACATTAACAGATCAGTCCCAAAGAAAATTTCTAATCCTAGAAAGAAATAGAGGATAGGATTCAAACCAATTGAATCTCCGCTCGTATATGTTTGGTTTGCTGAAAACGTTACTCATCATGAGAACAGCAAACTAATGATAGGTCAAAGCTAGTTTAGGTTGTAAAAACCTAGTAGGGCTTCATCCAAGACATTATTCATCCGGGCAGCAAATAGCTGCACAGTAAAGAGACTTGGGAGTCATACCTAGGTATAAGATTATGAATGAATAGAAGGGCAGCAAACATCCGGACTGCAGCTAACAGTTGTAAGATTTTAAGCAAATCCTGATTCTTCGACAGAATACGTGGTTGCTTATCGTAAAAGCTGATTTCTAATGGTCCTTAAGACGGTAAAAAACCAGCTTTATGGAAAAGCCCGTTGCAATCTTACAACAAAAGAGTTTGGATACAATCTGATAAGACCTATATGGTTACTAATCCTGTGATGCTCGGAAAGGGCTATACTAGAATCTTTACGATCATCCTGCATACATACAAGTGCATGGAAGAACTCATGTGGGGGGTGTTTGGCAAGCTGAATCTAATAAACTGGTTGTATCATTTGGTTCATATACCAGCTGATTCATGAATCTGGCTATTCTGAATAACTGGATTGTGGTGTTTGGTTGTGCTGTGTCAGATGGTACTGGATCTATGGATCCTGTTGATCTAGCGTTGGCTGTGTTGTGTGAATCTGGTGCATTAGTGGTTGATCATATCGGTATTGTTAAAAAAAAAGCTATGGATTGACCTCACACATAATGACAATAATATTAACAAAAAATCTCATTCATATACAAAGCAGAAAATCACTGTTTAATTTAAATTAATTATCTGTTACAGGTTCAATATGACAATTTCTCTGTTTTTTTCTAATACAAGATCATATGTAAGATTGGCTATACGCTGCTGCAGGATGATAGTGCAGATTATGGGTGCGTTGGCGAGCAAGGAAAAAATCGTTTGATGCAAGGGTACAAAGAGCATGCTTCTTGGCATGTGGGTTGGGCTGGTAGGCTGTAGAGTGGGATATAGAAGGGAGAGAGAGCCTAGAAATTTCTCACCGAGTGAAGAGACGTAAAGGGTTGGAGTTCTAGGGTGGGTTATGTAAGGGAGAAAGAGAGCGGCGGGATTTCTCACCTTCAATGGAAGAGGGGTCGTGACAAAAAAGAACAGGGAAAGGATCTTTTGGTTCTAACAATACAGATATTTTAGATTAGATAAGTAGGTTGTGTCAAGAGGGGATGGAATACGGCTTCCGCTCACCCCTACCGGGTGCCGGGATCCAGTAAATTCTGAATGGAGCGATTCGGCTAATATGGTCCGGACACCAACTAAACACTGGATCAAGCTCTTGATACACCATGATGCAATCCGATACAGCCTGATACAAGCTACCAAACACACCTATAAAGAACAAATACTGCCCATAATCTAAGAAGATCGATATTCTGAAAAAAAAAGTGAAAATGAAACCTATTAGCAGAAACTGGCCATGACCGGATAGGGATTACATTAGCATAAGAATTATCTTTCCCGTATATTAATAAAAGGGAAAATATACTTATCATACTTACCACGTGTATCTAACCAATACAAGTTTAGGCCAATGGTTTTGATCCCAAAAATGCTTGTGGATGTCCTGGTGAGCTTCAATATCTGGTCAAGCAGCAAAGGAAAAAAAAATAAACATTTCAACAGAGAGTCAGTCCTAAAAAGAAAACAAATGGCTTCAATCTCGGGAAAAGGATATTAAGAAATATTGCAAATCTACTACAAGTTTATAAACTCTGGCACTGGATTCCTGACAAATGCAACTTTGGGAAGTCAGAGGCTCATCTGAAAACTAGACGAAAAACTGGCTGCAGCATAAATCTGTGTACTCTACGTAACTAATATCCAAGCAACCAAGAAAAAACACTCTAGAGAAGAGAATGAAGAAAAAAAGGAGGCAGCAAAAAATTAGCAGCATTTTCGAGGCTTATCAAACAGGGATTACCAAAAAAATACAGTTTGCAATGTATCAGCCTTCAAAATGCTAAGAATAACTCACATGTATATGCAAGAACCAAGTTCAAACTTCTTCAGCTATTAAATGTTACCACGATGCACACCTATATAACCATGAAATAGCACGATTGAAGCTAAAGAGACATGATGACTATCTAGGCAGAGACAAGACAATTTAAAAGCATGCAAAAATAAGATCAAATGAGAAGGTCGACCAGCAAAAGAAAGCAAAGAAAGCAATAGGGAAAAGCTAAACCATGACATAGAACAGAGCAAAGTTTTCGATACATACAGTGATGAGGCATATCTACAACTTTGGCCGTCACACCATGTAAATCACTTCCAGTGTACCTCTGCAAGAAATCTGATTACATGTTACTCCTGCCTCAGATATAATAAACTCTAGTATCTACAGTTTCATGCTGTAAATATTTAGCACGGAGGAGGAATAAACTTCTAGATCCTTTCGCTTACCAGATGCACATCAATCATTGGAACTTCAGTACTCTTGCGGTTTATTAGTAGAAGCCAGGGAATAAGAAACTTCTCATGGCCAACTTGAAATGATCTGCAAGTCGAACCCCTCTATAAGAACTTTGATCTACTTGATACGATGCAAGGCATGGCATTTGAAGCAAAAAAATTACCCTTGAAGTAAGCCCAGGCATTCAAACAAGTAGACCTACACCATAGGACTTCATGAGTTGACATGCAAGTAACACCTCAAAAAAAAATTTAAATGATTTGTCTTCTGTGAATCTATACAAAACAGTCCTTGTGGTGAGAAAAGACAATTAGACCATTATTATAACAGGGAGAAAGGAAAAGATGCTTCTGTGAAAAAGGATGAGAAAAGACCCACATTATACAAAGAAATCTTTAGAAAGGAATAAAAGATAAACATCTAAACTGCTAACAAGATGTCAAGAACTCTAGCTGCAATTGGAATTATAGTTTGGTTAGCAAGTCACTATTTAGTTACCCACGTCATTCAATCCTACATCTAAACAACTAGTGATTATAGTCAAGACTCTACAGAGATAAACCAGGTTAGAAAAAATATTAAGCACACATATATCTTGAGTCATTTTATATTGTTTCTTCCACTAAACATGCACGGATCATAAGGCAGAGAGAACAAAATCCCGAGCACCTGGCCAAAGTGACTACTCCCCTTCATCCTCTGGAATCATCTCTACGTCCCAAAATCTTTATTTTGAAATAAGCATCACAACAATCGACTGATTGTGTTGCACTATGTTCCTCTGCAACAGAGGAACCTTTCACAAAGTACTCCAGCCAATAATACGCAAAGGGATCCTAAAACCCTCCAGATTTAGTCCTTGGACGGATGAAATTGCCATAATAAAACCCTTTGCAGACCCAGGACAACCGGGATTAGGCAAAAGAGACACATTTTGATAACTTTCTTTCTCTTTTGACATTCCACATGGAAACTACAAGATCGAATGAACCATAATTCCAAGAAAACAAAAGATAACCATATAAAACTCACATCTTATAAGCATCGGCCCCAGTGTAACCAACAGGTTTCTCTATCGGAATCAACACCTGCACACCAAGAACACAACACAGAACAAAGGATAAGAAATAAAAAAAAAGCAGAAACCCTCGTTCAAGAAAGATTGATAGATAGGTAATGATACCTCGCGATTAACAGCAAATAATGGACAGTGGCGGCCGATGACATCGTGCCAAGTCGATCTGGACTGTGAATTTCCGGATTACCGATCAAGATAGAGATCAAGATAAGAGACGGACCAACAAAAAAAGAGACCGATCTAGGGTTCAAGAAGAGGACTCACCCCGTGGTATTGGCCGGCCTTGCTCATGGGGATTATGTCGCCAGGCCTGTACGCGAGAGCGATCGACACCAGAGCCGAAATCCATATGAAAGAACAGAGACTAATGGATGGAAAAGAGAAGCTGAGAGCTTTAGCCATGGTGTAGTCGAGGCGCCGGGCTGCGAAACGCTAGAGAGGTTGTTTAATGGCGAGTTTTATTCCGAAAAGATCCTTAAACCCCTCAAGAATTTGCATATGCTGAACAGGAACTGGGGGTCTGTTGCTGTAAATATCCCGTTTCGGGGGGCTTTCCTGCAAACAAAGCGAGGAACAATTAGTGATGGCAGCGGATCGGGGCGGATATTGGAAATACCATACCCGTCCCCGCACTCCTCCGCCCATACCATAACCGTCCATTCCCCTCGCGGATAATGGGGATCGCGGACCATAACCATTCCCGCGGGTACGCGGATATTACCCGCAATCCGCGGTTACCCGCAATCCGCGGTTATCCGCAAAACCTAAAAAAACCATTCAATTAGCATTAAGCCTCTAAGATCTAAATCTAAATCCACCAAACTATCATCAACATTCGGTCTCTAAAATCTAGATCCATAAACACTCATCAACAATTAGTCTTTATTAGAGTATTATTACAAAAATAGACTCTTTAAAATCCATCAAACCAACATTTAGTGGCGGGGGGCGGATATGCGGGGCGGGGCGGATAGCGGGGCGGATTTTACCCAATACCATAATCCGCCCCGTACCTGCGCGGATTTAAATTTGAAAACCATACCCGTATCCACGGGTAAAAAATCTATACCATACCCGTCCCCATCGGTGCGGATCGGATCGGTTATCCAGCGGGACGGTCAATTTTGCCATCCCTAGGAACAATTCATGGCCCGGGAATAAAAGTAAGATTAATTAACGTTTAGTTCATTCATATAGAAATATTTAGCTTAGGTACTCGTATATTTTTCGTAAGGTATTTAGTATATAATATTTTTTTATTATTAAAATGTCCTTTCAATATTCCTAACATATCCCAGTGACTGTTCATATTTCTAGTGATTGTTCACATTCCAGTGATTGTTCATATTCCCGGTAAAAAGTAAGTTACTTTTCACGATTACGGAAAGTAAGTTACTTTCCACGATTACGAGGAAGTAGCTTGTATACTTAGTGATGGAACCGTTGAAAATAACTTGAATTACTTTACAGATTAAACCAATGGAAAGTAACTTAAGTCTCGTTGATAAAATATACAAGTTACTTTCCACTTTTTAGGTATTGTATAAGTTACTTTTCACTTTTTTGCAAATATACAAGTTACTTTCTATTTTTTTGCGAGGGGGGAGCCGCCGACGGGGGTGGTTATAGGGGGGGGCATTTTTGTCCGATCGCCTCTATTGCCATATCAAAAACAAATTGAGATCTATTGTCAAAGTCTATTTTTTTCAGCCCCTATTGATCCTTCTTTCTAAAAGTTATTTTGGATAAGTAGTAATGATTATTTGGATAAGGAAAAAAATAAGAGGAGTATGGCCTAGGGGATAAAAGTTATTTTGGATTAAATAGTAATGATTACTTGGATAATGAAAAAGTAGAGAGGAGTAATAGGTGGAATGGGGATAATTTTTTATGGGTGTTTGGGGATAAAGTGTGAAATAAGAGGAATATTCCCCCTTAACCCGGGATAACCGAGTTAAAAGTTATCCCGGGTTAACTATCCCCGCCCCAAACGGGGCCCATGTATTGCTCCGCCGTCACGGGTGGCGTGTTTTTTAAGAGGATGTTTTGATTAATAATTGTACATTTTTGTTTTTGCAAATTCTTGGACATACCTACTCGGATAGTTTTCTCTCTAGATTCTATAGATTTAAGGCGGCATTTGGTTTGAAAAATATTTTCATACTTTTATTCTGTATTTTTAAATTTTTTTTAGTACAAGTTTGTATTTTTGTAACACAATTTACATTCTACTAATTCATATTTTTCTCATACATCTAGATGATAGCTTCTGTCTTGACAGAAAATAGAAATCTTATAAGACTTACATATATAAGCATTGTTTTGCGATTTTGAGTGGTGGAGTTAATATCATAGCTTAAGCTGATACAAAATATGAATTCATATTTTTTTATAAATCAGCAAACCAGTGCTCTGATAACATATTAGCTCTGACCACTTGATTGAGCATGTTTTAGTTATCTGGAGGAAATATTGGGGATAAAAAAAATCAATGCATTTTTTGGAATTGCGTTGCACACAAATGAATGTCTATCTTGAGATTCAGAACAATTGTTGATTTCTTTGATTTGTTACGTTCCATAAGTCAATAACATATTAAAGTGTGGTGACCGGCTAACCCTCGTTTCTCTATTCTAGCTATTTGCATGAGTTGCAAACTTAATATATTTATGTTAAAATATGTTGGTTTAGAAAAAGCTATCTTGCACAAGACATCCTTCAATGGAGATATCAATGACGACCAAACTTGAGCTGATTCATACTGAACAAAATCTGAATATTCCCTTCTTTTGGGTAGTTAGCAACCTGATGCACCCTGAATTTTTTCTTCACATCGGCTATTTGTTGAGTGTCATCACAAAAAGGTGCACTTGAGCTGATTCGTATTGAGGAAATTTAAAATCATTTTTCTGTTCTTTCCCTGGGCTAACTCCAACATTATAGCCATACTTGTGAACCTGTAAATATGCATTGAAACTTCAGTAAATTCTTGAAACATAGCATCTTATTCTCATTCAAGATTTCACATGTATTCTACTAGAATACCGGACCAAATCATTTTCAACAACTGCATTCGGCACAGTTCAAATAACAACAGATATTTGCAGTTCTAAGCAAAATATACTTCAAGCAATCTTTGCAAGTAATTCACTTGCTTGAACATGAGAACCAAGTCAAAACAACACTCTTCTAATGCAAGCATCTTGTGCCCACTACATGAAAGAATAACTAATGTGGAGAACACATTACTGACCATGATGCCAAGATTGATACTCTGCAAAACGACCATAGTAGTCTAACCTATTAACTGAGACTGGGCATGGCGGGATCTGGATTACAATAGCATAAGAACCATCTTCTCCCTTTATTAAAAAGCTATAAAAAAAAGCACTTAGAAACTTACCAGGTGGATCTTACAAGGAAAATTTTTGGCCAATGGTTTTTGTAAAGTAAACGTTTTTCCTCAGCACTCATGGCTGGAGGATGTGAGGATTTATTTACATCCAAGAATGTAACTAATGCTACAAGTCTGGAAAGTAATTACAATACAATATAATCAGATCCTAAACTATAGCTGTATAATATTTGAATATTTAAATTGCTATCTTAAGATCTTGGCATATCGGCACATATGCTATCATCCCCCCTCAAGCTAACCGTGGAGGCTGGTGAAACGGTAAGCTTGTTTCGAAAAAGAGTGAAGTTATGCTTGGCTACACCTTTGGTGAACACATATGCAATTTGCAGTTCATAGGGCACAAATTGAAGTTGCAGGACTCCGTTAGCTACTAATTCTCGAATGTAATGAAAGTCAATGTCGATGTGCTTGGATCGAGACTTAGTGACAGGATTAGAAGCCATAAATATGGCACTCTTATTATCACATAGAATGTGAGGAGTCTGCCGCGAGGGAATACAGAGATCTCGTAGAAGTTGGGCCATCCAAGTCATCTCTGTAGCTGCAAGTGCTAAGGCTCGATATTCAGCTTTAGTACTAGAGCGAGCCACACTTGTTTGCTTCTTTGCACTCCAAGAGACCAGATTAGATCCTAGATAAATAGCATAACCAGATGTGGAGCGACGAGTGTCCGGACATCCCGCCCAATTAGCATCTGAATAGCCCAAAAGATGATGAGAAGATGAAGAATTCAGATGTAGACCATAATCATAAGTACCCTTGACATAGCGAAGGATACGTTTGAGGGCCCGAAAGTGATCTTGAGTAGGGGCCTTCATGAATTGGCAGATCATGTTGACACTATGAGACAAATCGGGTCGCGTAATGGTCAAGTATTGTAAAGCACCTGCAAGGGATCGATATTTGGTTGGATCTTCAAAGGAACTGCCATTGGCTACTAAATGTTCTCCAACAATAGAAGGAGTGGCAATTGGAGCACACTCAGACATAGTAGCACGTTCAAGGATGTCATTTGCATACTTTGCTTGACTAAGAAAAAGCCCTTGACTACTGCGATGGACTTCAATTCCTAAGAAGTAGTGCAACTCACCCAAGTCCTTCATTGAGAATTCACGCTCAAGTTGAGATATAAGAGAGTGAAGCAAAGATGTATTACTTCCTGTTAAGATCATATCATCGACGTACAGGAGAAGATAAATAGTACCAGCTTTTGAACTGTGAACAAAAAGTAAGGGATCTGATGGACTAGATCAAAAACCCAGATGTAACAAGTATGAACTAAACCGATAATGTCACACCCCGACCCAGAGAACCCATCCGAGCCGAGGCGTGAGGGGAAACTTACACTATTCATCTACAGCTGGCGCGATACAATACGGAATTATAGAAAAACTTAAACAATTTATTCCAGAGGTGAAACAGAAATTCAATTTACATAACATCAGTTGTACTATTCAACATTTGATACAAATCTCCAATGAAAGAATATTATACATTAATCTCAAAAGTTCTCGAAATGTACATAATTTATAAAATCTGCCAAAGTACAACAATCAATCCTCCAGCAACCTCAAGCACCTCTGGATGTAGTCGCGCCACCAAAGCTGATCTGCCGGCTCTACTGAAGGAGAACTGGCGCCTGCACCTGCAAACGCAGCCCGGGTATGAGTGAGCGATAAGCTTAGTAGGGTTCTACTCTACGGCACACTGAAAGGAGGAAAACAACAACAGTGTTGTCTCCCCGCTCAAGTCTAGCGGATGCCACGGGTCCCATAACCCTATTGATGTCCTAAGGGCTCCTGTCATGAATCTCTCTCTTGTCCAAGTTACCAAGATCACCCTAAGCACTAACAGGGGAACAGTACCATGCAGGATCACCCTTACCCAAGCAGGAATACCATGCCTTAGGGAACCACGTCGGGAACACATCGACAACCATCCTTAGCACTTGGCCTTGGGAGACCAACACGACCTCTAAACCTCAAGCAATGATCAGAGTCAACTAGCGTGCATCCTCAACACATGAGATCTGATTATACAATCACACCCTAATCCTGACTACCCAGCCGCGGTCCTAATGGCTAGATCCGAGCTACCCGAGAGCCTCGGATCGGTGATCAACCCATCGCCCGCCTAACCTCAAATGCCTCTAATGCAATCAAGATGCATGCAATGCTCAGGCACATATAATAAGATATAAGCATGCAACAAGATGTCATCAATCATACAGGGCTAGGCATAGCTCATAGCTAGCCAAAAGGGTAAGCATAGCAAAGGCCTCAAATACAGAATATCTATGCTAACCAACAACATATGAGCAAAGCATTCAACACAGATATACAATAGTCTTCAGTACACTCTTGCACCTGACAGACTAAGGTTCCACAGTTACCCCGCAGGTAACTGGCCACATTTATACAATAGCCCTCGACACACGCCCGCAACAGGCTAAGGTTCCACAATTCCTCATTAGCTAGCACTCATAGCTAGCTAATGGCTAAGCACACCATTAAGCAATAACTACATCCAAACGTGTATTAAATGCAAGTAAAACCATAGGTTTGTCCAAAAAGGAAACTTACTCTAATCAATCCTCAAACCCGATAGAAATCCTTTGAAAACGTCATGAAATCCCCATACACACATCCCAACACGATTAGATACTCATCACAAATCAAATCCATCCAAGAAAGATCAGAAAACCCAGTTCAAAGGCCCACGGACGATGTCACGGTCGATCCGTGAGTCCACGGACGATGCCACGGTCGATCCGCCGATCGACCGTGAGACCAAAGCGAAGAAAACCAAGGGCGACGGTCGATCCGACGGTCGACCGTCAGGTAAATGGAGAAAAGGAGAAGATCCCACGGTCGATGGATCGATCGACCGTGGGAGTCCAAAATCGCGACAGAGCCCGACGGTCGATCCGACGGTCGACCGCCAGGCCCAAAAAGCGTAAAATAACACTTGATGGTCGATGCACCGATCGACTGTCGAGCCCCGAAGGAGCGTATCAACGCTTGACGGTCGATGCACCGATCGACCGTCGATCCTTAGGCGCAGTTCATCAGAACAGTGCCGGAAATCTAATTTCTTGGATTTCAAGGATTAAATCTAGTTGGAAATAGATGAAACTTTGCAAACATGTGTAATTAACGATGGGAAATCCAATGGTGCAAAGAAATCATATTTTCGACGGTTAAATCATCAATTTAGGTTAAAATGGCCGAAAACCGATAAACGGCGAGAATACGAAAAACCAGCCGTTAAAATACCGAAATCGCAACGTAGGAATACTGAAAGCGAGCCACACCACAAGTGCTACAAGCTACACAACATTCTAACATGTATTCCTACAGCGAAAAGGCATTAAACCTATCCTAGGAGAACCCGATCCAAAGATCGAGGTAGAAACACCTACCTGAAGAGATAGGGCAGCTCCTCCACGCATCCCCCATGTCCGATCGCCAAGATCCGCTCCGCGAAGATCAACCCTCCAAGCCCTAGCTCAGCCGAAAGAGAGAGGGAGAAGAGAGAAAGAAAGGCCGGAGGAGAAGAAAAGGAAAGGAGAGAGAGAAAGGAAAGGGTTAAATAGAAAGCTGGAATCCATCACAGCCGTCCGATTCGATCTCTCCCGATCGAGCGCCGATCTTCCGATCGGAAGCGCCCTGAAGGTTCTACTCAATCACATACATCAATCAAAGGCCATGTGTGCAACACGGGTGTGAAACTGACCACCAGGGAGCATATTTATCAAAATGACACTGGGGTCAAAAACAACGATGCGATCAACCGATCGCATCCCAAGGCCAACCGGGCCATGCCACAAACCCAGACCCTCGACCTAACGCGGTCGGACCAGGTTGGAGGTACGGGTCCTCACAGATAAAACCATGCTCGAGGTGCTTGTTTTAGGCCATATAATGCCTTCTTAAGATGACACACAAAATCTGGTCTGTTGGGGTCGACATAGCCGGGAGGTTGTTCCATAAACACCTCTTCATTGAGATCACCATGCAAGAATGCATTTTTGACATCTAGTTGGCGAAGAGGCCAACCCGAAGTGACTGCTATAGAAAGAATAATTCGAATAGTGGTAGGACGAATAACAGGACTAAAAGTCTCTGAAAAATCAAGACCTTCTTGAGTATATCCTTTTGCCACAAGACGCGTCTTATAACGGTCAACGGAGCCATCAGATTTGAGCTTTGTTTTGAACACCCATCGACAGCCCACAACATTATGCTTGGTTGGACGAGGAACAAGAGTCCATGTATGATTTTGATTCAAAGACCGAATCTCATCATCCATAGCTGCTAACCATCCTGGATGCTTTGCAGCTGTCAAGAACCCCCTCGGCTCTTTAATAGTCATAAGAGCTTGAAATAACTGAGTAGAAGGTAACTCTGTCATAACATGATACGCACGAGACTTCTTAATCCCATCCTTTGCCCTGGTAAGCATTGGATGAGTGTTGGTAGTAGTCAAAGGAGATGGATTTGATGAGGAAGGGGTGGGTTCGATAACAGATCCAGATTGCCCAATAGACGAAGCAGCAGTAGATGCATCCAATGGAAAGAGGACAGTGTCAGAACAAGGTGCACAAGGTGACACGGCCTTAACCAATGGCTTGGAGGTGTCCTTGACGGAACCTGTACCATTGGTTAGCAAAGGAGCTAAAAGGGATGGATCAGAGAAGGAAACTAATTCAGCATCATAGTTGGACAAATCAGAAATATTTTCTGCAAAAGGAAAAATAGTCTCATAAAAGAGGACATGTCGTGTGATAGAAATCCTCTGTGAGGTGCGCTCTAAACACCAAAATCCTTTGTGAAGAGAGCTATAACCAATGAAAACACATGAAGAGGAACGAGGATTAAGCTTATGAGAGGAATAATCACGTAGATATGGAAAACATAGACATCCAAACGTGCGTAACTGAGAGAAAGATGGTAACTTACCATAGAGCAGCTCATAAGGACTTCGGTCTTCAAGAGTAGGTGTTGGGAGCCGATTGATGAGATAACTAGCTGTCGAAAAAGCATCAACCCAGAGGAATAAAGGAGCATGAGAGTGAAAGAGTAAGGTAAGGCCTGTCTCGGTGACATGTCGATGCTTTCGTTCAGCAGTACCATTTTGATTTGGGGTATATGGACAAGAGAGACGTTGTAAAATTCCATATGAGGACAAATGACGTTGAAAGCGTCCACTAGTAAATTCAGTTCCCCCATCACATTGGAAGCTTTTGATTTTGGAAGAAAACTGATTTTCTACGAGCTTTTGGAATTGCAAAAACACTTCATAGAAATCAGATTTCAACTGTAATGGATAAAACCACGTAAAATGACTAAAGTCATCAATAAAAATGACATAATATCGATAGCCCAAGGAAGAAATAACTAGGGAGGGTCCCCATAAATCACAATGAATCAATTCCAAAGGAGACGAGCTTCGATTATTATTATCATTTGTAGCAAAAGGTAAACGATGACTCTTGCCTAAGCGGCAACCAACACAAAGTTTAGAATCATGATCAATGAGAGTGTCCGAAAGGACAATACAACCATGTTTGTTTAAAGAAGAAACCAGACGAAATGAGGGATGACCAAGACGTGCATGCCAAATATGAGACGTAGCATGCAGGCCATTGTTCGACAAGAAATCTGAATGCATCTCGGGGGAATGAGATTTGATTTCATTGTGTCAAATATTTTGATTATATGGGTGATATGTGGACACGACACTCCC
The DNA here is from genome assembly GCA_963920575.1 of Narthecium ossifragum. Lineage (NCBI taxonomy): Eukaryota > Viridiplantae > Streptophyta > Magnoliopsida > Dioscoreales > Nartheciaceae > Narthecium > Narthecium ossifragum. The sequence continues at coordinate 27,619,316 of OY986965.1, forward strand.
GGGTTGCCAGACTGACAACCCGTTAATTACATCCCCTTAGGGAAAACCCCTGATTAAGGACTCGGGATCTAAAGTCCCGTTACATTAATATAAAAGACATTAATAAAAGACATAGAAAAGAATATTTCGAAGGATATCGGGTGGAGGCAGAGCCTCGGACCCTCACCTTTGTTACCAATGCGGGCGCTCCTGTCTTCTTCCTCAGATCTGGTACGGGGTCCTCAGGTTGGTGAGCCTTTCCTCTTTTACGCCGGCGCCTTCTGCTTTTCCTCTGGATCTACAGCTTTTGGCCTTCAACGTTGGGGAGCTTTCTCCTATGTATCTTGTATATGGAGAGTCCGGCAGGATGTCTGTACGATCTCCAAGGTCTCTCAAAAGACAAAGAAGCCAAGAGACCAAGAAGCCAAAAAGAAGAGAACCCAGAGCCTCCCCTCCCCTCTCTATTTATAGGCGAGGGGCTAGAACTCCTGGCGGGCGCTTTGAATTTTGAAAGCGACCTACCGTATCTCGGGAGTTGGGGTGTTAGGCGCGTATCCGGAGAGATCGTACCTGAGAGATACGTAAGTTGTTCCGAGGATCGTATCTGGGCGTTGAGGTTGTTCCCAGGAGATCCTATCCGGGAGTTGGGAGCGTTAGGAGCGTATCCGGGGAGATCGTATCTGAGAGATACGTAAGTTGTTCCGGGGATCGTATCTGGGTGTTGAGGTTGTTCCCAGGAGATCCTATCCGGGAGTTGGGGAGATTTCTTCTCCTTCGAATTTGAATCCTTTATTTGAATTCAAAATGCATGTTTGAATTTCGAACATATGTGTTCGAATATGTTTGAATTTGGATATTTGTTTGAATTTCGAATATCGGTCGGAATTTTGGATATTTCGTGAATTTACCAAAATGTCCTTGGTCAAGGGTGATGTGCGAATGACCGAACTGCCCCTCCATCGGCCCATACTTATTTTGGGCCAAAATACCCTTGTGTTAGGTTGGAGGGCCAATATGCTTGTCTTGGACTATTACATTTCTGGAGATGTAAAATGACCAAAATACCCTTGGGTTAGGCCATTACACCCCTGGAGATGTTAAATGACCAAAATGCCCTTGAGGACGGAAATTATCGAAACGCCCTTGATGCTTGTGGTTTATGTAGGATGCCATCAAAACCATATAGGACGAATTAGGTGTGTTAGGGGAGAGGGTTCCCTTAATATGGGGGAAATTACGATAATGCCCCTGCACTAATTCGACTCATGTAGGGTGTCGTCGAAGTTGGGTAGGGCTATCGTAGCATATGTAGGAAGTTTAGGCTTATATTTTAGCCCAAATCCCAAAAAAGACCCCTAGGGGTAAAAATTACAAAAATGCCCTTTAGTTCCTGATTTATGTAGGATGCCATCAAAGCCAGGGATATATAGAGGGCACATGGTCATATGTGATTTTGAGGGATATGTACTTGGCCAAGATATTTCATGAATATCACTAATTTTAGCCTTAGCTAAAATCAGTGTCAACAGATGCCCCCTCGAGGCCTGCATGTGAGACTTATGCGACTCGAGCACGCAGGGCTCGAAGAAGTTTGGGGAATTTGAATGTTGACGTTATCTGTCAACCTCGGAATTTGGTCGTGTGAGGTGCTCACAGGGGACCAGATCATTTGTGAAGACTATTCAAGTATCATTCTTGGGTTTTCGAGACTTGAGCTCGGACGCCAGGGGCGAGATTTTTTTTTTGTTTTTTTTTTTGACTCTTTGCTTTGAAACTGAGAGCATGTATGTGTGCTCTGTGTTCTTGTTGAGTTTGCATGAAGAATATGGACATGCTTTGCTCAACACGAGTAAGTCCAATCATGTGTGTGTATCATAGCACATGAGAGGCTCAAAAAGTTGGTGTATGACATTTGTTGGATTTCCCCTCATATGTGTTGGTGAGAGGTCCTCTCTAAAGACCGGGCTTCAAGAGAGATGACATATGTAGTGATGAGATCCAGAATGTCAAGAATTTGGGTTTGTAGAGCTAGGAGCACATATATTTTGCTTCCAGTTCACGCTAGATAGAGATTTACTCAAATATTAATTTGAGTTTAGCTCCCTATTAGTTAGGATGGAGATGGAGTTTCCTTGAGAATATGTACCCCACATGATGAAAGTTTGAGGACTTGTTGGAGCTCATGAAAGTTAATGCTTCCTCTCTTCTTCTTCTTCTTTTTTTTTTTTTTGGACTCTAGAGTCCTATTTAGTTTTGGACTCTATGTCCATTGGTTTCAGCCATAAATTCTGAAAATTGGAAGAATTAGAGTTTTAGTAGGACTCATGTATGCTCATCCTACATTACTCTTTCTTTCTCTCTGTTTTTTTTAGGCTAAAATAATTCAGAAAATTGGAAGAATTCTTATCCTGGGTGACCAATTTTGAGTGCTCCATAGGAATAAGTGAACTAGGACTCTTGTAATTTATATTATGAGTCCTATAAGTTTGGACATCTTTCATATATGAGTATATCCAAACCAAGTTAGAATAGGATTGTTTCCTACTCCAACTCTTTTTCAAATTGGATTTGAGTTGTCACAATATATCCTCTCAATCAATGTAGGAGTTCATGTATATCTCATGAATCCCAAGGCAGCCTATATAGCTTTGAGATCCTTTTGACCGGCTCAATTTTTTTTAAGCTTCGGAAAAAGAGAGTCTTGGCTGCACGTTGAGGGGAAGCTTGGAGAAGCTTTATGAGGTTTTTTTTCTTCACTCTCTTCACGTCTTCTCTATTGTATGTTGACATGGCTGCTTCTTTTCCTTCAATTTGCATGCATGTCTTCATCTTCCCCCTTTTTTTTTTGTTTTCATATTTCTTTTCCATATCATCCGTACCGCTTGTTTGAGATTGTATCATGACGGTACCCGGTCGTACATCACGAAGCGACGGCTTGTGGGGGATCAATAAAAATATGTCTTGCGGGTGAAGATGGCGCAGCTTGCTCCGCTATCTGACGCAACATTACCGATCCCACGGCGATTGCTCCACCGTGTTGTGTGATATGGTATTTTGTTGATGATATGATCAAAACATGAGAATCTTCCATTGCAACCCTTTGATTTGCATGAATGGAAAATCCGTCGGACCACAGTGGGGATAGAAGCACTGTATATGGTTGCGATGGCAGACCTGGGCATATCAAAATTCTAGTTTATTTTAGTTCCGCCCCTTCTTCTTTTTTTTGTTGGAATTTCCTCCTTTTTTTTATTGCCGAGGTTTTCCTTCTCTTTCTTTTTTTTTTTTTTTTTTTTTTAACCGACCGCACCTCTTGTTTGAGGTTATATCACGACGGTATCCGGTCGTATATCACGACGCGACGGCTTGTGGGGGGTCAATAAAACATGTCTCGCGAGTGAGGGTAACGCAGCTTGCTCCGTTATTTGACGCGACATTACCGATCCCACGGCGATTGCCCCACCGTGATGTTCGATCCGATATTTTGTTGATGATATGATCAGAAGCAAGAAAGCTCCTAAGGACACTTCGATGTGCATGGAAGGAAAATCCGCTGGACTGCAGTGTGAATAGAAGCACTGTGCATGGTCGTGGCGGCAGGCCCGAGCGCGTCTAAGTTTTTTTTTTTTTTTTGATTGGTCTCCTCTTTCTGTAGACCCTTTTCTTCTCCTTTTTGCAGGATGGCTTCTTCCTCTACAGGTGTTGCTGAAGCTTGTATTCCCTTAGCCAAGTTGGCTCGTTCCGACCTTTTCACCATAAAGAATGGTGTAGACGAATATTATACTGCATCTTGTAAGGTTGCCGAAGGAAAAATTCGTCAGGGAAATGAGTTCAAGTGCACCAGATGGCAGAACTTCGATGGCGAGTTTCTTTGTCCTATGATGCAAGGTCCAACTTCTATGCCTCTCTCTTGCCTTGGGAAGCACATGATTTATAAAAGTCTTGACTGGGTCGAGTATCGACATCCATCATATGGGTTGGTACCTGGCTATAATGAATGGGCTACCGAAGTTCTTTTGAAGGATGGGGACCTGCTTTGGAAGCTACAAATTTACGGAGCTGTCTATTGCTCCTTATTGCTCCTTATTGCTCCTTAGGCTATTATACCATTGATGAACAAACTTTCTGCGGGTTAATGGAGAGGTGGAATGCAGATACTAACACATTTGTTTTTCACGATGGGGAGATAACTGTGACGCTCTTCGACATATTTTCTATCGCTGGTCTTCCTATGACTGGTCAAATGTATGACGAGCGACTTCCTGATGAGAGAGATCTCCATTTCAATGGGGAGTCTCGCACCGACATCCCTACCTATTCTCCGAATGCCCACCGCCTTATGGCTATTTGGGAAGAGCTGGCCGGGAGTGAGGGTAAGGTATCTTTTGAGGCTTGGACCCGTTACTTCTACCGTGGCTTTCTTAAATGCGGTCCTCCAAAAGATTTTGAGGACAAGGGTCGTTATGCTTGGGAGAAGTCCCCTCTTTACCATGAGGATTTTGATCCATTTATGGCCTTCGATGAGGGGTTGTACACGTCGGCCTTCCTCTCCATCTGGTTATGTCGCTATGCTATCCCAGACTCAGAGGCTTGCATTCGACCCGGTGTTTTTATACCGGCGTGCCTGATGGTCCAGGGTTGGTCCTTTTCCTTAGCCCCGGCAGCTCTATGCTCTCTATATAGAGGCATGAGAGTGATGTGTTTGCACCCTGTAGGCCCGGGATTTGCAAGTGTTAGCTGGAGCGTCCATGTTTTAATGGGTTGGGCTTATCGCTACATCCGAGGACTTTACGATAAAGGCATCTCGCGATGTTGGGATCTTCCTCCTATCAAATTTAGTGACAAGCGCATCCCAAATTTAAAGTATCTAATGTTTCGTGGGCCTCGAGAATTTTCTGCTGTAGCAGCAAGGGATAAGTTGAATGTGAAGGACAATTTCTATTTCCAACCACGCGCTCTTTTATGGCGACGTGATCATGATGGATTGCATTCAGTACAAGGTCCTCATCAGAAAGACATTAAGTATTTCCTTCTTTCTATCCGCCGAGGCATTCTCCCATTGAAACTAGTTTATAAGGTCTCCAAGATGTATGCCGAGCCATACAACCCTCATCGAGTGAGCCGGCAATTTGGGTTTGATCAAACCGTCCCTCTCAGGGGTCTTCTACATCCTCTAGAGGAGCATCGTGCTAGAGTGATGCTTGCTCATTAGGAGTATCTAAATAGGAGCGATAGCCAGAAGATGTTCTTTTTTCCTTCAAAGAATAGGAATGGGAAGGTTTGCACTGCTTGGGGAAGATGGTGGGTAAAAGAGACAGAAGGCCTTCTCAAAGAGATGGTGGACAGGCTAGGTGACGGGCCGAAGGCGCCTCGGAGTTCCTTGACGATTGAGGAGAGGAGAGCTCTTTCTTATAGGTGTGGCCCCCAGAAGGAACTGTGGGAGTGCATGCGACCGGCCTCTGCTGAGGAAACATTGGTCAAGCGTGGCGAGCTTGACGAGTATGATGCTGCCTTCATGGAGCGCTTTGGAGATCGCCTAAGATCAGAGTGGAAATATTTTGATGATCAAGGAGGTATAAAGAGGCCATGCCCGGACCTTTTTGCTCGTATGTCGGCCAGAATACCGGAGGTTTGCTCCCTAGGCTTTAGCCTTTTTTTTTATTCTGACTCGCACTTAGTTTTTTTTTTTTTTTCGCAGCCTATTGGCGATAGGTTTTCTTCCTAGGAAGCTTTACCCTCAGCTGGGAAGCGCCAACCTTCACCTTCTGAGGATGGTTTGCCAACATCTTCCAGAAAAAGGTCAAGGACACCGCTTGTGGAGGAGAGTTCTGATGAGCGAGACATCTCGCGAGTTCTCAGCATATCAGAAGCTCATGATGTGGATATGGAGGTCACCTCGTGCGCCGAAAGTAATCCTCCCGTTTGTCGCTCTTTAGTGTTCTCACCCCCTTCCCTAGTGCTTCCACCAAGAGAGATGATAGACGCCCTCCGTGACATTGATCAAGAAGAAACTGATGGAGAGTTATCTCATACAGGAGAGAAGATCATGAGCTCCCCTGGACAAACGAAGGCCCCTGATGTAGAACTATCGTCACTTGCTGAGCTTGGGAGTATCCCTGAGCGGGAAAGGACAACTGAGGTGGAGCTGCCCTTGGCTGGCGGGCCTGAGTGTCCTCCTGACAAGACAACCATTGTGAACAGGGATACAGACAATGCTCCCCCCCACTCTGCTCCTTTTCACGAGAAGATAGTTGAAATTTATAGAACCACTGAGAAGCAGTTATTGGAGGTTTTCCTACCCATACTGACTCATTGCCAGGACCCTGAAGAGTTAAGCCGACATGTTTCATCGTTGTTGCAGGCACTACCTGACTATGCCTTGGGGTCATCATCTCTCAAAGGGACTTTGCAGTCTCTTCAATCACAAATTTCTCATTATCAGGCTGAGTTTCAAGATGAGGAAAAGCAAGTCAATGATTGCAAAACAGATATGGAGGACTTTGCACAAGGTATAGAGACGTCCAAGTTGAAGCTGGAGGAGATATCAGACTGTCGCCGAGTTACGCTTGAGGATAGGCAACGCCTTGAGGCAATACTGAAGGCTCTTGACGAGAAGGACGCCGATTTGATAAGAGCTGAAGGGGAATGGACAACATCACTCAAGAAGATGCAAGAAGGCCATGATGAGGCAGTCCATCGTTTGGAAATTCTTCAAGTCACTCATGGTGACTTACAAGCTCATTTGGAGAGTACCTATGAGATTTTGAGGCGCTGGGGCTCATAGAGTTTCGTTCATCTTTTTTTTTTTTAGCAAACTTGAGTTTAAGTTAAACTCATAGAGCGTAGAAAACTTAGATTTCTGTAGTTTGGGCTCTTTGATTTTGATTTTGATTTTTTTCATGTGTTCATAACTTTGCTTTCATATGAATGATTTGCTTTGCTTTCTTTCACAAGGCTTATAAGTTTGTGCTTGCGAAGTTTGGAACACGATGATTGGAACTTGTGCAGATGGAACTCCCAAGTTCTTTGCTCTTGCATAGATATTTTGAAACATACATGTGTTATCATTAGGCCCGTGAAGCTTGGGGCACTATGTTGAGAACTTGTGCTCATGGAGCTTTCAAGTTTTTATGCTTTAGTTTATACTCATGAAGCTTGGAGTGTAGTTGCTTGCAGTTTAGGCCCGTGAAGCTTGGGGCACTATGTTGAGAACTTGTGCTCATGGAGCTTTCAAGTCTTTTTTTTTTTATGCTTTTAGTTTATACTCGTGAAGCTTGGAGTGTAGTTGCTTGCAGTTTAAGCCCGTGAAGCTCGGGGTACTATGTTGAGAACTTGTTGCTCATGGAGCTTTCAAGTTTTTATGCTTTAGTTTATACTCGTGAAGTTTGGAGTGTAGTTGCTTGTAGTTTAGGCCCGTGAAGCTTGGGGCACTATGTTGAGAACTTGTGCTCATGGAACTTTCAAGTTTTTATGCTTTAGTTTATACTCGTGAAGCTTGGAGTGTAGTTGCTTGCAGTTTAAGCCCGTGAAGCTCGGGGCACTATGTTGAGAACTTGTTGCTCATGGAGCTTTCAAGTTTTTATGCTTTAGTTTATACTCGTGAAGCTTGGAGTGTAGTTGCTTGCAGTTTAGGCCCGTGAAGCTTGGGGCACTATGTTGAGAACTTGTGCTCATGGAGCTTTCAAGTTTTTTATGCTTTAGTTTATACTCGTGAAGCTTGGAGTGTAGTTGCTTGCAGTTTAAGCCCGTGAAGCTCGGGGCACTATGTCACTTTAAGCATAATATCGCTTTAGGAATTTACCGTTTACTGGAGGCGGGGTGTATTCGTCATCCAGAGACGTGATTGTATAAGCTCCGTTAGAGTAGACCTTTTGAACTATGAAGGGTCCCTCCCATTTGGGCTCGAATTTTCCGTGTGTCCTCCTTGTGACGACCATGGGTCGAACGACAGCGAGAACAAGGTCTCCAACCTTGAACGAGCGACGCTTCACTTTTTATCAAAGGCTCTAGAGATCCTCGCTTGGTACACCTCCAAATTTTGTTGGGCTTCCAAGCGTTTCTCTTCTAAGTTGTCGAGTTCTTCGAGTCTCAACTTAGCTGTTTGATCTTCTGTCAACTCTTCTTGCAGAGCTACTCTGAGAGAAGGAATTTGCACTTCAAGGGGAAGGACTGCTTCACCTCCGAAGACTAGAGAATACGGGGTTGCCCCGGTTGGAGTTCTTACGGTGGTGCGATATGCCCATAAGTTCTCCAAGAGTTTCTCGTGCCACTCTTTTTTGTTTTTATGGACCACTTTCTTTAGGAGTTTGCAGAGGATTTTGTTAAAGGCTTCTGCTTGTCCGTTGGCGGCCGCGTTATATGCTGATGAGAAGTAGTGCTTGGTTTTGAACTTAGCACATAGTTTCTCCATGTTTCTATTTTTGAAAGGGGTGCCATTGTCCGAGATGAGTCTAGCTGGGATCCCAAATCGGTATATGACGTGTGTTTTGATGAACTGCACCACCGTCTCGCCTTTCACATCCTTGAGGGCTATGGCTTCAGCCCATTTGGAGAAGTAATCCGTTGCGGCTAGGATATAACTATGTCCCCTTGATGAAGAGGGTTGAACATGGCCTACTACATCCAGTCCCCAGGCTTCAAAAGGCCAGGAGAGACTTGTAGGATGAAGTGGCTCCGGAGGCATATGTATGAAGTCTCCATGGATTTGACACACATGACATCTCTTGGCAGTCAATAGAGTCACGCACCATGGATGGCCAGTAGTATCCTAAGCGTTTCAACTGGTGATATAGCTTGGGGCCGGATTGGTGTGCTCCGCATATACCCGAATGAACTTCCTCGAGGGCATATGTTGCTTCCTCATTGGAAAGACATCGTAGTAAAAGTCCATCGAAGGTCCTTCGGTATAGTGTATCATTGATGTATGTATATTTTGTCACTCTCCTTCTCAGCCTTAATCTTTCTTGAGCGTCAGAAGGAAGAGCCCCAGACATAAGATAGTCTAGGAAAGGCGCTCTCCAGTCTCTCATTTGAACTTCAGACGTGGAGATAGCATTGATAAGCACTGGTAGCTGTTGGTTCAGTGTTTCTTCAAGGAGAGGGGGAAGAACCCGTCTTTCCTCTATCCTGACTTCTAACACCGCTGTGGGTGGGAGAGACATAGTTGCGGCCAAACCGGCCAACGCATCGGCCTTTTGGTTTTGCGAGCGTGGAACATGTTGAATTTTCAGCTCTTTGAAAGAGTTGATGAGTTCTTTGGCCCTATGAAGGTATGGGATTAGTTCTCCTTTTTTTGTGGCCTATATGCCATGGAGTTGATTTATGATGAGTTGAGAGTCGCCATATATGGTGAGTGGATCTATCCCCATCTCAGTGGCAATCTCTAGGACGATTATGAGAGCTTCGTATTCTGCCATATTGTTAGACGAAGCGGACGTTAACGTGAAGGAGTAGGGGATTAGAGCTTGTTCCGGTGTAACAAATACCAGTCCTGCCCCCGCTCCTAAGCGTCTACATGCTCCATCAAAATACATCTCCCAAGAGGGTTAGACATCGGCCACAAAGACTCCTTCATCTGGAAAGTCATCTTTTAGGATTTCGTCATCTGAGACTGGATAGGCGGCTAGAAAGTCTGCCAAGGCTTGACCATTGACTGCTTTCTGCGGGACGTATGTTATGTCAAACTGGGACAGTAACATGGCCCACTTTGCTAGTCGTTCGGACAAAGTCAATTTTTTAAGTACATATAGCAAAGGTTCAGCTTTGGATATGAGTTGCACGGGGTGCTCTAGAAGATAGTGGCGCAACTTTTGGGTGGCGAACACTAAAGAGAGGCAGATTTTTTCCATTTCTGAGTAGTTGTGTTCGGCTCCGACCAGAGTTCTATTAAGGTAGTAGAGAGCTCTTTCTTTACCTTCATTATCATGTTGCGCCAACAAAGCACCTAATGATCCAGGAAGAGCTGCCGTGTATAGGATCAAAGGTCTTCCTTTGATGGGGGATGCTAGCACTGGTGGGTTGATGAGATACTCCTTGATTCTTTGGAAGGCATTGTGGCAAGCTCCGTCCCATTTGAAGGGAACTTGCTTTTTCATGAGATGTGAGAACGGCTTGCAGCGTCCCGCCAGGTTAGATATAAACCTTCGTATATATGCTAACCGTCCTTGGAGGCCTTTCAACTCATGAAGGTTCCGAGGAGGGGGCATTTCCAAAATTGCCTTGATCTTAGAAGGGTCGACCTCAATCCCTCGCTTGCGCACTATAAAGCCAAGGAGTTTTCCGGATGTGACGCCAAAGGCACATTTCATAGGGTTCACCTTTAAGTTATATTGCCTGAGTCTTTGAAAGACTTTGGCTAAGTGTTTAAAATGATCTTGCCTATGCTTTGTCTTTACCACCAAGTCATCAACATAACATTCTACGATATCATGGAGGAGATCATTGAAGATGACCGTCATGGCTCTTTGATAGGTAGCCCCGGCATTTTTTAGTCCAAAGGGCATCACTGTGTAGCAAAATATCCCTTTTGGCGTACGAAATGCAGTTAGCTCTTCATCTTCAGGAGCCATCTTTATCTGGTTGTAGCCCGAGTATCCATCCATAAAGGAGAGGATCTCATGCCCAGTAGTTGCATCTACAATAATTTCGGATATGGGCAACGGGAAGTCATCCTTTGGGCATGCTTTGTTTAGATCTCTGAAATCTATGCAGAGTCTAAGTTGCCCATTCTTCTTCTTTACAGGTACAATGTTCGCTAGCCACTTGGGATATTGGACTTCTCGGATGAAGTTTGCTTTGATGAGCTTGTCAACTTCAGTAATGATTTTGGGGATTAACTCCGGTCGGAAGCGCCTCTGAGCTTGCTTGACTGGGCGAACGCCTTCCTCTATAGATAGGCGATGCACAGCCACATTGGGATCTAACCCAGGCATTTCCTTATAACTCCAAGCGAACACATCCTGATTTTGACTGAGGAAAGTAGCATATTGCTTCTTCTCATCTGGCGTCATGTGCACACGGATGAAAGTAGGGCGGGGATCGTTTTCTGCCCCCAGGTTGATCTCTTCGAGGTCATCGAAGGTCGCTTGCCCACCATCTTCAAGCTGAGGAGGCGCCTCTTGAAGGTCGACGAACTCTGTAGAAGTCATGCAGACTTGATATCCAAGTCCTGTCTTGTGAAAGAATAAGTCTTCACCATAGCGAATAGCTATCTTTTGCTCCTCTGATAGAAGGTCTTCAAAGGGCTGCTTTTGACCACGGCCTCCGCATAGGCCTTCACCGGAGTTGATATCATACCCCATCTGGGACATCATGTGTAATGTCTTTTGGTCATAGAAGGGTATGGGTAAGGATGGACTATTGTCAGAAGATATGACCAGAGAGGCCTGTACGAACTTGATAGGTTGGCTATATCTTGCCCCACCTTCATGTTCATTTGATGGACCTTCTTCTCTGGTTGGCGGGGGCCTTACATACGAAGGTAGAAGCTTTGGGAGAGGTATGGGAAAGTCTTGAAGAGTGGACTTGGGAAGTTCTTCTTCAATGACCTTGAATATCGGGTCTCCCGCTTTCCTCTGGCTACTTGGGATATAACAGTATGTCTTTTTCTTCTGAGGAGGATTCTTTCCTTGCTGGACAGCTGCAGTGAACTTCTCCGTGAAGCCCATGTCTGCAGAAGGTGTAGGGTCAGGTTTCTTCACCTTTAATGGTGGCTCCAAGTAGAACTTAGCATCCGCGAAGAATGCTTCCCCTGGTGTAAAAGGTTTTGTGTCGGCGAACACTCTTTTGACGTCGCCTTCAGGGGTTTGGTATTTGAAGCATTGATGAAGTGTCGAGGGAACGACCTTATACTCATGGAGCCAAGGTCTCCCTAGCAAGGCATTGTAGGATGTGCGAGCGTCGATAACATGGAAAACAACGCTCGTGGCAAAGTCTTGAAATTTTAAGACTAAGTGTATGGAACCTGACACTTGTTGCCCAGCTTGATTGAAGCCTTGGACCACGATATTGCGGGATGTTAAGTCCATAATATCATACCCTAACTTATGAAGGGTTTTAAGTGGTAGAAGATTGATGGCGGATCCACAGTCTAGCTTCACGCGTGATGTGGGTATTTCATCGATATCGCCAGTTACCAACAATGACCTATTATGTGGTTTAGTACCAAGTAATAAGTCATCGTCAGTGAATTCTATGTTAAGACTTTCAACTATGGGCGTCTCTGGTCGAGGAATTTCTGCCCGATAGTCATCAGGAAAAGACAAAGCAGTAATTAGAGATTTGCGAAGATCAAAGGAAAGACACAGAGCATCATACACGCTAAGCAATGCTGGTACTTTCTTTAAATGAGCAATTACATTATATTTAACTGACTCATTAGAGTTTACATTTTGCACTGCTTGTGGTACTTGGTCCCTTGCCTTTGGCTGTGGAGGTTGGGAATCCGGGAGCCGGCGTCCAGAGCGAGTGATGATCTCGTGGACTTCGACCTTTTCTTCTTCCGGGAAGCAGAGTGATCCATCATCATCTTCGAAGACTCCTATTGGGAAGCACGAATAGTTGTCCCAAGTGACGTTGGTTTTCGGAACATGTGGTTTTCGAGTTTGAAGGTCTGTGGAGACTTGGTGGATGAAACCTTCTATCTCTTCTCGAGCCATGACCTTTCTCAAGACTTTATATTTTGGAGACCTATGTCTCTTTGGCCTTGGTTGCCAACCTTGAGAGAGAGGCCTTGGAGGATTGAGCCTAGCTGTTCTAACTCTTTCCTTGAAGGCTCGTCTCTTTATTTGCTTTTTGCTGAGGTAAGGCCTGCCATAGGGATCATAACTTGGCTCCTCATCAGACAATGAGTCTTCATCATCAGTGTCAGGAGGACATAACTCTCCCAGCGTAGGCCAAGGGTGGCCTTCAACGGGGTGTAAGATAGGTACTGGGTACCTCTCGGTCGGAATGTCGGAAGGAATAATTGTATGTTTATTCCTATCTTGATGACATGAGACCGATGGAGTATACTCCATTCCTTCATATGGGGGTGTTGAAGGAGTATACTTCAAGCCTTCATGAGGAGGTGTTGAAGGGGTATATTCTTCACACTGAGAGTCAGACTCTGAGGAAAGGGTGGTGGTAGTGACCACATGTGTTGACTCCACTTTCTTCCCCTTTTGGAGCTTTTTCAAAAGTCCATCATCCATAACTCCATCGTCTATCAACTTTTGAATTTTATCTTTGACGATAAAGCAGTCTTGGAGAGTATGGCCCAAGAGCCTATGGTAGGGGCAGTATAACGGATCATTGACTCTGTTCACCTCTTGAGGACGTCGAGGCTCTGGGAGCTCAATGAGTCCGAGGTCTTTCAAACCCGTGAAGATGTCTAAGACTTCTTCACGAGGGAAGGAGTATTCCTTCTCTATTCTTTCTTTGAGTGTTTTTATTTTTCTTGGGCCCGCATCAGCAGAAGTATCTCTAGGTCGAGATTGGTCCCTTGGGACATACACCTCCCTTGATCTAGGATTTTGGGTAGTAGACGTCTGCATGACTGCTTTGCCCTTGGAAGGAGCAGTCTTGTCCCTCTTTGTACGCTCAGAGATTCTGTCTACCATTTGGGTCTTCCGAGCCACATGTAGTAGGTAGTTCTCGATGTCAGTCGCTTTAGAGGCTAACTTTTCGAAGGTAAGCGGACGGACACCTTGTAGGTAAACAGCCATTTCCGGACGTGAGTTATTCATGCAGATACGTACGGCTTCCGCTTCCGTGATGGGTTGCGGGCAATGAATACTTAAATTTCTCCATCGGTTGATGAAGTCTGCAGCTTTCTCGTGAGGATTTTGCTCTGTCTGGGTGAGCTCTGTGATCCCCACATTTCTTTGGGTGCTATAAAATCTTTGAAGGAAAGCCTCTTGCATTTGCTCCCAAGAGGTGATGGACCCAGGCGCCAACTTGCTATATCAAGTAAAGGCTGGACCAACAAGGGTTTGCACAAATTGACGGAGCAATAAGGCGCCATTGTGGGCTGCGTCTTGGCATGCCGCCAGAAAATGAGCAATATGCTCATGTGGAGACCCACTCCCATTGAATTTAGTGAATTGAGGTTGTCTATAATTCACTGGAAATGGGACTAAATCGACGTCGGCCGGGTAAGGCTTCATGTACCCAGGCCTCATAGAATATTGGTTCTGCATTTGAAGAGCTCTAATATTTTCGGCTATCATCCTCTGTACCGTCTCCAAGGACACCATGTTTGTTTGGTGTTGATGGTTATGTGGAGGTGGTTGTTTGTCAGTGTGAGGGTGATGCTGATCATGATTATGTGGAGGTGAGGAAGTGTTTGCAATAAATGAAGTAGTAGGGATCTGAGCTTTCAAATTTGCTATCTCTGCCTCCTTCAATTGCAGGGCATTCCTCAACTGTTCAAGTTCTTCTTCTGTTGAAGCAGTAAGAACCTGGTAGCGCTCCGGGGAAGCCGGTCTTTCCCTTGGAGACTTAGGCAGAGGAGGGAACTCTTCCTCGAAAGAGGGCTCAAGGGCAGCTCCTGTGCTATCTTTACTATCTAAGGAACGTGAGCGTAGTGTCATGCTCCTAGTATGAGGCCGACTACGGGGCTCTGGAGCAATGCTCTTCACCGGGTCTACGTCAGTGGCCCTCTTCTTCCTTCTCTTGGCAGGAACATTTGAGGATGTGTGACTTGATGTAGACATCTCGTAATCTTCAATCCCGATAGGCATCGCCGCAAAGACATTGAAAGCGTTCCCTGAGAGGGTGCCTTCTCTGACGTCTTGTCTGCGAGCCTTTCGAGAGGTGAGTTGGTTTTTGGGAGAGATTTTTGGTGCTAAACTATAGCAAGGACGCTGTATGCCCTCAGCATGGCATGGTGGTTGACGGTAGGCAACTCCTCTTTGTGAGGTGAATTGATTTTTTGGAGGAGCTCTCGGTGCTAAACCGTAGCAAGGACGCCCTATGCCCTGAGCATGGCATGGTGGATGACGGTAGGCAACTCCTCTTTGCTTGTTCTTGCCACCGGGTCTCTTAGCCTTGGCAGGAGGGTCCGTTAGGCTGACAATGTTGGGACTCCATTTAGGAGGACAGATGTTAGAGCCATTCTCGATGTGAGAAGTGTCGGCGCTCCACTTGGGATAACAAGTGTTAGCGTGGCTCTTACTCAAGTCTTTGATCTGGAGACTCTCCATCTCTCGGTTGGCATAGTTTACGTAGGCCATTTGCATATCATGAAGGTAGATGCGGTAGCTAGGGAGTCGGGACTCCCAGTACCTTTGTTGGCGGTCATATTCAACCTGCAGGTACTTGGCGTGCTCAACAGGAGTGTACAGGCCACTCCAAGTCTTGTCAGTGCGAGTAGTCCCAGGTGTCTTGTTGGCAACTACGGGAGTCGCCTGTTTTCTTTTGGAAATGACTGGGATGAAGCCGTCTTCATCCGCCATGGCTTCGTGAGAGACTATCTCTCGCTGTTTCAGAGGGATAGTGGATCTCGGCTGGTGAGATCTCTTGCCCCCTTGAGAGAGTTTCTTCGACTGTTGGCAGGTTTTCTTCACTTCCTCCTGGCGGACTCGAGGACTGTTGGAGGGAGTTTTGATGGCATGATTTTGTGGAACACCAGGACCCTGCGAAGAGGGTTTTGTTGGTTGTCCTTGTTTGCAGGGAGCTTCAACAGAGAAGGTTCCGGACTTGACAACTAAAGGTGACGTCGGTGGAGTGAGCGACACAGTTGATGAAGCCGAGGACACCGGAAGGCCATTTATCCCAAGGGGAATGTTGAACTAGAGGTCACCAAAGCAGATGTTCACCAGAGCTCCGACTTGTGCCATTTCCTTCGTTATAGAAGGAAATAAGGTTAGTAGTTTGGGACTTAAAATACCGAGTCCAGAGATGAGGGGAGGAGTGTGTCCCACTGGGCGTGCCAGAATTTGTACGACAAGAAATCTGAATGCATCTCGGGGGAATAAGATTTGATTTCATTGTGTCAAATATTTTGATTATATGGGTGATATGTGGACACGACACTCCCGGGTTGCCAGACTGACAACCCGTTAATTACATCCCCTTAGGGAAAACCCCTGATTAAGGACTCGGGATCTAAAGTCCCGTTACATTAATATAAAAGACATTAATAAAAGACATAGAAAAGAATATTTCGAAGGATATCGGGTGGAGGCAGAGCCTCGGACCCTCACCTTTGTTACCAATGCGGGCGCTCCTGTCTTCTTCCTCAGATCTGGTACGGGGTCCTCAGGTTGGTGAGCCTTTCCTCTTTTACGCCGGCGCCTTCTGCTTTTCCTCTGGATCTACAGCTTTTGGCCTTCAACGTTGGGGAGCTTTCTCCTATGTATCTTGTATATGGAGAGTCCGGCAGGGTGTCTGTACGATCTCCAAGGTCTCTCAAAAGACAAAGAAGCCAAGAGACCAAGAAGCCAAAAAGAAGAGAACCCAGAGCCTCCCCTCCCCTCTCTATTTATAGGCGAGGGGCTAGAACTCCTGGCGGGCGCTTTGAATTTTGAAAGCGACCTACCGTATCTCGGGAGTTGGGGTGTTAGGCGCGTATCCGGAGAGATCGTACCTGAGAGATACGTAAGTTGTTCCGAGGATCGTATCTGGGCGTTGAGGTTGTTCCCAGGAGATCCTATCCGGGAGTTGGGAGCGTTAGGAGCGTATCCGGGGAGATCGTATCTGAGAGGTACGTAAGTTGTTCCGGGGATCGTATCTGGGTGTTGAGGTTGTTCCCAGGAGATCCTATCCGGGAGTTGGGGAGATTTCTTCTCCTTCGAATTTGAATCCTTTATTTGAATTCAAAATGCATGTTTGAATTTCGAACATATGTGTTCGAATATGTTTGAATTTGGATATTTGTTTAAATTTCGAATATCGGTCGGAATTTTGGATATTTCGTGAATTTACCAAAATGTCCTTGGTCAAGGGTGATGTGCGAATGACCGAACTGCCCCTCCATCAGCCCATACTTATTTTGGGCCAAAATACCCTTGTGTTAGGTTGGAGGGCCAATATGCATGTCTTGGACTATTACATTTCTGGAGATGTAAAATGACCAAAATACCCTTGGGTTAGGCCATTACACCCCTGGAGATGTTAAATGACCAAAATGCCCTTGGGGACGGAAATTACCGAAACGCCCTTAATGCTTGTGGTTTATGTAGGATGCCATCAAAACCATATAGGACGAATTAGGTGTGTTAGGGGAGAGGGTTCCCTTAATATGGGGGAAATTACGATAATGCCCCTGCACTAATTCGACTCATGTAGGGTGTCGTCGAAGTTGTGTAGGGCTATCGTAGCATATGTAGGAAGTTTAGGCTTATATTTTAGCCCAAATCCCAAAAAAGACCCCTAGGGGTAAAAATTACAAAAATGCTCTTTAGTTCCTGATTTATGTAGGATGCCATCAAAGCCAGGGATATGTAGAGGGCACATGGTCATATGTGATTTTGAGGGATATGTACTTGGCCAAGATATTTCATGAATATCACTAATTTTAGCCTTAGCTAAAATCAGTGTCAACAGCCATTATTAGCAATGTTGGCAATCAAGGTAGAATGACGTCGATCCAGAACATATAACCCATTGTCACATCGACCGGTGCCCAACACCACTCTCGTCGACAGATCTTGTATGGTAAAACCAGAAGATGTAAACATTACAGAGCAGTGATTATCCCTAGTTAATTTACTGATTGATAGCAAATTTTTAGTGAGATTAGGGACAACTAAGACATTGCAAAGTGAGAAAGATTGGGATGGTAAAAGTGAAGTGATGGAACCAGTATGAGCAATCGACAAAGAATGTCCACTACCAACCACCACTCGATCAGTACCAGTATACGGGGACGATTGGTCAAGTGCAGGAACATCATTTGTCATATGTGAGGTGGCTCCGGAATCAGTATACCACTCAGTTGTATCATGAGAAACGTGTGACAGTAGTAAAAGCCTTGGCAAGGTTAGCTTGGTGATGCTTCTTCTTATACCTGTTCCAACACTTGCGAGCTCCATGGCCTGGTTTTTCGCAAATCTGACAAACAATAGCAGACTTAGTATGTGACTGTGGATCACCACCGAATCGAGGAGCAACACTGTTATTGCCAGGAATGCCTCTATGTTGCTTCCCTCGATAGCTAGGATTAGAACCATGAGAATAGGAACCACGTTGAGCAGTGAAAGTTGCAGGATGAGGACCTGAGTGACCTTCCAACGAGCGAAACCAAAACCAAATGTCTTGACTCTGAGCTCTGGAAACAACATCCGCAAAAGTGGGAAGAGATGTTTCAGACATCACCATGGTAGAGAATGTGGAGAAATCAGTCCCAAGGCCTCGTAGGAACCAATGAATCTTGTTGGTAGGATCCAAGGGACGACCAATTTAAGATAATTGATCACAACCAGTCTTGAAAAGACGAGCATAATCCACAACTGTTCGGGTTCCCTTGCGTAAGGCCTGTAGATCATCCTTGATTTGAATCTCCTGTGCCTTAGACTTGTTAGCAAAGGCAGCCTCTAACGCTAACCAAGCCTCACGGGAAGTGGTGTATCCCAAGACTTCGCCCATGGCCTCCTCTGTCAACGCGGAGTAGATCAAACTTAGCAACATTTGATCTGCAATATACCACGGCAAGTACGCAGGATTGTTCACCTCTGCTCCAGTAGTCGAACGAACCTTCTCGGATGGCGGAGAAATAGAGCCATCAATATACTTGAGGAGGCCTTGACTAGACAACAGAGGTAGAAATTGACTCTTCTAGAGGAGATAATTGGAGGAGTTGAGTTAAATGTTGAGCATATGCACCATAGTATTCAGCAGAAGTGGGTTGGAAGAGTCGGCCATTGGATCGAGAGAAGAAAAAAAACGATGTTGAGTCACTTAGGCTCTTGATACCATGTAAAGTAAACGTTTTCCTCAGCACTCATGGCTGGAGGATGTGGGGATTTATTTACATCCAAGAATGTAACTAATGCTACAAGTATGGAAAGTAATTACAATACAATATAATCATATCCTAATCTATAGTTGTACAATATTTGAATATTTAAATTGCTATCTTAAGATCTTGGCATATCGGCACATATGCTATCAGTTTTGATCCAAAATATGCTTGTGGATGACATGGTACAATTCAATATCTGGTCAAGCAGAAAAGGAAAGGAAAGGAGCATTTCAATATAGAGTCGCCAACAAAACTGGATCGCCATTTGTTTTCTAGGAATATAAACAAAACAGCCCTTGTGTTAATAAAAGACAATGGGCTGCTTATAAATGGAGGAAAAAGAAAAGATACTTATGGGAAAAATCATAATGAAAATCCCACATCAGAGAGAGAAACTCAATAAGAGAATAACCGATATGTACAAACAATAAGAGGATATCCAAGTGACATTGACATATAAAGTTTAATGGCCAGTTTGGATTGAGGATAGGATAAGTTTGCATAGTGGATAAAGTAAAAGTTATGCAAGCATTAAAGATAGTTATGTAAGATTATGGATAAAATATTTGAATGCATAAATAAGGCTTATGTATTTTTATCCTCAATCCAAACGGGCCCTGAGTTAGCACATCAACTATTTAGTCAACTAATTTGTGTTCTACATCCTTATCCTTCCATCACACAACTACTAACTACAGAACTAGTAATTATGGACAAGACTCTACAGGGATTAACTGTTTAGAACAAGTACTGAGGTATTACATTAAGTTTCTTCCTATTAAACCTGCACCAAGATCATAAGGGCGAGTAGACAATCTTCTTCAATCCAGATCACATTCGCCACAGTTATCAATCCCAACCACCCTCTAAAATCATCTCTAAGGCCCAAAATCTTTACTTTGACGAAGTATGACATCAGGACATATCTACTCATTCTGTTGCCTTAATGTTCACCGGAACCTTTCACAATGTACTCCAACCACAAGACATGTACGGAGTACGATCATCCTAAAGTCATAGACCTGGGACCATTCACCTTGGGTTTGTGATGGTGATGGTTGACTGGGCCCAGGTATGTAGGCATCCTGTTGAACTGGGGTCCAGCCTTGGCTTGGTAATGCATCAACTCCAACCTCTTGAAGTGCTTCACTTGGTCCCACTCCTCTTGTTGCACCCCTTGCATCTGACCCTCTTGCTCTACCTCTACCTCTTGATGCTCTTCCCCTCACATTTCCTCTTGCACATGTTGCTCTTCCTCTCCTCATAGGAGGAACTCCAACAACATTTACTGTTACTCTTGCTCTACCTCTCCCCACTGTTGTTACAATGACATTCCCTGCAAGGCCAACTAACTATTAAGATAATGTGAATGCAACACAAGGCATATGTGTTGTGAATGCAGTACTGATGAAAGCATAGTATTGAAAGCATGAGTACTGATACCTCTGTTGGCAATTGGTGTTGCTCCTCTTCCCACTCATAATGCTCCTCTCCCAGCTGTAGCTGTTGTTGGCACTCTTCCAGCATGTATCCATGGTTGCCTTGAAGGATGTTGGGTTGGTGCATGTGTGTGGTCCCCCTGTAGTGGTGGTGGCATCTAGAATAAATTCAGATCACGAGGTAGATTAATAGCATTAAAAGAATGCATCTAAGATTAATAGATTAATGCCTTAAAAGGTGCATATATGATAAATCTGTTACCTCAACACCACCTCTGCCTCTCCCCATGGGTCCAAATGGGTTACTGCTGGCCTGTAGGGTTCAGATGCATAAGTGTCAGAGCTAATATTAAAAGAAAACAAAAAAAAAGTATTAAGAACACATAGTTGTAGGTTAATACATTGTATTGTGGTTGTGCCTTGCCTCTGCCAAACACTGGAGATGCCTCTAGAGGTGGTATGGGGGCCCCACCTCTATTTTGTGCCCTGAAATTTACTCTGGACTTTGATGGTGTCTTGATTGGCTTGGGGATTGCTGGGCTTGTACAGCTTCTCCTATTATGACCCCACTGCCAGCAATTTGTACATTTTACTATTGTATATCTCTTCTTCAGTTTACTTGTGCTTGGCCCTTCCTCTGAACCTCTCTTTCTTTTCTTCTTGGGCCTTCCAGGTTGCTTCATGTATGCTGGAGGCAGTATGGTGTCAGTCCCAATCCTTTGTCACAGCTTGACCCCATTGACTGGTTTAATGTTGGGTATGTATGCTTTCATATAAGTATCCCTCTTGCACCATGCAGCTACAAAGTCTTCTAGCTTCCTCCTTGCATGAAAGATACATGCAAAGGCATGGACACATGGTAGCCCTGTCAGCTGCCATTTCCTGCAGCTACAAGTTTTGTCATCTAGGTTAACAGTGAACCCTTCATCCAAATATGTGACTTCAAACTCCCCATATCCAGACAAGTTAGGGGTCCAATCTCTAGTAGCTTCCTTAGTACTTTCTATTTTCTTTTGGATCCTAGGGCAAATGTCACAATCAAGTCTCTGCATCTGCTCCCTCTTAAGCCTCATTCTAACCATCAACTTTATCCTAATTTCCTCTATCATTGTGATCAAGGGTTTACTTCTAGCGCCAAGGATAAATTTGTTGAAGGCCTCTGACATGTTATTGGATAAGAGGTCACATTAAGGGAAGCAGTCAAATGCATGTCCACACCACCAAGATGGTGTCAATTTATACAGATAGTTATACCCATCTGGTTCTATATCCCTCATCTCTAGCATCACACTGTCAAAGTATTCCTTGACTGTGGCCCTTGCTGCATTCCACATAATCAGCTTCAACATCACACCGTTATAAATCTTGCTAAAGTTGGAATAAAGATGCCTAACACAAAACCTGTGGTCTACACCAGGCATAAGGTCTTGCATAGCTAGCATAAGACCCTACATGAAAAATAAGAGAATCTGATAAGCATACTGGATAACAAATTGGAGAGTTGAGAAACATATTGCAATAGAGAGTTGATAAACAATACTAAACAATAGCATTAAAAGACAATAGCATTAAAAAGCAATAGTTGATAAACATATGCTATTGTTAAATAGCACTAAACAGTAGAATTTTTTGCCATACTGGACCCTTCATGTTCAGTTTTGGCGAAATAAGACCCCCCCTCAAGTTCTTTTGCAACAATGGACCCCTAACTATATAAATCCCAATTTTACCCTCGCATTTAATGACAAAAAGACAAAATAGCAATGTTTATATTCTGATTTTGATTAAAAAAATACAAAAACATCCCATCACATTAATGTGATGGGATATGTCTTCTTCTCAAAATTTCTTCTTCCTGAATCATCTTCATCCCTCCCACCGGACATTGGCTCCTCCACCGCCTCCTCTTCTCTTCTTCCTCTCCACTGCCTCCTCTTCTCTTCTCCCTAACCACTCTTCTCATTTATTCTTTCATCTCTCATCTCTTTCCATCGTCTCCACTTCTCTATTTTCGCCAAAATAGTTCACCGGAGAGATGAAAGAATAAGGGAGAAGAGTGGAGAGGGAGAAGAGAAGAGGAGGTAGTGGAGAGGGAGAAGAGAAGATGGCGGGAGGAGCCATGTTTTGATATTGTTTGGGTGGTATGCAACAAACATCGTACACATTCATCAATATTGTACACGTACGTATCCTGAAGATACTCGTGAAAAGAAGTTGAGACACGCGTTTTTCACAAAATACACGTATCGTCATAAAAATATACACGTATCGTCATAAAAAATACACGTGTAGCGCCAAAATGACTGTTTTTTACATTGCATCAAAATGTATACCATACAATACACACAAGATAGACGCAATATCATGCAGCGGACGGAGCTGGTGTTGTACCGGGCACAGCTACATGACGTACGCGTGCATCGGGATGAATGAGTGCTCTATAAGTCTTCTTGTTGTGCCCAAGTACCTTACACCTCGAACATCTCCGCATTGTTCTCGACTGTGTCTCGCCTTGAGACGACAACCTTCTATTCCTGGTGCGTATCTTGCGAGTGACAGCTTAAGGTTTTCCTTGTCGAGATACTCTCCAATATATGGCTCGGGGGCATTCAAAAAGTAGGTTGCTTGAGCTTCCGGAGTTTCGAAGTTGAGAACGTACTCATCTACCTCGTCACAGTCAAACATCTCCGATGGCTCCTCGCAGTCGCTACCAGCTACCCAATCATTAACGGACTCCCACCGGAGGCCAAGGAGTAAGTTATAGAAACGTGTGTATAATTATACGATACGTGTGTATAAAATTCTACATACGTGTCTCAACTTCTTTTCACGTGTATTAATAGGCTACGCGCGTGTACAAAATTTATGAACGTATGCGAGGTCTACGTGCTTTTCACGTGTATTACTAGCTCACACACGTAAAAGGATAAAAATATACACGTGTTCCGATTTATACGCGTGCATGAACGCGTGTGGATGCTAGTAATACACGCGAAAAGCACACAGATTTCATACACGTTCATAAATTTTGTACACGTGCGTAGCCTATTAATACTCTTGCAAAGAAGTTCAGACACGTATGTAGAATTTTATACACACACATCTTATAATTATACCCGCGTTTTTTATAACTTACCCCTCAGCCTCTGGTGGGAGTCCGTTCATGACTGGGTAGCTGGTAGCGACTGCGAGGAGCCATCGGAGATGTTTGACTGTGACGAGGTAGATGAGTACGTTCTCAACTTCGAAACTCCGTGTATTTTTTTATGACGATACGTGTATTGTTTGAAAAACGCGTGTCTCAACTTCTTTTCACGAGTATCTTCAGGATACGTACGTGTACAATATTGATGAATGTGTACGATGTTTGTTGCATACCACCCAAACAATATCAAGACATGGTTCCTCCCGCCATCTTCTCTTCTTCCTCTCCACTACCTCCTTTTCTCTTCTCCCTCTCCACTCTTCTCCCTTATTCTTTCATCTCTCCGGTGAACTATTTTGGCGAAAATAGAGAAGTGGAGACGATGGAAAGGGATGAGAGATGAAAGAATAAATGAGAAGAGTGGTTAGGGAGAAGAGAAGAGGAGGCAGTGGAGAGGAAGAAGAGAAGAGGAGGCGGTGGAGGAGCCAATGTCCGGCGGGAGGGATGAAGATGATTCAGGAAGAAGAAATTTTGAGAAGAAGACATATCCCATCACATTAAATGTGATGGGATGTTTTTGTATTTTTTTAATCAAAATCAGAATATAAACATTGCTATTTTATCTTTTTGTCATTAAATGCGAGGGTAAAATTGGGATTTATATAATTAGGGGTCCTCTGTTGCAAAAGAACTTGAGGGGGGGTCTTATTTCGCCAAAACTGAACATGAAGGGTCCAGTATGGCAAAAAATTCCTAAACAGTAGCATTAAAAGACAATAGCATAAAAGAGATGGCGTTAAATTAATAGACATATGGTGTTAAACTAACTCACCTTCTGTTGATCAGTGATGAATGTCCACCTATTCTCTTGTACTGACCCAATGTCTGTCAACAACAACTCTAGAAACCATGTCCATGTCTCCCTATTTTCTATCTCCACCACTGCATAACAAATTGGATACATCTGGTCATTACCATCTCTCCCAACAGCTGCAAGGAGTTGATCACCCACTTCACCTTTGAGGTGGCATCCATCCAGTCCAATCAAAGGCCTACAACCATCTTTAAAGCCTTGCTTACATGCTTGGAAACAGATGTACACTCTCTCAAATACTGAATGATCTCCATCAGGAGATCTACTGGTCTTAACTACTGTTGTTGTCCATGGATTGCTTCTTATCAGTTCATGGCAATAGTCTCTTATCCTCCCATACTGCTCTTTGTAACTTTCCTGTATTAGCTCCCTAGCTTTCTTCCTTACATTGAAAGCCTGACTTTTTGAAATGTCAATTGAATAGTCCTTCTTCACCTTTGCTATTATTAGGTTGTGCTTAATATCAGGGTCTACCATGACATCAGCAAGGTACTTATAGGACAGCCATGTTGAATTCACCATAGGTTTTCTGTAGCTTCTGCTGCATGTATGGTGGTCATTTAGTGTCTTGATCTGGAAGATTTCCTGATTCTGCATTTTGGATGCATAGATCCTCCATTTACAACCATCTCTACAAATGGCTGAGACATTCTCCTTTGTGTTTTTGTTGAACTTGATGTTGAAACCTCTCCTGACAGCATACTCCCTCATATAGTTCTTGAAAACCTTTGGAGATGGGAATCTTGTCCCCATGACTGGCTTTATCTTTCCAGACAAGTCAGTGTCTTCGTTAAACAGTGGGTAAGAAGTGACCTCATCATCATCAGAGCCACAAAGACTGATGAGCTCATCACTTGGCAGATACTCACTATTATTGTCTTCAATGTCAGCTTCATTCATATACTCCTCATCCTCTATCGTAGCATTTTCCTTTCCCTTTCTACGACCAACTCCCTTATCAGCATTCTCAGCTTCCCTAACATCAGCAGTAGCCTTTCCAGTTCTATGACCAGCTCCATCTTCCCCTCCAGCTCCCATTCCAGCTTCAGAGGCACCACCATTACCTTCATTAACAGCTTCATGATCATCCCCTCCATCTCCTATATTAATATCACCTCCTCCAAGATTGTGCCCACAGTTTGATTTCAGAAAAAGAGCATAGTCTACCTCATCCTCGGCATCCTCACTACTGCCCTCAACCTCTGGGTCATACTTGATTGCATTTGAGTCACTGCTATCAGAATCAACTTGAAAAGCATCCCACTCACAGTCCCCACCACCCTTATCCTCATGTTGCAACTCCCTCTCAAGCTCTTTGTCAGAATGAATGACAGGTTCCTCTATAACTGCATGCTCAGAATACACATGAACCTCACCAAACTGACTTGATTTTTTTCCAAAATCCAAAACATCATCATCAAACATCAGTGGCATAAGCCCTATGTGCATGGTTAACCCAGGAATGACATACCACAACCTCTCATATGTAGGGTGTCCCAGTTGCTTCATCATGTCCACAAACTCAAATAAGCTCAACTCATCAACATCACAATTGGCAAATACATTCACAGCCCCTGTAACATATTTTGCCACAAAGTCACCAATAACTAACTGACCCGAATGATGGATGTGGACTTCAAATAGTTCTCCAGGAGGCTCTGGCTCTAATTTGCTTGGTTTGCTAGTGTTGGGGTCCATCCTGGAGGCATTGCAGTCAAACATAAAGTATTAAGCACACTATCAACATAAGATAATCACTAGTAGCTTGCTTTCATCAAAATCAATGCAAGGGTTAAAAATTGACCCATAACATAAGATAATCAAATAACTAACTAACAGCATAAGATAATCAAACATAAAGTACTAAGCACATTAAGAACATAAGATAATCACTAATAGCTTGCTTTCATCAGAATCAATGCAAGGGTTAAAAATTGACCCATAACATAAGATAATCAAATAACTAACTAACATCATAAGATAATCACTGAGCTTGCTTTCATACAGTCCTTCAGTACCAATGCAATGATTAATAATTGACCCATAAGTAATCAAATAACATCACTAAGCTTGCTTTCATAAAAGCAAGGATTGTCCCCTCACTGGCCCCTCCATGTTACAAAATGTCCCTTGGTCTCTGGCCCTCCGTGCATAAGATAATCCCTATAAAAATTGTTCCCTGGCCCTTGGTCCCTCAATAAAAAAATCTCTCATTTCACAGTAACATTCAATCACGGAATCCACGATTAAAAACCCAAAAACAATCAATAACAATCGATCGATCACGATTCAAAACAAGAAAAAAATGAACTCTTAGAAAACCGAGCTTATCCCTAAACGAATGTAACCACGACCATTCACCTGGATTTGAGAGGCGATGATCTCGATCACCTCCTAGAACCCTTCACCATGGGGATTAGCCCTAGCAATCGACCCGCCGGACCCCAGAGGAAGGAAGAGGAGAGGTGTGTGGGGGGGGGGGGGGGGGGGGGGGGGGGGGGAGGAGATGTGGCTGGTTGGGGCCCGTTGGGGGATAAACGAATAGGGTATGTAGGTTCGAATCCCAATAAACCCTAGCAACCAACCCGCGTGGGAACTTGGCTCACGAGACGAGAACTAACCCAGTTCGTGGTCTGGTCAGTCGACTCGACCGGTCCGCCCCGGTTCGCTCGGGCCGTCGTTAGATCGACATACGGCAGGTAGACGGAGGCATTAATTAAAAATAATTTGAGAAACATAGATATTCAATGCTTATTTTTGAAAATACGGATATTATATGAAAATTTTTCAGAAAATCCATGTACCAAACGCATGCTTTTAACTTTTTTTCTTTATATAGCGATCCGAGACTTTCCTATCCGGCCCGCATGATCTCGCCTGCCAGCTGGACGTGGATACGTTGAATAAGGTATGTCACATGTCATCCGGATTTCTAGGTCAGAGATCGATTTTCTGATTCGACGGTAAGATCAGGCTCGATCAGCTGTCCACGTGGATGCTAGTGGCAGAGTACCGAATCTTTCTGTTGGATTTACTGCGAAGATGATGTTAAACAAAAAAATTGCCTTCTTCGGAGAAAAATAAACCTTTCCGTTAGATTTAGTGCGAAGACGATGTGAAAACGAAAATAAATTTGAATTCTTTGGAGAAAAAAAAAAAACCACGTACACTGCCTCAATGATCATATAACTAGCACTCGCGGAAGTAAAATTATTATGTTTTTTTTTTACCATCTATGATAATTTTGATGCTCAAGGAAGTGGAATGAATATTTTTTTCTAAATTTTCTGTACATTTTTCCCCTCAATGGTGCTATAAAAAGAGCTTAAAAACTACATATGAAAACATTGGCCTTACTAGATGAAATGTCCCATCTTTATTGCATGCAATCTGTGGAAAAACGTGGGTCATATTTGCAGATACCATAATGATAATGTAGACAATAAAGTCCTTAATTAAATATTAAGGTATTTGGTCAGAACCCTAAATCTAGCCTCCTCATTGTCCAAGACCCCATACTCCTCGTCAAAAACCTCAAACTCATTTTTTTTAGGTCAATAAGCCTAAAACACCTCAAAAAGATAATAATACCCTTATTGTATTTTATTTTTTATTCCAACCTTTTATCTCTCCTCTCCTCTCTCTCTCTCTCCTCTCCACGAGCGGGAGAATACTCAACTTCTCCGCCGGCCATCCAGCCCCTTCCCCCGACGACGCCGACGTTGTCCGATCGCCCTCCTCGTCGGAAGCGTCACTCGAGTTCCTCCCCTCTCTCAGATCCGATGCCGCCTCCACCTAAACCCACCACTCAACAAATTGACCCCCCCCCCCCACCCGCTAGCCAAATTGATCAGATGAGCACTTGAGCCTGATTCTGAACAAATTGACCCCCCCCCCCCCCCCCCCCCCCCCGCTAGCCAAATTGGACCAAATCAGACGAGCAGCTCTCCCTGAGATAGTTGGGTCTGAGTTTGTCCCACCATGAGCAAGCAGTCTAGTCCGCACAGATCGAATCTGATCCAACCCAACTTGATCCAGTCTAAATCCAGATTAGATCAATAAAGATGAAAATAAACAGAAAGATGAAAATGATCAATTAGATGAAAATGCATTTTTTATCTTTCATGCATATTCATCTTTTCAACTTCATTTTTATCTTTTAAACTTTATTTTTATCTTTTAAATCCATTTTTATCTTTTTAAATGCATTTTTATATTTTAAATGTATTTTCATCTTTTAAAATTCATTTTCATCTTTTTAAATGCATTTTCATCTTTTTACATGAATTTTCATATTTTAAAATACATTTTCATCTTTCTTGCATTTTCATATTTTAAAATTCATTTTCATTTTTCCTGTGTTTTAATATTTTTCAATTCATTTCCATCTTTCTAAATTCATTTTCATCTTTTTAAATACATTTTCATCTTTTTAAATGCATTTTCATCTTTTTAACTCCATTTTCATCATTCTAAATGTATTTTCATCCTTTTAACTTTGTTTTTATCTTTTTAACTCTATTGTCATATTCTTAAATGTATTTTTTTCATTTTTTGAATTCATTTCATATTTTTAAATGCATTTTCATCCTTTTCAATTCATTTTCATCTTTTTACATGCATTTTCATCCTTTTAACTCCATTTTCATCATTTTAACTTTATATTTTAACCCTATTTTCATCTTTTAAAATGTATTTTTTTTTCATTTTTTGAATTCATTGTTATCTTTTTTAAATGCATTTTTATATTTTTAACTCTATTTTCATCTTTCTTGCATTTTTCATCTTTCATGTATTTTCATCGTTTTAACTCTTCAAATTACAACTTAATTGTCTGAAAGTATCCCTCAAGAGTCTCTTCAGTCACCTCCAATTTTCTTCTGTAATTTTCTTTTATCTTTTTTTCCATATTTTCCCCTATTTTTTCTACCACTTTTTTCCTATTTTTCTACCACTTTTCCATATTTTTCCCGATTTCTCTCTCTCTTCTTCCTCTCTCCACCCCCAGCTCGGTCCGGCTCGCCCCAAGCCGACCACAAGCCGGGACTTCATCGTCCCGACTCGCCATTGGCTCAAGTAGCTCGATCGCGAGCCGCCGTCGCCATTCGCCACTCTGGCCATCCCACACCTCGAAACCACCACCAATCACCTCCCCTGACCCTCCAGCAACATCCATCGCCCTCCACACTGCCTCCATTGACGCCGATGCCTTAAACCCAAACCCACCGCCGACGAGATCCATTATTACCGCCGCTACTCCGTCGCCTCGTGAGCTCCTGAAGCTTCCATAAGCCTCAGAAGGTCAACCCACCGCTTTCTCCTCCATTCCCGTCCTCAATCAAGGCTTGGATCACCGGATCCCAACTCCGATGACCATGCCATCCGCAACCACCACCGCGCATCCGCCGCCACGTGACCTCCTGACGCTTCCATAAGCCTCAGAAAAGGTCACCTCATCGCTTCCTCCTCCATCCCCGGCCTCGATGAAGGCTTGGATCGCCGGATCCCAACTCCGACGACCATGCCATCCGCAACCACCACCATGCCTCCGCCGCCTCGTGACCTCTCGACGCTTCTATAAGCCTCAGAAAGGTCACCTCATCGCTTCCTCCTTCATCCCCGGCCTCGATCAAGGCCTGTATCGCCTGATCCCAACTCCGGCGACCATGCCATCCGCAACCACCACCACCCCCCCCACCTCATGACCTCCTAAGGCTTATGGACCTCCTGACGCTTCCATAAGCCTCAGGAGGTCACCCTGCCGCTTCCATAAGTCTCAGGAGGTCACCCTACCGCTTCCTCCTCCTTCCCCAATGTCGATCAACCTTTTGATCTCCAGATCCCAACTCCGACGACTCCACCGCGCCGTCCGCCGCCGCTGCGCTGCCACCACCATGCCAGTAAATACGATTACCAATCAAGGCCATTTTAGTCTTTTTCTTCATACACCAATTAAATAAACCTATCAAATGGGGTTATAACCTTAAAAAAATATCATACGGGGTTTTTAGAAAAAATTTTCTCTAAACTGGGGTTATTATCAACTCTCTAATAAATAATTTGGTAGTCGTTTTCTTTTCTTTTTTTCTTTTTTCTTTTTTTCTCTTATCTTTTCGCTCTAACGTGGTTTTGAGACGTCGTTAGTGAGTGCTTTTGGAGAGCCCGTGGTATAAGTAACGGGAACCGACGTGTACTTAAGTTTGGATCCTAAAAAGGCCATCTCCTCCGTCGCCCCTTTTCCACTTCTTCCCAAGAACACCCCCCCACAAAGATCACAACCATAGAGAGGAGAGAGAGAGAGAATGGGGTTTTGCTGCGAAGGGTTTCCTCGTAGAAACCGTCGGCAATCGCATTAATCTCTTCTTCTCTTCCGAAAACCTCCTTTGTATCAGCTATAGTTCCGATCTCTCTCCCCTGGAAATTCCGATCCTTGCCGTCTCCATTCGCCTCCAGATCAATATCTGGAGTTGGAAGATCGAAATTTCCAAACTTTTTACCATCCTGATCGGTTTCGCATGGTCCTGGGCATGATTCCGATTGACCCTCGAGAGATTTCGGTCTAAAACCCTTGAGTTCTTGGTCGCCGGGAAGTTCTGGTCCGTTTCCGGTGCTGGGTGTTAGAGAGATCGCTTGTTTTGTGTATTTGATCGCAGGAATTAGTTGTCATGGGTGACCTGCATACGTGGCTGCATCATGGTGTTAGGGGAGAGTATACGCCGCCGCCGTCGCCGGCTCCGGCGGCGGCGCAACCCGAGAATCCACACCCTTCTGCCATCGATGCTGATAGCTGGCGGCAGTCCGAGCAGACCACCCAGGAGATTATCGAAAGTATACAGCCCACGCTAGTCTCTGAGGAGAGGAGACGGACCGTGGTTGAGTATGTTCAAAACTTGATCAGAGGAAATATTGGCACCGAGGTGATTGTTTTCGTGATTTTTTGCTGAATTTCTTACTTGAAATCCCTAATCTGATTGTTCTGCTAGTCTAAGCGGTTTCTGATCAAAGGATCATCGAAAATATGTGTTTTTTTGTTGATTGGACGGTAATGTTGGATATTTTGTAGCTACTTCTCTCCAGGTATGATACGATCAGTGTATGCAGTTGTTTTCCGACTGGAATGACTGTTCTGCATGCCATCGTTTTGCTTCTTGATAACCATTGTGATATATTTGATGTGAGCACAATGTAGGTTTATTTTTTATGGCATTACTAGCGTTTTACTGATGTGTAGATCAGTGCATGCAAGCCATTTATCTGATTTGGCCAAAAATCTACTGGAGTATACAAGTGCAATGCTCGCAGTTGAGTTGGAATGAATATTTATACTACCACTGTGAGAGCTTTTTACACTGATTGTGATTAGGGAACAAATTACGTACGTGACACTTAGTTGTCGTTTACTGATGCTTGCTTATATTACTGCTAGCTGCAGTCTTGCTTATCGGAAAAGCAATCAAGGCCTGCATTGAAGCCTTATCTCAGAAAATCTTGTCTAGCGCTTTATTTGAAAATTCCGTTACTGTTTGATGCCTTATTTCATACTTACATTAGGGCTCTAGGGCAGCTGATGTAGTTACCGCCTTTGAGCTTCTTCAGAATCACCATTTATATTGATTGTGTGGTGTGTGCAATGGTTCGATCATACTTTGTCAGAATGTGCACTTGGTAATCCTAATGCAAAATTTCTTCAGGTATTTTCTTTCGGATCAGTTCCATTGAAGACATATCTTCCAGATGGAGATATTGATTTGACTGCTCTTGGCCCCCCAAATTCTGAGGATACTTTGGCCATTGATGTACGTTCTGTGCTTGAAGCTGAAGAGCGAAGACAAGATGGCGAATTTGAAGTAAAGGATGTCCAATATATACGTGCAGAGGTTTTCTTTTTCTGATGATCCTTGTTTTACTTTGTTGCTGTAAAGGACAAAAAGGATGCATGCTCGGCATTCATGTCAATTTAAGCTCCTTTATGTTCATACTATTTTGGACCACCACACGATTAATCTTCCTTACTAGTTGCAGAAGTATTTTAGAATTCTGTCAACAAAGTGATATACAGAATTACAGGTGCTGTTCGCCTACTAGTTTGAAGCACTTATTTTACTTCCATATATGGATAAACTCTTATTAAGGCCCGTTTTGCATCAACCTTTGCTTATTGACTTATTACATTGTTTTTCCATATAGTGGACACAAAGAGTAGTAGTAGAAAGGTCGAAACTTCTACAGATATTAATGATCTTTGTACATAGGCCCTTATCCCTGTCACTCTAGTCGGCCTCTTGTCTCATACCCTAGCTGACCACTTGTCACTCCTTGTCTTGTGGTCGGCGAAATGTGGTAAGTGACGATTGCCATAGGCGAAATTCCACGGTCGGTCGTTTAGCACCTATTTTGCTTTCTGCTTTTGTCCTTCCCTATTTTGTGGTTTCCGTTTCTACCACCTTGGGCGAAAACCAACATTCAATTGCCGCCTAATGGTTTGTTTCGTTCTTGTCCACTCTTCCTCATTTCCAATGTACCGCCCAAATTTCGATCACAACAAACACCTAAATTGGACCAGCAGAACACCTAATATGAACGATTGCCATAGTTCAATTTATTTATTTATTTATTTTTGTTGTCGTTGAGGTTAGATTGTAAGCATATTGCTTTACTAACTTTATGGAGCTAATTCTAGAACTCATGCTTTTCTATATTACTCAATTTGTGCCAGTTCTGATAGTTTGGAAAGTTTAAGTTAGTAATTTTGACAATAAGGTTTGCATTTCCAGGTCAAACTTGTTAAGTGCATGGTGCAGAACATCGTAGTAGATATCTCATTCAATCAGATTGGTGGGCTTTGTACATTATGTTTTCTTGAGCGGGTACCTTGCCGTTCTCAATATATTAATTGGTTCATCTAATGTTGACTCACATTACTCTTAAGGTACCTCCTTGACTTGATGATCTGCTGCAGGTTGATGAGCTCATTGGCAAGGACCATCTCTTTAAACGGAGTATAGTATTAATTAAAGCATGGTGTTATTATGAGAGCCGCATTCTTGGTGCTCATCATGGTTTAATTTCTACATACGCATTGGAAACTCTAGTTCTCTATGTGTTCCATCTTTTCAACTCGACTTTGGGTGGCCCTTTGGCGGTAAGTGTTTGAAGTGATTAAACGTCACAATTCTAGAAATTGTGACGTTACTGTTTTCTATGTTCGCATTTACTTAGATCTTCTGAGAACAACTGCTTTATTGTAGGTCTTGTACAGGTTTCTGGATTACTACAGCAAGTTTGATTGGGATAACTATTGCATTAGTCTACATGGTCCAGTTGCTGTATCTTCTTTGCCAACTCTTGTGGGTAAGTGACTTGCTTTGAGTTTTTAACTCCTTGGTGGTTGTGAGAGCTAACCCCTGCCTCTCGTCTCTTCAATGACTATTTTGCTCCTAC
Organism: Narthecium ossifragum; assembly: GCA_963920575.1. Taxonomy (NCBI): domain Eukaryota; kingdom Viridiplantae; phylum Streptophyta; class Magnoliopsida; order Dioscoreales; family Nartheciaceae; genus Narthecium; species Narthecium ossifragum. The sequence continues at coordinate 27,653,137 of OY986965.1, forward strand.
TTCACAGCTGAGGCACCAGAAAATGATGGGGGCAATTTCTTGCTCACAAAAGAATTTCTCAAGGATTGCGTGGAGAAGTATGCGGTTCCCACAATGTGGTTGGGGAACACCTCCCGAGCATTTCTTCAGAAACATCTAAATATATTTGATCCCTTGAGAGAAAATAACAATCTTGGACGAAGTGTTAGTAAAAGTAAGGATTGGTTCTTCCTTTTAACTCGTTATTTGACTTCAGTGTTCTGTTTTATGCAGTCCAATATCTTGCTAAAAATATCTCACTGGTTCTGATGTTTTGTGATTCCACATATGTAGGCAATTTCTACCGTATCCGTAGTGCATTCACATATGGTGCTCGAAAGCTTGGACGCATCCTTCAGTTACCAGTGGAAAGTATTGCAGATGAAATCAATACATTCTTTTTGAATTCTTTGGACAGACATGGAAGTGGAGAAAGGCCTGATGTTCAATATGGACCAGAAAGCTGTATGAATAGTACGGTACTTGATAACGGGTTTGATCATCTGTCATCAGTCTCAAAGATTGGAGAAAGCGGAGATACTATGGCAGCTTCAGGATCGCCAAATGCTGTTTGCCATGGTGTATTATGTAAGGAGTTCAACCAGATAAAGGTTTCAGGCTCAGATGTGGAGCATAGTAGCAGGATTCAGCCAGGTAGACATTCTACTAACCACTGTCAGCATCTGGCTGCAAACTCTGTGCAAGATTGCAGCACTTTGGAAGCTGATGGTTTTCTGGGAGGTAATGTTGATTCTAGTATACACCAAGTAGGTGATGCTAAAGATCGTGCCACCAATAAAGGTTCAAGTTCTGGTACCGAGGATGGAGCCCTCAAAGCTTCACCTTCAAGCAGTGACATAGCTGTTTCACCTTATAGAAAAGCACTTTATGCACCCGACCTCTTTTTTCAGCCAGAAAATGTTTATGGGAATGGGATAGTTGAGCCAGTTGTTTCAACAAAGGCTGATATAGCGAAGCCTTTAATTGGGGCTTTTGCTCCCTTGGAGGAATCTGCTCAGTCTTTATTGCCGGATACACTCGAAATTGAGCCATCGAGTAGTACTTCATCCTGGATATCTAGTAATCGTGGGGTTTCTGCGTCTGCAGGCTCAGTTGAGGGGTCCACTGCATCATGTTGGCGGATGTACAACTCTGAGAACTCATATGTTGGGGACAGTGTATTGACAAAAAGTGAGGGATATGGCACCGGCAGAATCCCCAATGTCTCCAACTTGGCAGATCTGTCCGGGGATTATAATACACACTTTAGCAATCTTCTATATGCTCAGTCATGCTATGACTACTGGATGTGCCAATCTCATGTAAATTCTCAACCATCCCCTTCTCCTCAATATGTCAACAAGTACTCATGGGATGTGGTTCGTAGACAGAATATGTATATGCATATGAATGCAAATGGAGTGGTCCATGGGCCACCTTTTCGTCATGGTTCTTACCCTGGAAACCCAGCTTTCATACCAAATGCCTATGGCATGGAAGATCTGCCAAAGCCACGAGGGACAGGAACATACTTCCCCAACACGGTATAGTCATATAAGCTTTCTTTTACGGACTGGTCTCAATTTATTGTCAGTTGAATTTGGACTTGTCTGTGCAACTCAATTTCTTGTCTAGACTGATTTACTGCTGATTGGGAGCTCATTTTAGGTTCTTCTGAAAATTTTAAAAAGCATGTTATGTCGATTGGTGATTTCACATAGTGTTTGTGGTCACTTGTTCTTCAAGTTGCAATTTCATTGTACCCTGTGTGCTTATACCTGTTGCTTGTGTTTCCACCTCGTAATTGCTCTGTCTTTGGGATATCGCAGAACTTCCGGTCATACAGAGAGAGGCTATCTCTTGGGAGAGGAAGGAACATGATGCCTGCCGGTCAGCTACCTCGTGCTCGTAATAATGGCCGGCCAACATTAGCTGTAGATGTGAGGTCAACAGAGAGAGGCCATCACGAGCCACCTCTACAGCCACAGATGCCAAACTACAGTGGAAATGGCCGTGGTAAGCCTGCTTTACTAGATATACCAGAGTCTTGTCGTCCTGACATAAGAGGAGCTTCACATGCCAATGGGTATGTGTCTCCATCAGAGGGAAAACTTGAATTTGGCTCCTTTGGCCCTGCTCCACTAGGAACCCCCTTAGCAGAAGCAGGAAGAAGGTTAGACTCTGGCAGTTCCAATAGTGAGGGCTCTGGACCTGCTGCAAATGCATCAGTCGAGCAGAGGACTTGGCCGAGCTCAAATCGTGAAAGGTAATTGATCCCTGCACTGTCTGAAATTTTTCATTCTAGATAGAAGCGGTTTTACATGCACAGTATTCCTCCTACTAGGAAAACATCAGTGCGAGGAGAAATAATATGCTACCCTAATGCCCTGCTCTGTTATGCTTTATGCATTCATATTTTGGTAACTAGCTGCTGCACATGCTCCCAGATTTGTTGCTGGACATATTTGATAATCAAATCCTGCACTATGTAAAGTGTATGTTTTTTGTGTAGAAAACATAGAGAAAGTAGCATTTGGAATGTGCTAGATGTTCTGTTTGTGAAACTTATATGTAGCTTGGTTGCTTAAAATTCAGATATATTTGGTGAATAAAAATATCGGTACTTAGAAAACCAAGTTTTGAGCACATCAAAAGTGTGCTTAACAACTTCGTAGACCATCGGCATGTTATTTCTGAGATTTCACCCGATGACAATATTTTCGTATTCAGCCTAAAACACATGTCTTTCTAGTTCTGTCGCTGATGCTGTCTGCTACACTCTGATAACATAGCTCATGTTCTAGAATGCTCCATCCTCTAGAACGCCTTTAGTAACAGACAAGTGTAGATAGATGCTATACCTGCTTGTGCATATGCATACAGATCAATACCATTAGAGATCACGTCAAAGTATTGTTAGCTAATGTTGTCCTCAAGTAACCTCTGTGCAATCTCCTTTTGTAAGCATGACTCGCTACCTACATTAGAACATCAATTGCTAGAGAAGAGAATCGAATTGCTAGAGTAAAGAGGAGAGCTATCTTGAGCATGTGAGACGTTATTTGCTAAATCAGGCTTTGATTGATATTGTTTTTCAAATCGCTTAATCTCATAATTACTCACATACTTATTTATAGCGGCCTCATTAAGTACTTTGATCTTTGGATTGTTTTTTCTGGAAACTAGCTAAAATAGATGTGAGAGTCCATTGTGGTTCTTTACATTTCTTTCATGCTGGACATGTACTGATGAGTACGTTCTAGGATTTAATATCTTTGCATCGGCGTGTAAGTCGGAAGATATAACCTAAACCATTTAGATACATGTAACCTGTTTGTTTGGAATTCATGAACTTTCAACAGACACGAGTTAGTTTACGGCTAATTAGTTTTGTAGAAAAGAGTCCTATATCTGGTGTGCTTCAGCCTGCACCAAGAATATGTTGGTTCTGCCCCTATTGGGTACTTTCAATCACCTTTCGAGATATATGTGTCACATATCATGCAAGTGTTAGTATGCTTGGTACTTGTTCTCAACTTAGATGCAGGAAGTGCAGCAGATTGACATTGTATACCTATCTAATGATTTTCTGGAATTGTACAATTATTGCTGTAATGTAAACATCAAACCACACTTTTTAAGCTACTACAGTCATTATAACATGCAGGGCTGCACAGTCTTATCAGTTGAAAGACGAAGGCGACTTCCCGCCTCTATCTGGTTGAGCAAGTTGGATGATGTTTCTGTTATACATACAAAAGCAGGCCTTTTGTCATCAAATGTTCTGCCAGTTTGCAGGAGTTTGATGCCTAAACATTTTGCATAACTGCAGATGCTAATGTGTTTGTTGGTCATCAAGCTATAAGACACCAGATGCCTGGTTTTGCCAGTATCCATGTCTTGGATGTTTGTAGTTTTCTACTGCTAGATTGTGCCTCGACACCTGTAAGGAGTTGCTTGATCCTAATTGGGTGGCAGGTTTTCCTGCCCTCTATTACAGATAAGAGGATAGGATCTCGGACAATCCAGCTCCTAGATTGGGGAAAACAATTGTTTCCTGATGCTTGCCGAAGGTCTACAAGCCTCGGGTAATATTATTGAATAGGGAAAATCTATCTGCACTATAATTTTTGCTATGTACACCATACTTTAATTGTAAATGTCTGAAGTGCCCTTGTCTTCATCCCCAACACCACTCCACACCACCACATCATCGCCACGCCCTGCCTGCCGCCGCCTCTGTCACCCCAAACCACCACCACCATATCACAGCCACCCACCATTGCCGCCTCCACAAGCACAAGTTCATGTTGCAAGCGAATATTACAGTAAATACTTTAGTTCCCTGGCTCTGAGCATTAAAAAGGGCTAACAATGATAGATTATACGATGGTATCTTCGTTTGCGACATGAACTTTTACGCAAGGTGCTAAGTTTTGGGCGGTACATATGGTGAGCGAGCAGGATTGTCTACTCTGTTAGAGGGAGGTGGAGCCATGGGCGATGCGATTGGCGTCATAAGCAAGTAATGCAAGGGGTCATATGAGCATTATCATTAGAGTGCGATTCAGCGGCGGCTGTTGCCATGGTTGAAGGTTGTCTTCCTGCTTCTGATTGAGCACCTGACTCCTCTGCTACAAAGTTTTTGGTGATACAACTCCTCTGTTGGCATTTTTCCATGTTTCATGGGATTTACTTGACAAACAAAAACTTTCCTGATACAGTGATGCAACTTCGAACAGGCGATGTCTTCTGGCACACGTGTGCGTCTGCGTCTGCGTCTGCGTCTGCGCGTGACACTGGCCCCTATAAGCACACCACTTCTTGAGCGCAAAGCAAAATCGACCCACCTAGTGGAGGAGTTGTGCATGACTGCATGGCTGTTAACTCCAATCCACGAAGCAATTGGGTGTGGGCGGCCGACGTTAACAGGCAAATCGGCGGCGCTTCTTCGGTGACACACATCCTCGCATATGGTTGCCGCCGCAGGTGAGGACAGTGCAGCAGGATCAAACGACATGCCTCACAGTGGACGCCTGCGTGCCGGAGAGCCGCCTTAGAGAGCACAACCGCCTCCAAGCGCCTTACTCGCATATGGTTCGGCACTCCGGCAACACAAAGACGCAGGCAAATCCACCAAGGTGGCGTGGGCAGTCTTGTAAGGCCCGCCGGAACGAGCTACTGCACCTGTCCACTATTCAGTTCCGCCACCGTCCGGACGTCTCGCGTGCCACACCTCCATGGATACCGGAGGCTTTGGATCAGGCGAAACCATCTTCTACCTATATTTGGTCTGCTAAGGACTAATGTATGTCAAAGGTCATGCTCACACCACCATGAATAAAATTCGAGCTATTCCACTTCAGTGGTGCTGTCCAAGCTTTTGGCTTCTTCAAAGAAACACCCTACTATAATCTTCGACACTAATGGACTCGCCAGCGTTTCATCGCTCGCCACCAAGACGACGACATACAAACATACAAACGCTGTAAACGCCACCAAGGAGGCATGATTCCATCAAAAAGATTGTTTTTGATTATGAACCTCATAAAGCCAAATGATCATGTAAGCGTTTTTATTCCATTTTGCTGAACCATCCATTGAATGACCGCATTGCTTATCGCGGAAGTACAATATACATAAGGACATAAATATGAAACGGCTGTCACAGGTATTGAATCCATTGATAAACAATAAAATGATCAAATTACAGAGAGGGAACGTGTAGGAGTGAGGATGTACATTTTGCAGTCATGCGGATCAACTTCAGCTTCAAAAGTTCCGGACACATTCTCAAGCATGTCTTGATGCTGGATACAAAAACAGCACAGGTTAGAGAGAGTTTTGATAGTAGTTCAGCAAGCGATGCAAAGATGATAAGTACTAAAACCCTGCTCCTTGATATCTTTTTTCAGGGTAGACTGATATTTAAATTGCGCTTTAAAAGAGTTACTTGGATGTATGAGGCAGAACTACATCCAAGTGTCATCATATGGGTGAATGTTTGCCACTTAAATCCACCATATTCACAAGATAGTAGTCATGCTCCCATTATCCAACTTGGTATCCCTATTTACATCTTCTGAAGTCCTGAACAACTAGAAGTGTCTGGATGGTTTCAGCCTTCGGGCTTATCTAATAAAAAAAAGAAGTGTCTGGATGGAGCAAGAAATTGAGCCTTTAAGTCCATGCATTTGCAAAAAGTATTCTTACCTTCCAAAGATCTCTTACAGAAAAACTAGTGGAGCCATCGAGGCCGAGAACTTCCCACTTGGCTGTAATAGAAACAGCATTGGAGCATCGGTTCCACAATGCCACTGCTAAGCGGCTTTCGGACAAAGATCCTGCCCACACCTGGAATTCAGAAGTAAGCATTCAGGAGCTCTATTGGTTTCAGCAGTGTATATAGAGCTAGTGCTTAGAATACCAACTGGATACTTGTCTGCAAACATGCTATCAGGTCAATGAAAATGCGAATATAGGAAAACCTGGGAAGATTTAGAAATCCCTGATGGAGTTGGTTGCAACAACGTTTGATATGTCATCCACCAACTCACCTTAATTTTGATGCATGCTTTACATAATTCATAGTCCTAGAAAGCCCCTTAGAAAAAACATGCTGGAACCTAACCTACCAGTACACTAAAACTAATTTTGCATGAAACCAAATACACAGACTTCTTCAAGGGCTCACAGATCAAGTCCAATAAATCCCACAATCTTGGAAGTGATACTGGTACGCCTTCCAAAAATTAATTAAAAGAGCCTCAAAATGGTAATGGGGCCGAAAACAAGCTCCTTTGGAACAAAATTTAGGTATACCTCAAAAATGTAACAGAACTAGGAAACCTGACATTGTGAAAATCATCCTGCATATGTGTATTCACTAGGGCTGGGAAAAAAATTTCCACTACCAAGCCTTAATAACTGTTGATATGAATATTAATTTGCAAGATGACGAGAACAGATGAGAAGACAAAGTCAAAATACTTTTGTCTGTTAATCTAATTTACATGAATTATATAAAATACTTTTGTCTGTTAATCTAATTTACATGAATTATATCCTGGTAAGGCGTAAGAAAGAATGCAAAGTACTCAAATTTTGGTTCATGCAAATTGAATTTGCATGAAAGTATAAACGCAACCAATTCATGTCGGAAGATAAAGAAAAGCTTTAAACAAGACACACAATACAAATGCAAGAGTACCTGGCTGCAGCCATCCTCGCCTTCAACTGAAACTTTCCTTCCTTGAACACCAAGAGGATCTGCAGGGGAAAAAATATACTTTGATTTAACTTTGAGAATGCTAAAGTTTGAAGGAATAGGCATGATGAAAAACAACGGAAAATGAACAATTTGGTATCGTAACAGAGTCATTGATATTAGGTTCATTTGCAAGGAAACCATTCCAGTTGTTCATAGCAGTTTCAACCATCTCAGATTCATGTAGGAATAGGCAAGTTAAAAAATAGCTCAGCCAACCACATGTGAAGTTCATGCCACTAAGATTAACCATCCAGGAGTCGCAAAACTAAGAAAAGTGTACAAAGGAATAGGGAGACCATGATTGACATCAGGCCATTTCATTGTCGTATCATCTCTAAGGCATCAGAACAAGCCAAAATGACTCTAAATTTGGAAAGTTCGAACTTGAAAAGACAAGATAGACAACAATACTGATTAGCAACAAAGAGTAATTGAAAGAATTACCTTGGTTTACAGCAATGACCTCCTTATTGCTTAAGATTTCCAATGTTTCAGCAGTCATATTCCTTGTATCACAGCCAATCAGAAGAGGAGCCTGCAAATTACATAAGCCATAAGTAAAATCAATAGAAACACTTTAAAACAAAGACTACTATGAATTAACTAATCATTTTCCTTGCAGAACAAGACATGGCCAATATGCTTAACTGCCTATACATCGATTCAATAAGGCAGCCTTCAGGTGACCTACCCATATCATATTGTTGAACCTGCTAAGGAAGTCATAAGATCCGCTTGCTGAAACATCAACTTGATTTACTATAAAATAAGCAACCTAGAATAACGTAAAGGACCAGAGCAATCCTTAGCTTAGTTCAAGTATCTATCGATGGCGTTCTATGTGAACATTTTATAATCATAGTGTTTTTATAAATCTGCAGTGAAGAACAGAGTTACCTATATGTGATATTCCCAAAAGTACATATATAGTGCACCAACCAACAGCACAGTTACCCTAAACCAAGCAAAATAAGTGGAAAAGCAACAGGAAGCTTCGATGCCTTTAAATACCACATTTTCAGGTATAAAACTCTGATGAATTGGGCTAAAAAAAAAAACAAATATAGATGCACGATCAGCAGAACTTGGAGATGAATGTTCCAACTTTCCAATAAAACACAAACATTAAATTAAAATAGAAATAAACTATTACTTGAATGCAATAAGAAAACATGGGGCCAAAAGAACCAACCAAGTACCTTCATCAAAGACCAGATACTGAAATGTGCACGATACTCCGGGTAAGTCATACCTCCATTGCCAACCTCTAGCATGTCGGGGTCTGTAGCATCAAATCATCAGAAATATGCGTAATTGATGCCTCATGCAGGAGAAATTAAACAAATACGTCTGTCAGCAGAAAAAATTAAATTTCTAACGAGAAAATGAATTACCATTCCATCCACCAGGCCCTGCATATGATGCCCACTTATCATTTAGATCAGCAATTGCAGTCATGCTGATCAAATGGGACTTTGTCAATAACATAGAGGTAGTAATTCACAAAATATTTACACAACAGTTCATAACTTCCACCTTGACCAGGAGTCAGTGATGTCTTCTGTTGTACGCCAGCTATTTCCAACTTTGTCGGCCCATAACGCTGGATCATCTTCACCCCTGTAGCAAAACTGGAGTAAGTCTTTGCAGTATCCTTCCAGAAATCCAATTTAAAGTAAGAATATAAACAATACCATTCACAAAGCGAGTAGAAAATTGTGCGCCCCGTTGAATTTAGTGCATCACGCATCGGAGGATACCTGAAAATGGCAAATCAGAAGTAATCAAATAGCAGAATAAGTAAATTTTCTGTCCAACTGGATAGCATATTGTGATAGATCAATATAACTGCAGACAGTTTGTTACCGTTTCTTTGGGTCAATTCCCAAATTGAAACAATTGTCATACTTTATATAGTCGATGCCCTAAACAAAATCAGAATGCAATACGATTAACAAACCACATATTACCAAAACTAAAGCTATACTTCGTGTTATCAGGATATCCGATCCAATCTGTTGCATATATGCAATGCCAAGGAAAAGTGCCCAAAATCAAATCAATCCTAACTAAGCATGCCAGAAATTTTACCAAAATATCACAATCCTTACCCAAGATGCAAACAGCTCGGCATCGGCATTTTCATGGTTGAGGGATCCTGGCCGAACTTGGCATGTAAAAGCCCTACAAGTAAGTTCCATTAGAAAACAGAAATAAAAGTTTGCTGCACCATTAAAACTCCACTAAAAGTTGCATAAAGCTCGAATGTCACCATCCTACCAGCAACAAATTGTTAGCTTCAGTGGAAATTTAACCCTCGGCTACAGTAAGTTAATCAACTAAGTTAAGATATGGACAAATGACCTACCCAGCATCAGAGTAAATGCCAATCTTAAGACCCTTTGCATGAATATAATCTGCGAGAGCTTTAATACCAGAAGGAAATGTCTTGGGGTCTGGTACCAATTCACCCTGCAAGTCAAGGAAGATGGAGTAAGGGTGAACAGATGCGTATATGTCCAGTCATGCATCATTCATATATAGCTATATACACGCAAACATCAGACATTCGCACAAATGATGCAAAAAAATAAATTTGCTAGAGAGATCTCAAATAAAGAATGAAAGCCGAAACTGACCTTCGAATTACGTAACAGAGAAGACCAACAATCGTCTGACAATAAAAGTAAGTCAAGATAAAGGTCATTGCAGAAACAAGCGACATTGGACTAAATAGCCTTTTATCAGCTTTACCTATGTTAACATAAGTGTAGCCAAGAGCAGCCAAGCCAGTTGAGATTAGCGCATCAGCTGTCGAGCAAAAAGATATATTACTATTCATATACATAAAGTCCATCCAATGGCAGAAGTGATCTCAGTGACAACAAATCATGACAACCTTATGGCTACCACGATTTGGTTCAATTATATTGCTATTAAATACGGCAGGATTATGGTACTCCACCCGAAACGATCATTTAACTCAATCAATGGCCTCATACCTTTCAAAAAAAAATTATTTCTGAAATGCTCAGATTCCAAATTCTCTACGAGATTATCAACTTCTTTGAAACAAGAATAAGCGCTAAAGAGACGATACCGTACCCGTTTCCTTGATCAGTGTTTCATTAATATTACAGCCAAAGAAGTTCCAACTATTCCACCTGCGACGAGAAAGGAAGAAAGAAAAGAGAAAGATCAGCCCTCAAGAATTCCAATCCACATCAATGCTGCCAACATATCTCCACCATCCACTCATAATTCGAGGCAACGTATAAGCGAAACGCAATTAGCAGCCCCAAATCAAGAATCCCAATAAAACCCAACAGAGACCCATAAACACAAGGCATAAAAAACCAATCTTTTTGTTCGCGAGAAGCAAAACCCAAAAAATCGCGTTAAAGACAGCAAAATAAAACCAAATCGTACGTTAAAATATAGATATCTTAAAAAGGGTAAAGATGCGGACCCCATCTGAGGAGTGAGAGCCAAGCCGTTGTTGAGCTGCAACTTCCCATAGTTAGACGTGTCGAAGGGGTCGATCCTCGACGCTGGCATCTCGGGATTGCGCCGTACTCTCCCGCCAACGGCGCCCCATGCGGCGACGACGGAGAGGAAGAGGAGGAGGAGGAGGCGGAGATGTGGAGCGAAGGCCATCACGAGAGTTGTCTCCGGTGATCGGAACGAGGAGGGGGTTGCGTGAGTGGCGACTACTTTATTCAAAGCCGGGCTGCCATTGTAATGTCGCGGGTACCACACACTGACTGGTGGGTGGACCTTTTTGACCGACCGGAGGTATAATTACCGTCCGGTGCGGGGATGCACGTATCCCGATGATCAGGTGGCCCAGGAGTAATCCACGTGGCATAGAATGCTCTGGCCTTATCCGACACGTATCTTGTGAGGGTCCTTTTAGAAACTTAGAATACCATAGCAAAGGTGGTGAATGGGCCAAGCCGGGCATAGTAGACCAAACATTGCCTGGAGGCCCATTCAGAAAAGGCCCAATGAGGTGCGGATAAAAAAGCTTAGGTACAACCAATAAGAATAAGAAGAAAACTTAAAGTGATTGAGCTTTTAATCATGAATTAGAATGGGTAGTGATAAATCACTTATTATCCAAATAAACTTAGTTAAGAAAAAGGATGGTTTTGTTTTAACATGCCCCCTTACTTGTCACTCTAATGCCACCATTCTAATACCATGTCATAAGCTTAAATTGGTGCAAAAAATGAATCGTAATCATAATCCTAACGGGAAAATTTTGATAGATCTCTCTAGAAGCTGGGAATCAAGATTGCCAAATTAATACCTTAAATTTAGGCACTGAATAATCCAGCAAAGCATCCCGCAAGCTGGGAATCAACAGTAATGGCTGATGCTATTGCGCGGGGTTGTTGTCTGTTGTCGATTGAAGAGGGAGTTTGCATGATCCAGTGATTTAAGGTCTGCGCTGATCTAGGTTCATTATTTGTAACTTTTTTTATAATCATCCTAAGGGCTCATCTCATTAAAATAATAATAATAATGGCCCACGTATTTGTATACTGGAGCAGTGGATGTTCTCATACCAGGCCGTTGGTGTGAGTGTGAAGTTTGAGCCAATGGTCGATTAATTATAGCTAACACCGAATATGATCATGCAACCGTGTATCATTTCTCTTAAACGCAAGGAGCCAAGATCATGTACCATCATTCAAAAAACACGGTTTGCAAAGTCTAGGCTATACATGGGCTGGGAGGCCCAGCTTTATAAAGATCCAATTTGGCACACATGGTAACGGACTGAAAGCCCAGCTAGAGTAGCCCAGCTTGGGCTGCCTCGAAAGCTTCTTCAATTTTCTTTGCTGAGCCACAAGAAAAGAGCGCCCTTACATCCAAATGATGGTTTTTTCTTTACCAACCTTTTCACAAGCATGACTGCATGATCGCCAGATCCTTGTTCACATATTATATATTTAAGAGGGATTTGTCAAATGGTCTTTTACTAGAGACCAATTTATCATTTGATCCCTTATAGAAGGCCTTAAGTCTTTTAGCACCACTATAGATGAAAAAAAGACAAAACTACCCCTTACCTTCTTTCTATATACACCCTAACCCCAATTAGTTGTTTTTAATATTGTAAAAATATGGTAGTTACTTTTCAATTTGTAGTTAAAATATTGAAATATTGAAAAATATTTGTAGTTAATTTTCAATTTTGTAGTTGCTTTCAATTCTTTTTAATTTTTATGGGGCATATCACTTTTTAAATATTTGTAGTTACTTTTCAATTTTGGTAGTTATTTTCCAGTTTTTTTATAATAATTTTTTGACAGGAATACAAACAGTCACTAGGAATGTGAACAATCACTGGAAAGGGAATATAAGATGGAGATGTTAAAAGGGCATTTTAGTAATAAAAAATTACAGCCGTAAAAAAAGAGACTAAATGCTTTAAAATTTTCTAAGTGGACTAGAGAGCAAATAAGTTCTCCCAAATGGACTAAATGACAATTATATGTATATTATTTATTTTATGCCTCGATTCAAAGTACTTAAACCATTATTCTTAGAATTGATTTACTAAATTTTTTAAAGAATAATTGGCTTTTCCCGAGGCTGTCAACATTACTTTATTTCCGGAATTTTTTTTTTGTTTTGGAGCCGGAGGTGACAAAATCCAGCTAATATGGGTTTTAATTATTTGATAAAGTAGGTGACGGCTTATAAGTTTATTGAGCCATTCGTGACGCTTGGGTGTGACTCGCGCTTCGTTGTATTGACTTATGCTTCAATATCCTAACTAAAGCTTATCATCTCCAGAGGAGAAATATGCGGTCCTCAAAGCAAAGCAACAATAGCTTCAATATCCTGTGGTTGATATGGAATGGAAGACCAGGTGTGCTAAAGTCCATGAGCCGAAGCTCAGAGGTGGAGACGAGTGAGAGAATACGTGCTCCTTAACTAGAAGGGTGGACAACGTGCTTGTAGAGATATATAGAGGATTAGCTGAGCTGGACAACATCATCAATCAGAATGGAGGTGGAAATGAGATGAGAATGAATCGGTCTATCAAAAATAATAATATAAAAATAGAAATCATGTGAATGATCTCGCGAGTGTCTGGTCCAAAATAAAGATGGGAATTATAAGAAAAGGGGTTTGTCACTTTTAATCCAATTGAAGTTGCTAATATTATTAAATAATTATAATAAAAGAAGTGTATTTTGTTAACCATTTTTTACGAGAAAGAGCGATGATTAAAATCTTTGGAAAAATGAGTCTCCATTCTCATCTCCATATAAAAGGTTCATGCTATTTGTACGGTTGGGTTTTGAAGATTCTGAAGATGATATTGTCTTTTTTGTGAAGTTGTTGTTTTAGATTTGACATACATTTATACGGTTGTAATCTGTTGTACGATTATAAATTTTCTCTAAACTTTGTCTAGTTTTTGGACTAAATTTCTCAAAAAAAAAAAAAAAAATTGAAAGATTCGTAATACTCCCAACTACAAACTTAAAAGCCAACTAAACATAGAGATAGGATTCATCATTCTTACTTCCACTCTCGTCCCCATGATCAAGCGTGCAACCAAACGTCTCCTTATGCATGATTACAAAGTCCATAGGTCATTCGAAAACAACGTTTGGATTGAATTTTTCCAAACAGCATCGTTAACATCTTTTTCAAAGACACAATAATTAATGCAGCATGCGTACGTGCTAAGAATACACCTTATATAGTAGTGAAGATTTAGACGGCGTGGGTCTTTAATTTAAATAAGGTTTGTGAGATAAGTTTTGGCGTCAGATGGGGAGGGTGACTTGTATCTTGGTTTTTATTTCAAATAAAAATCTTAATACTTTTCCCTCTCTTACGACGATAATGGGACAACTCAACAAGTTAAAACTTTGGAACTTAGCTTTTGACAGCATTGACGAGCAATTTAGCCTTGACATTATCAGAAATATAGGAGAGTTCTACGATTCTAAATATCTTTGATGCGATGTTTTTTTTTTTTTTTTTTTTTTTTTTTGTGGAGAGTTCTACAATTTTTTTAGGAATATAGGAGGATTTTTTTTATATATATTAAATATCTTTTCGAAAGATTTTATCATATTAATCCTAAATTTCAACCCCAAATAAGTTGATAGGGCTCCAGATGATACACTTGGCTCCAAGGAACCAAATAGTTTCGAAACGTTTTGTTTCTTTTGATGTTTGATGTGAGAGAGATGTGCATACACGACGCTTCATCAATGTGTGGACAAGAACTTAAATAAATGTGTGGTAAATAATCACATTTATTTGTCTGCTAATAAAAGACGTATGAAACTTTGCCTTCAAAATGAATTTTTTTTTTTTTTTGAAAAAATATCGCCATTAATCAAGTACCAAAGTTGAGTTTTATTCCTAGGAAATTAAGTTGGATAAACAAATGCTGCATTATTAACACGGAAGTCCCCAAGTCAACAATAATCAATAATTTTAGATGACATGCGACTTGGATTTTTGTTTATAATATGTAGGTTGTGCAAATTGTTTATGCTAATGAATACTTCCTCTAATTCTCTGCCACTAATAATAACATAAATAAAACAGCTGAAGACGTGAGATTGTGGGAGGATTAGGCTGGAAATTAAGCATCGTACGTAATGCATTAATTTGAATTTAATCTTTCATGCATGTATAATTCCATGATTGAAGGCTTTTTTAGGGGACATTAATAATTTGGACACAAATAAAAATGTCACACAAACCATCCTGGAATTTTGAATTTTAATCTCTCATGAAGATATATTTCGATTAAAAAAAATGCAAAACGTCGACGTAGCATATTTCCTAGGAAAGAGGCCTCCCGTTTTCAAGAAAACATTTTTTTTAAAATAAAACAAACATATTTTGGTTTTATATTTTAATTTCCTGAAAATAATAATATAAACAGTCAAATCCAAGCCGGCCCTTTTATTATTGTTTGCAAAATATTTGAGAGGAGACGTCTAGTCTCACCCTTAAAATTATAATAAATTTATTTAGGACCATAAAATGAGACGGACATCTCTAACTCGCATTGGTGGTTGAAAAACAAAAAAAACAAAAATTAATCTGCCGGCTGCTCTTAATTCATCCAATTTGAATATTTGATATTGTGCTAAGCCAAAGAATAAAAGCTCAGTTGTGGAGGAAGGGAAGCTTCACGGATGTATGTATTTATAATTGAGTATATGCGGCCATCTTCCAATTTAAATATCACGTTTCGAATATATATTTTATGACGACCAAACAATGAATAAAGTTTATATAAATTATGAAATAACAACATATATAGTTATGATCCTAGGAAAACCAGTAGCAGGGGAGTTTAATTCGAAGTATTTCGGACCAAACTGGAGGCGGTGTGACATCCTAAATTCCTAATCAGATCGGTTGGATGTGATCCAAAATCTTCAGCCTTTTTTTCTCTCAAATAATGGCCTACGGCAAATGGCCTACGGCACGCGGCACGCGGCACGCGGCAGCGATAGAACCCAATCAAGCCTCCATTTTATTGTTTCGATCGAGTTCCACGAACGGCGATATTTGTTTTAGGTCCAATAATTGTAAACTTAACTTGCAAATCCAGTAGTGTACCCGATCCATGTCAATTGTCAACGCAAATAATTTCTTCGGATTCGTGACTATCACTATCCAAAATGGTGGTTGGTTTGTTGCATCAACGTGCCTGTATATATGGGTCGTCCGGGTTCTTTTTTTTTTTTATTATTATTATTATTATTAAATCAGCGAAAAAGACTAGGAAGAGATAACAAGGGACTACTCAAAAAATTGTACAGAAATAAAACAAAAAATAGCAAACAAGAAAACTAAGAAAGAAAAGGAAAGTTTCGAGGGAGCTCATATCCAAAAGCAAAGACCCAAGAATGAGATTACTGACAAACCCTTCCAAGTCCGGCTAGTGTATTTGCTTGTCCCACAATGTCTTGATGTACGGATCTAAATATCGAGATCTCAAAATGAGCCGTGAGGGAGCACACCTTCCTAATAAATAGCCCTCCTAACTCCGCAGGCCACGTCAATTTATAATTAATATACCACACTAAAAACCTCGCATCCACTTCTATCAAAATTGAAGTACACATGAGATCACCATCCGTCTATAAAACCCCGTGAATCCCGCATAACTCCACTTCATCGGATGAGGAAACACCCACAGACTCTGACACAGTCGCCCAAGGGGAGCCATCCTGACGCTTAATCCACACAATCACACTCATTGAGCCAACCAAAAAGGAACCATCAGACTGCGCTGCACATGCACGAACCAACAGAATAGACAGAGCTCACCACCACCCTTTGAGCAAAACAAGATGACAACCTCCCAAACTCTTCCACCATCCTTCTAAGTCGAAGAAAGATAATTCTAACATCTACCTGATGTCGCTCAAATGTCTCTCACACAGTGGTCACGGTGCAGTACAACATAAGAGAAGTCGATCCCACATAGAGACAAGCAGAAAGGATCCAGAAAAATAGATAGCAATATATGGAAAATGATCTAGAGCGTAAAACTTAAGAAAGTTAGATCGAAGATTTAATGGTGATGCGAGATTAACAAATGAAATCAGGATTTTGAAGAGGCTAGGCTTTAGGAATCCCTCACTCATACTTGAGTTCTTCTCTTATCAATGGTACATGCAATACTAAGTTGAGGAATTCACATCCCAAACACATCAACCGGAAGATATGAAATTATGCACCTAGCTGAATATAAATGTCTATTTTTATGATCGATTCTTTCTCGTTACACCCCTAACTCCGTCCTACTAGAACCTGAGAATACACGATACCGGCTGTTACTATAAGCAACGTGCAGCATAGGTTTCATGGGATAAAGCCATAACCTAGTCTTACCAGATCCCTAAGAGTATGCAATAACGGCTGTCACCAATGGCAATGTATAGCAAACGTTTCACGAGACTAGGTAGAAAACAAAAGAGATAACTATGGGATCACAATATCATAAAAGAAGCATGATTGAAGTTATAATATGTTCAACCACATTACAATCTGTAAAGATCCAATACATATATAGAGTTTAAACAATAAAGATCAAAACATGAACCATCGATGAAGAAGAAACCATTGTCCTTACTTAGTTATTCGTCCACCATGCCTTGAAGATTTACTCAGTCATGGAGATGAAGATTCTCCTCTTTTCTTCGCCTCAAATTGCTCTCCAACCACTTCTTGAATAACCCTAAGTCTTCTATTTATAACCTCCAAGGCTTCTCAAACTCGGATTAAATTTGGTCCCTTTATTTTCCTCTTCCGTCAAACAAAAGATCGATCTTTTCATCCCATATAGTTGCCTGCGCCCGAGGAAGATCGATCTTCGATCTTTTTAAAACGTATTCTATGGCTGCCTCACCCTCAGAAGAAATTGATCTTTTCAGGAAGAAGATCGATCTTTTCTGTCTCAAATATCACTTCAATTTCAGAAGATATTGATATTATCAAATATTGCTTTCTGTCATCTATAACAACAAGAAGATTGATCTTTTAATGCAAGAAGATCAATCTTTTCAGGGAGAAGATCGATCTTTTCTGTCTCAAATATCACTTCAGTTTAAGAAGAGATCGATCTTCTCAAATATTGCTCTCTGGCGGTAAGAAGATCGATCTTTTAATGCAAGAAGATTGATCTTTTAATTCTAAAATTTCAGCTTATTTCTCAGCACTGAGTCATTGGTACTAAAAATGCCGTAACTTCCTCTAGAAAACTCAAAATAACAAACCATAAAATTCTCTAGAAACTAGATTTCAAGAGCTTTGCAATCATCTATGACACATCATCTGGTTCATCCGGAGCAAGTACAGTTTGATCTTTGAAGTTGACCCATGTAATCTTTTCATCTTATTTGCTCTTTTTTTACTCATATTTTCTGTATTTTTTAACTAGCTTTGTGAAGCAGCACATAAGTGTAAAAATAATACTAAAGAGCCTAATTAAGGATGAAGAATCCAGCAATTGGGCTGGTGATAAGGCTGTTCAGAGTGCACTTTCATACACTCATCACTACTATGTTGTCACTAAAGATTGCGTCGTTTCTCACCCTCCAAACAACCTACAACGGAAAGGATATGACATACTTTAGACTGCTCACCTCCATCGAAGAATAGGACCTCTCAAGAGTTGATAACAAAGCCTCAAAATTGAAAGGCAATGACGAAGGGGGAAGAAGGAACCATAATTGACTGGCAACCCGGTGGTAGAAAAACAAATGAAGAGATGACTCCATTTCCGCCAAACAAATAGGGCAGGATGTGTAAGAAATCAAACCAAGGTGCCACATCACATTTCTTATGGGGAGACGGACGTGCAATAACTTCAAAACAAAAAACCTCACCTTTGGAAACACCTGCACTCTCCAAAGGTTAAGCCAAAGCTGCCTCAAGAAGGGAGACCCACCCCCATCAGAAAAAGAGGAGAGAGTAAGGAAAACATAGTCATATTTTGAGGAGACCTTACCTGTTGTGCTAAAAGACCATGTCCAAGAGTCTTGATGGTTGATCGGCATAGCAACAATCTTTGCAAGCATCTTCGGCCCCAATAGCACCAAAATTTGATCCTTATCCCGTCTACCATCAAGCATCAGATCTGCCACAACCAACTCTTCAAACCTCATCCCCATAGGAAGGTGCATGTTGATCGGAACATGAGATCTAGCAAAAGAAAACTCTCCTAGCCAAGCATCAAAGCATTGATCGACCTTACTTCCAACACCCAGATGAAAGATCATACCTTCTCTAAGATTGTTGACTGCTCTGAAGATGGCTTTCCAATAGATTAACGCCGACCTCTGACAGGAAACGGGGAGCAGCAAGTTCTCTCATTGGTATTTAGCTCTCACCAAACCAACCCAAATGGAGGACTGGGTGTCCAAAACCCGAGCTGCTCGAGTGATAGTGAGGGCTTTCTGCCATACATGCAGATCCCTCAAGCCGAGCCCTCCTCGATCAATTGAGGAGACCACTGTCTACCAACCCACCCTGCCAAGGTTCCTTTTCTTTCCATCCTAGATGAAAGTTCTGATAATAGCTTCAATGCTCGAAAGCACCCCCATCGACATGCCTGTAGAAGAATAAAATGCACCGGAGAAGCCTATAAAATACTCTTGGCTAAAACAATCCTTCCCGGACTAGATATCTTCGTCGCAGACCACGAAGAAAGTCTTGACAACACCTAATCAAGGAGGCCAGAAAAGGCTGGGGCTCTCATCTTCAACTCCAAGATAAGTCCATAAGGTCTCCTCCTTCGGAACCCGAATAAGCAGGATCCTCTGGATACGTTTCAAGCGGCCAACATCAAGAAGAGGGGAAAAGTGCACACTAGATTTAGCATTGTTCATCCAGAGGCTGGACATGGAGCCAAATCGAACAAGAATATGATGAATCTTTGTGGCCTCAGCACAAGAAGCAATAGAGACAAAGAGGCAATTGTAAGTGTATAAAAGATGGGAGAAGTGAAAGGAATGGCCACGAAACCTGAGACCCACAAAGCCGGATGTCGAGTCATTCAATAACTAGGAGAGCACTTCCTGAACCAGCACGAAAATGTATGGGGACAGAGGATCGTCTTGCCTTAGTCCTCGAAGGGGGAAGATACGCTCCAAAGATCTCCCATTGACAATGAAGGAGAAAATCGGCGAAGTGATACAACCTGTGAGAATCCCCCCCAAGGGAGGTGGATTTTGTGGATCCGACATTTTGACGATGGTATTCGTTTTGGGGGCGTCTGACTGAATTGAATGGTTGAGTAAGCAATCCCACAACGTCTGGGTGTGGATCAGGGACATATCTATATGTATGTTAATCACTGTTTATAACACAACGTGTTTTAAAGCCATGATGACAGTGATTCAGCAAGAAAACTCCAGGTTAAACGTGCTTGTCTTGGAGTGGTCTTGATCCTGCATGTTATCGTTTCACTGCCTCTTAGTAATATGTTCAAAGAGATGTTCCATGAAATGAGCCATTGGGACATCGATGGGGTTATGAGACCCCTTGGCATACCTTAGACTTAGAGCTGCATTTTGTAGGTACATGCGTCAGCTCATCTTCTGTAGTCCCGGCTGGACAGACTTTCATCGGTGTTTTAGGTGCTTGAGGATTACTGAGGTCCACATTTGTGTTATTACTGTTGTATTAAATGTATAATTTCCCTCTTTGAGGATTTTGCTATCTGTATGTATTATGTATTTGAGGTTTGAAATCAGTTTGTATAAATTGGTGTTATGTCAGGAAATTGTATTTTATTTGAATGTGGAACTAAGTCTGTAATAGTTAGTGAAATTGTGATAGTAGAATTATTTATAAGTTGAAATTGCAATTGTTAGAAATTATTGATTGACCCTAGAGATTGAATAGTTCAAATTATTGTAGAATTTATATATTGTGCCCAGGGTTTGAACTGAATATTAATAGGGTAGACTCACGCCGTCATTCCGGATGGGTTTTCTGGATCTGGACGTGACACAACCTATGACCCAATCGATCTATTGATGCGGAAAGCTCATCTTAAACAGAACTGGCTGAAGGCTAACACACCATATCATATGCCGATTGTAGATCAACTTTGATAGCCATCATGGGACGAGAGCGCGGAGCCTTATCCAAAGAATGAAATATTTCACACGCCGCAAACACACTGTCAAACAAACAACAACCAGGGATGAAAGCCGTATGCTCATGACCAATAAGATCATGTAGCAACGGCTTGAGTCGTAGGGCTAAGATAGAGGAAATCATCTTGTAACAAACGTTACATAGATTGATAGGACGATGCTCCTTCAACCCCATTGGAAAAGTCATTTTAGATATGAACGAAACAAAGGTACGCGTCCAAAGGAAGGAACGACACCAAGACGGAAAAACTCCTGCACCGCAAGCACCAGCTCTCGGCCAACCACACATTCCAATGCGCGGAGTAAAAATCTATCGGGATTCTGTCTGGCCTGAGTAGGGGTGAGCATTCGGTTCTCGGTCCAGAACCGAAGAACCGAATTTTTTTCGGTTCCGTTTTTAGAGAACCAAACCGAACTGAACTTATGAAGGAACCGAACCGAACCAAAGTTTTTAGACCAAAGGTTCAAAGGCTAAGACATGTATGAAAACTTCGGTTCTGACCCGAACCGAACCAAACTTTTTTTAAAGAACCGAACCCGAACCGAAACCCGAACTTTTCATACATGCCAAAACCGAACCGAACCGAAAAACCGAAAAAACCGAACCAAATGGACCGAACTAATTCGGTTCGGTTTGGTTCTTCGGGTTCGGTTCGGTTCTGCTCACGCCTAGGCCTAGGCAGCCATCACCCTTCATGACAAGCACGACAGATCTGACCTACTCTGAAGACACCTCAGCAAAGACCGGTGGGAGTCATCGCTGATCGTTGGCATGTTTGGAGGCAAATCCTCAAACACCTGAGCATCAGCCCATAAGTTAGCAAAGAACCTCAAAACTTCATCCCTCAATACTCCTGGCTCCTTGCAACAGAACCATCCCCCCCCCCCCCCCCTCAAAATCTAGGCATATATTGGTCGTCTGCTGTAGGTTTTAGTCATAAGACTTCAGCTAATCAAAAAATAAAATGCAGCTTGATGTTTCATCAGATGGTATCGAAAATTTAATCATGTTATACGATGGTTGTTATGATAATTAGTTAAAATAGTAAAGGATGGGTTAGATCTCTGAATTAATTAAACACAGTAATTAATAGAAGGAGAGAGTCAACTCTTGGCAGAGGATTTTTATAATAGGTTGTAGAAAGCCGTTGCACTATCATTTTAAAAGTAAAGTTGCAATAAAAAAACCGGATAATAGATTGATGACAAGTGGGTGGGGGACCTTATTATTTTGAGAAAAAAAGTACATATACTTTCTAATCATCATCGTAATCGTACTACTAAGATTTGGTTTATAAACGAGCTGTTTGGCCGAAAAGAAAAGCTGGATTGGAAAATGGGCTAATTTTTTTAAATGGCCCAGCTTTTCACTTTCTGGTATTTGGAGAATTTTTTTTTTTAAATCCACTTGTCTTTCGATTTGTCAATTGATGAACACTTTTGTGTTTCTTTACAAACCATACCATATCCATAAATTCGGAACCAAAATACCCCCGACCAACTCTATCTCATCATTTAATGTCACCTCTCTCTCATCATTTAATGTCACCTGACACAAGTATGAGAAAAAAAAAGG
Source organism: Narthecium ossifragum (assembly GCA_963920575.1). Taxonomy (NCBI): domain Eukaryota; kingdom Viridiplantae; phylum Streptophyta; class Magnoliopsida; order Dioscoreales; family Nartheciaceae; genus Narthecium; species Narthecium ossifragum. The sequence goes on from OY986965.1 coordinate 27,675,674, forward strand.
AAAAAATTCTATACTTATGTGAGGAATTCTTTACTTAGAATATGAATTCCTCACTTGGCATGTGAATTCCTCACTTATGTAAGGAATTCCTTACTTATCATCCCTTAGGTTTAATGTCACCTGATACAAGTATGAGAGAGAGAAAAGAGAAAATTCCTTAGTATATGAATACCTCACTGATACGAGGAATCTATTATTTATCATTCATTATTTAGACAATGAGTCTCCAGTGATCCTCACATATATAAACCCCACCGCTGATCCTCAGCTCCCGTCCACGAGAACAGTCGACGAGGTTTGGTCCAGCCGGGCGAACCGGATCCGGTATGTCTTCATGCGCCTCCACGGCGCCACCAGGGAGGGGGAGCCGGAGCCGAAGGGTAGGAGACAGACGGAGAAGAGAGAGAGAAACAGAGGAGAAAGCGGGAGGAGAGGAGGCGACGAAGTGAGAGAAGCCGGGGGGAGAGAGAGAGGCCGGTGGGAGAGAGGGAGAGAGAGAGGCCGGTGGGAGAGAGAGAGATGCCGCCTCCGAGCTCGAGGAGAGAGCAGCGATGAGTGGGGTGAGGATGGTCTCGGACTCGGCGAGGGAGAGGACGAGCGGCCTCCGAGCTCGATGCCGATGTTGAGGATGTTGGCGGCGGGATGTGCCGCGGACGCCGAAGGCGGAGCCGGCGAGGACGGGAAGGCGAGGCCGTGGCGTGAGGACGAGGGGGAAGAGGAGGATGAGGTTGGCGAGGGAGACGATGGCGACGCCCTGCCACCACGCCATGCCGAGGTCGACGAGGCTGCCGGTGAGGTAGTAGGACGCCACGGCCGGGGACAACCTTGGGACGGCAGAGGGGAGGGTGGGGTGGGGTCCCACGACGTCGATCGAGGCCGGGGCAACGTCGAGGGTGGACGGGCGCAATCGAGGCCAGGGCGATGTCGAGGGTGGACGGGGCGATCGAGGCCGGGGCGAGGTCGATCGAGGCCGTGGCGACGTCGAGGGAGGCCGGGCGATTAGGGGGGTGAGGATGGTCTTGGACTCGGCGAGGGAGGGGACGAGCGGCGAGGGCTCGGCGGGGGAGAGGACGAGCGGCGATGGCGAGGGCGAGGGAGGGCGGGCGAGGCCGATGGCAAGGGTGAGAGAGGCCGGGCGAGGGCGAGTTCGAGGGCGAGGGCAAGGGAGGCCGGGCGAGGGCGAGGTCGAGGGAGGCGGGTCGAGCTCGAGGGCGAGGGAGGCCGCGCGATGAGGGGGGGTGAGGATGGTCTCGGGCTCGGCGAGGGAGAGGACGAGCGGCGAGGGCTCGGCGAGGGAGAGGACGAGGGAGGCCGGGCGAGAGCGATGGAGGCCGAGGTCGACGAGGCTGCCGATGAGGTAGTAGGACGCCACGGCCGGGGACAACCTCCGAGCTCGATGCAGGAGAAGAGGGAGCCGGAGCCCAAGGGGAGGAGAGAGAGAGAGAGAGGTCGCCGTTGACGGGGAGAGAGAGGTCGAGGTCGCCGTTGACGGAGAGGTCGCCGAGGTCGCCGAGGTCGAGGTCGGGCGAGGGTGAGATCCTAGGTGAGAAGGGGGGGGGGGGGGGAGAGAGAGAGATAATGGGTGTGTATGACGTGGCAAGCAGGGATTAACATAGCAAATGGGACGTTAGGCCCCCTCTCCTCCAAATAACTAAGGAATCCTCATAAATAATTAAAAAATACTTTAAATAACTAATGAATCCTCACAAATAACTAAGAAATCTCAGTAAATTTGATATGGCATGGGAAGATATCAGAGAATCCATATCATCCAAAATGACCGATGGGCCTTTGGCCGATTGGAATATGGCATTTAGAAAGTTAGACTTTGGGCGTCGAGCTCGGAGGTTCGAGGTTCGTGGTCCAAGACGAGGCTAGCATCTTGAACACATTCAAAATGAGATGAGCTCTGAGATGGGAGCATTTAATGCTCCATGGCATGTGGCATTTAATGCTCAGTGCAGCATTTAATGTCTATGATTGGACATGTGATGGTAGGTGGAGCTGCGGCTCTACTTGAACCGGAGGCCATCTCGGAGGCTCGAGGGTTTTCTGAGGTATCACTCCTTATGTGAGGTGGGACCCATGTCATGTGATGATTCGTTAGTTCTCTGAAGTATTTCTTAGTTATTCGTAAGGAATCCTTATAAATTTAAAGTATTTCTTAGTTATTTGTAAATTTGAAGCCTCCCCTCTCTTTGTGAGGAATTCTTGTAAATTTGAAATATTCAAAGCCAAATGATGTAATGGCTAGAGTTAGCCTAGGTGACTACGAGACCAACTCATATGCGCATAATTAAGGAATTCATTACTTATGCAAGGAAAACTCCTTGCTTAGTATTCAAAGCCTCCCCTCTCTCCCCACCTGGTCTTCTCTCTCCATCCTCCCCAACTCTCTCTCTCTCCTCCCCGACTCTCTCTCCTCCTGCTCTCTCTCCTCCCCGACTCTCTCTCTCTCCACATGGTCTTCTCTCTCCACCTAGTCTTCTCTCTCCATCAACTCTCTCTCTCTCCACCCATATTTCTCTCTCCAAAAATAAGTGGAAGACCAGGTGGAGAGAGAAGACCATGTGGAGAGAGAGAGAGTCGATGGAGAGAGAAAGATGGGTGGAGAGAGAGAGTCGATGGAGAGAGAAGACTAGGTGGAGAGAGAAGACCATGTGGAGAGAGAGAGAGTCGATGGAGAGAGTGCGTCGGGGAGGAGAGAGAGTAGGAGGAATCCTTATTAATGCCTCTCTCCGTCTCTCTATCCACCATGCACACACTCTCTCTCCCTCCCTCTCTCTCCATCTCTCTATCCACCCTTCACTCTCTCTCTCTCTCCATGTCATATGCATTAAATGCATCATCATATGCATCAATAAGGATTCCTCGAGGTCGAGGCACCGAGAAGGAACTCTCGCCTCGAGGCCGAGGAGGAACTCTCGCCTCGAGGCCGAGGAGGAGAGAGAAAGATGGGTGGAGAGAGAGAGTCGATGGAGAGAGAAGACCAGGTGGAGAGAGTGAGAGAGAGTCCATGGAGAGAGAAAGATGGGGATCACTGGACACTCATTGGCTAAATAAGGAATGACAAATAAAGAATTCCTCTTATAAGTGAGGAATTCATATGCTAAGTGAGGAATTCCTTACATAAGTAAGGAATTTTCTCTTTTCTCCTTTCTCCCTCTCATACTTGTGTCAGGTGGCATTAAATCCTAAGGGATGATAAGTGAGGAATTCATATGCTAAGTGAGGAAATCATATGTTAAGTAAGGAATTCCTCACATAAGTAAGAAATTTCTCCTTTCTCTTTCTCTTTCTCATACTTGTGTCAGGTGACATTAATAAATGATGAGAGAGGTGACATTAAATGATGAGAGATGTGGCATTAAATGATGACAGAGAATTGGTCAGGGGTATTTTGTTCCTGAATTTATGGATTTGGCCTGCTTTGTAAAGAAACACAAAAGTGGCGCTCAATTAACAAATCGAAAGACAAGTGAATTTAAAAAAAAAATTTCTCTAGTATTTGCGTGTCAGGAAGTGCCATGAAAGAGAGACCTCGTCTATCGTCTATCACAACTTTCTTTCTAATGACCTGCTTTTAATTTATTAAAAAATAAGAGTTATTTTTTCTATTACATAATGTCATGTTTTACATTCACTTTCTAATTTTTATTTTTTAAACCCAATCAAATATAAAAAATAATAATATCTACTACTGTATCAAGGATGGCTCGTAGAAATATGAAACTTCCATATAACCAACTCACTTTCTATCTCCACCGTCGCCCAACCAAACAATCCTACAATCTAACTGTATTCTGAGTAATGCCGAGGACGTGTGACATACAAGGAAAGTCGAGACTTACCAATAATTTTGAAATATATGAAATTTTGAGAAAAAATCTCCATATATTGGTAGTAAATATCAAGTGATAACTATTGCCCATTTGTGAATGACCAATATTCTGAAAATAACTTTTTTTTCGCTTGCGCATGCATTCCCAATCTCCCAGTCTTATTCATATATTTATATTTGGCTCTTCTATATATATATATATATATATATATATATATATATATATATATATATTCATCCTTATATGGAGAGATGGTTATAACTTAACAAACATGTTGTCCTAAGTAGAGCCTATGTGGAGAGAGTTATCCTACGTTGAGGGGGATAGTAGTGGAGGGAATGAAGTTAGTGAGGGGTTATTGAGGAGTTATTAAGGGAGTTGGGAAGAGAGGATGGTTACCCTGTCATGTGGCAGGGGGACTTACTAGTATCATTATATGACATGATGGTTATAAAATAACCCTTGCGTTGTCCTACATGAATCCTACATGGCAGGCTTAGTCCTACGTGGAAGTTAGTAGGGGAGGTGGTTAATGGGGAGGAGGAGAAGTTGGTGGGTGGTTACCCGTGCCACGTGTCATGAGTAGCCACCCTGCGCCCACCCCCACTACCCTCCCCTCCTCCCCTCTCTCTCTCTATACGTTTACAACTCTACGCCCACGTGTGCGTATATATGATTTAGATGTCACCTCATAACCCACCTTATTTTATATAGTAGATGATGGTTATAAATTAACCATTATGCTGCCATACATAGAGCCTACGTGGATGGGGGAAGTTTGTGGGGGGAGAGATGGGGGTTGGTGGGGAGTTAGAGTTTGTTTAGGAGTGCGTTTGTGCTCCTTAAACACATTTTTTTTTGACTGAATAGAGCCATGTTCATAATAACTTCGTTTTTGAAGTAATGTAGACTGGTGGAACCACGTCCAAACCGCGTCAAAGGCGAAACAGTTTATAGGTGCTTTTATTTGGTCGCACCTTGACTACAATATAAAAAACATAGAAACAAAATCTTAACTGATTTTTGAATGAAAAAACTACTGTTTTGACTACACCATAGTTGAAACTAAACACATATCCAAAAAATAAATTTCATGAACACACTTTTTTACCACAAATATTAATGTTACATGTCAGGTTTTTCAGTTGTTACCGCACATCACATCACCACAGTTTACAAACGCACCGCACTGCACCTCAGTCATATAAAACACAGTGCACGCCCAAACAGAGGCTTACTATGGGAGGGGGAGAGAGAGGGGTAGTGGACAACCCTGTCATGTGAGGACCCGTCCCTCTATCCCCGTGGCTTGTTGTTTACCCCAAGGGCAATTTGGGAAATTGCACCTTGGCGGTCGTTTCACACTGGGTGTGCACACACAGACCTTGGTTGATGCTTGTGTTTGCTTAGAAAGGTTAGGTGGACCCGGGACCGGAAGTTCTGGGCTTGGGCCTGAGTCTCAGCCCAAGGTTGTCGTTCTGGGCAAGGGAGATCGATCTACATGACATGGAGATCGATCTCTCTGTGTCTGGAAGTCGTTGGCGGTGGCGTTCGAAGGACGGCCACGGCGATGGCCGTCGCTTCCCCTGTCAGGGGAGGGGAGACTTTTGCTCCCCTCCTTCGCCTTTTCCCCCGCCTTCGCCGGCTTTACCCGGCCTTATCCCTTCCCCTCCTCCTTCCTTTCTTCCCCTTCTTCCCTCTTCTTCCTCCCGGTTCTGTTTTCTTCCCCTGTTCCGGCAGCCCCCTTTCCTCCTCCGTTCTCCCTCCTCCGGCCACTGTTCTCGGAGCTTGAAGGCTCGTTGGAACTGTGACGGCGTGAGGAAGATCCTAGGCTAGGCTTCGTGGATCGAAGCAGCTCTGTGGAGGTAGGGTTCCTACTTGTAGACTCCGGCTTGTTAAAGGGTTTTAAATCCGGCTTTGTTTTCAATGGATCTCCTTGCGGAGTTGATGTTTTCCGGTTTTGAAGCCATGAGTAGCTTCGTGGTCCTTAGATCTACCAGCCTGTAACGCCCCGGCCCTCCACTGGGCCCCGGCCCTGCGGGCTCCCGGTCCGACCAGGATCCACCCGAGGGCCCCACCCGACACAATATTGTCCGCTTTTGGCTCGCCGCAGCCGATCGATCGATAAACCCACTGATCGATCGGACTTCCCGGGAGGTCACCCCTCCCAAACCTACTCCAGCCCAAGCACGCTTAACACTGGAGTTTTTCTGCGGTTCATTGCCAGCACGGCTTTAAAACGCGTTGTGGGATTGCTTACCCGGCTACCTGACTCAGCCCCGCCCTCCAAGCGCAAGCATCTTGTCCGCAGGCCCCAGACACAATATTGTCCGCTTTTGGCTCACCACAGAAATCCGGGAAAACTTCCCAGTAGGTCACCCATCGTGTGACTACTCCAGGTCGAGCACGCTTAACACTGGAGTTTTCTGGCGGATCACTGCCATCACGGCTTTAAAACGCGTTGTGTCTATTAAAGGCTTACTATATACTTATATCGAACCCCGGAGCATACCCAGGCGTTGTGGGATTGCTTACCCGGCTACCTGACTCAGCCCCGCCCTCCAAGCGCAAGCATCTTGTCCCACGGTAGACCCAGCGGGCCTCACAATCCCAGCCCACCTAGTTTGGTGAGGTGTGGTTGAGGTTTCCAGCGGTATTCTTCGCCATCCGGCCGCCGGTGAACCCATCCAGATCGATCTCATGGGATGAGATCGATCTCGTTTGGGGTGACACGCTCCGCCCGAGCGAGAGCGATCTCCATGGGAGGGAGATCGATCTCTTGGCGGTTGGCGTCGGTACGTCAAGGGTCACATACGAGATCGATCTCCATATGGGTGGAGATCGATCCCGTTGGGGTGACCAGGACGGGTGCTCCTAGCCTCGAGGCAGATCGATCTCATTGTTATATGAGATCGATCTCCTTCGATGCAGGGAGGACTTTTATTCGTTTTAAATGTTGTCTTGCCCGCGGGGCTTCGCATGTAAATGGTTTTGACGGTTCTGCCCTTGGGGCTTATCGTGTTACTCATCAGGCTTGAATGCTTATCGCTTTGTGGTGGAACCGAGAGGGTGATGCCTCTCGGGATGTGTAGAATAAATGGGATGACGGTATGCCCTTTACCGCTTTGTAGTGAACTGAGTAAGTCATGATCCTCGGGAGTACTTAGACTAAATGGGCCGAAGGTGTGCCCTTGTTGTGTTGCCTGTTACTGTTTTATATTTAACCTGCCCTGCTTCCTGTGCATTAGACATGCTAGGTTAGACTGGGTGGGGTTGACCCGTGGACTTCGGTGATCAAAGGCTAAGTGGTGGATGCCGTTCCCGACCTGTGTCCCCGTGCGGGTGTCCAGCACGGGCAAGGGTGTCCTACATGTATCGTCTGGGCCAACTTGTGTCCTGGACCGTCGGAGGTAGCCCAGTCCTCGTGCAGTGGCTATCGGAGGGACGTACGTTGGACAGGAACCCTGGGGGGGGGGGGAACATCGATGGGATCGATGGACTTCCTGGCTAGACTTAGTCTTTGGTCGGGAGTTAGGGGTCTTGTTGGCTTTGCTGCTTGGAGTACTGAGAGATGGTAGTCTTAACCACGGTCGTTCCGCCAAGTGTGGAGAACTGCTTGGAGAAGGGTGTCCTACCAGTAGCGCCATGTCCACCCTGTGACAGGGATTGTCGGAGTTGTCCTCCCCTGAGCAGTGGTTGTCGGAGGGGCGTACTTGGGACAGGAGTCCTTCGGGTTATTGACGGGATTTATGGGATCCTTGACAAGCCTCAGTACTTGGCACAGAGTTGGTTCGTTTGGGTTTGCCTTCTTAGCGAGAGTGGTAGAGTAGGACCCTGCTGAGCTGTTGCTCATTCCTATCTGGACTGTGTTGTTGCAGGTGCGGGTCCCAGCTCCTCTCCGGTGCTTCCCCCTCGATCGTCTCGTGGCAGCGCGCCGGCTCCTGGCCATGTCTGAGGGTCAGGAGGGTTTTGTTTGTGCCTTCGCGGAGACCCCTGCGGGTGTCGTAACTCTTTTTGGGGACTGTGTTGATCCCTTGTAAATCTTGTTGTACTACAACCCTTGTTTAACTCTATTATATCTGTTTTGTAATAGATGTTAATAGATGTTGTTAAGTTTGCTTCCGCCTTGTTCCTATGGTCAGCTGTTTCCGCCAGCTGTGTGTTAGTTTCAACTGTTTCCGCCAGTTGAGGCTAGTGGTTGTAGGTTTCCCCCTCGTGTCCCGGCCCGGTTCGGCGTCCGCGGGTCGGGGCGCGACATGTCATGTGGCATGAGGCTCCACTAGTTGTTCTATATTACATTATCATAAAATAATGAAAGTGTCCTTAATAATGTCAATTAATTGAATTTAGGGAAATTTGGCAATAGCCCCAAAACAGGGGTGGCATTTGTCCCTAACCTCATGATATTTGTTATTTGCCTCAAGCAAATAATTTTTAGGGTAAAAAACCCAAAACCCCTAGGAAAAGACCAAAATACCCCTTTGCCTATTTTTTTTTCCCACCCTTTTTTCTCTCCTCTCTATCCTCTCTTCTCCGGCGATCATCATTGAGCTCCCTATATTACACTATCATAAAAATAATGAAAGTGCCCTTGATAATGTCAATTAATTGAATTTAGGAAAATTTGGCCGGAGCCCAAAAACAAGGGTGGCATTTGTCCCTAACCCCATGATATTTGCTATTAGCCCCAAGCAAATAATTTTTAGGGTAAACAACCCAAAACCCCTAGGAAAAGATCAAAATACCCCTTTGCCTATTTTTTTCGATCTTCCCACCCTTTTTTCTCTCCTCTCTATCCTCTCTTCTCCGGCGATCGTCATCGAGCTCCCTATATTACACTATCATAAAATAATAAAAGTGCCCTTGATAATGTCAATTAATTGAATTTAGGGAAATTTGGCCGGAGCCCGAAAACAAGGGTGGCATTTGTCCCTAACCCCATGATATTTGCTATTAGCCCCAAGCAAATAATTTTTAGGGTAAACAACCCAAAACCCCTAGGAAAAGACCAAAATACCCCTTTTCCTTTTTTTGTCGATTTTCCCACCCTTTTTTCTCTCCTCTCTCTCCTCTCTTCTCCGGCGATCGTTATCGAGCTCCGATGCTGCCCCGACCTTGTCCAATGTCGCTCAGGACCACGGCAACCCTCCTCACCCATGAACCCCACCCCGATCTCCTCGCCTCGCTCCTCCCTTAGCGCTTGCCCATCTCCTCGAGCTCCCCTGCGGCAACCCGGCGCTACCACCACCGAGAACCGCCGGCTTTGGCCTCCCCGTCCTCTACAATCATTAGATCCGGAACTTCCTAACGCTCCTGATCTCTTTTCCTTCATCTCCTTCTCAGATCCAGCAACGACGTCCACCTTCCTCATGGATGTCTTCCTCCCTTCAAGACACGCCAACACCACCACCTTAGATCCACCTCCTATGGTTGTGCCACTAGCAATCCAACCCAGGGGATCAAGTCCTCAGCCCACCACGACTCTATTCCTACTTGTGTTGGTTGTCGATCCTCCCTCCTCGTCGTTGACTAAACCTGAAGCTCTCCCAACCATATGATAATCTTTTAAAATGCATTTTTATCTTCTCTGCATTTTCATCTTTTCAACTTTATTTTTTATCTTTTTATCTTTATTTTATCTTTTGAACTCCATTTTCATATTATTAAATACATTTTCATCTTTTTAAATGCATTTTCATCTTTTTAAATGCATTTTCATCCTTTAAATTCATTTTCATCTTTTTAAATTCATTTTTTTATCTTTTTAAACGTATTTTTATCTTTCCTGTATTTTCATCTTTTTAACTCCATTGTTATCTTTTTAACTCCATTTTCATCTTTTTAAATGCATTTTCATCTTTTTAAATACATTTTCATCTTTTTAAATGCATTTTCATCTTTTTTAAATGTATTTTATTATTTTAAATTCATTTTCATCTTTTTAAATTCATTTTTTATCTTTTAAAATGTACTTTTATCTTTCTTGCATTTTCATCTTTTTAACTCTATTTTTATCTTTTTAACTTTACTTTTATCTTTTTAACTCCATTTTCATCTTTTAAACGCATTTTCATCCTTTTAAATGGATGTTCATATTTTTATATGTATTTTTATCTTTTTAAATGTATTTTCATTTTTAAATGCATTTTATCTTTCATGTATTTTCATCTTTTCAACTCTTGAAATTACGACTTAAATGATTGAAATTGTTCATCAATAGTCTCTTCAATCACCTTCACTTTTCTTCTGTAATTTTCTCCATCTTTTTTCATATTTTCCACTATTTTTCCTAGTTTTCATGGATTTTCTCTCGCCTCCTCCGCTCTCCACCCCCGGCTGGGTTCGACTTGCCCCAAGCTGACAGCAAGCCGACACTTCATCGTCCCCGCTCGCCCTCTACTCAAGCGGCTCAATCACGAGCTACCATCGCCATTCACCACACCAGCCACCCCATACCTCGAAACCACCACCAATCACCTCCTTTCATCACCCCCGACCTTCCTACAACATCCACCGCCCTCCACACCGCCTCCATCAACACCGATGACTTAAACCCAAACCCACCGCCGATGAGATCCATCATTACCGTTGCCCTTTGCCGCCTAGTGACCTCCTGAAGCATTCATAAGACTCAAGAGGTCACCCCCCGCTTCCTCCTCCATCCCCAACCTTGATCAAGGCTTGGATCATCGGATCCCAACTCCGGCGACCCTCCACCATGCCATCCACAACCACCACCACTGCCCTCCTTCGCCTCGTGACCTTCTGAAGCTTCCATGTGACCTTCTGAAGCTTCCATAAGCCTCAACAGAGCACCCTGCCACTTCCTTCTCCTTCCCTAACGTCGATCAAGGCCTAGATCGTCGGATCCCAATTCCAGCGACCATCCACCACCGTTGCGTCATCCACCGCCATGCCTAGTAAATACATTTAGCTATCATGGGCATTTTAGTCTTTTTCTTAATACACCAACCAAATAAACATATCAAATGGTGTTATAACCATAAAAACATGTCAAATGTGGTTTTTGCCAAATACTTTGTCTAATATTGGGTTTTCATCAATCTATTATATAAGATAAGGTGGGTTGTCCATGATTTATCTTATGTGAATAATCAAGTTATTATTTAATATGATTTAAAAATTAAATTAGAGGGTTCAATTAGCCACATATTTAGAGGGATTTGAAAACTGCATGTTTGAAAATATAGAGGCAGTAATTATTAGATAGTTCAATTAGCCACGTTTCATGTAGCCGCATATTAAAACCGTATGTTTGAAAATTTAGGAAAGTAATGTTTGATATTAGAAGGAGTATTTATTAAAACCGTCTCACTTAAAGGGCCCGTTTGGCTCGTCGGAATGGGAGTGAATCCGGTGAATCCCGGAATCGGCGGATTTCGGATTCCCGGATTTCACCGTTTGGCTCGTCGGCGGATTCCGTTTTCGACGTCCGCTCGGGACGAGCGGACGCCGTCCACGTATCCACTCCTGTGGATACCGCGAATTCCGAATCCCGAATTCCATTCGGGATCCGAGCCAAACGGACCCTTAGGACATGTACCCCAATCAAAGAGCGGACGCCGAAAACGATATCCGCTCTTGTGGATACAGCGAATTCCGAATCTCGGATGGAATCCGGGATCCGAGCCAAATGGACCCTTAGGACATGTACCCCAATCAAAGTTCATATATATTGGAAAAAGATTTGTGTATGCGTCGTGAATAGACAGGGTTCTCCCCCTCGTGATATAGGCATAAGACCGGGGTTTATTCGCCAAAAACGCACTTTACTTCCCCGTATGAACACGTCACCAACTAAAAAGCTCAGGTGGACGAATATTCCGTCTACTATAATTAGAAAGGCCGTCAGGGTCAGGGTGACACACGTAACAGTTTAGACCCTGCCCAGATGCGGGCCCCACTCAGCTACAATGCCAGTCACTCCCTACGGGAAGGTGGCCCCACCAAGAAGAGTGCCGTCTTAACCCCACGTTGCCGCCTCTCCTCTCCTCCTCCCATCTCTCTCTCGGCCAAAGCCCCGCCTCCTCCGTCGTCTCTTTCTTCTTGTATCTCCAGTTCTCCACCACCACACGTCGCCGCCGCCACCACCACAAGTCGCCGCCGCCTCCACCACCACCACCGTGAGCATCTCGAATGGATCCAAATCGCCGCCATAGGTTCTTCAAGTTCAGAGCCCCACGTCCCAATCCCTCCACCACTTTTGTGAGCGAGCTGTTCCCATAATACCCCTCTCTCCTCTCTCCATCGCAAGGAATATCCTCTCTCTCTCTCTTCGCCAGCACCACCAGAATCGAATCGCACCAACCTCACATCGTCTTGCCTCCCTCCCTCCTTTCTCTCTCTAAAAAAGTCGCTTCGCTAGTTGTTACATCAATGTTGCCGAGGTGCTTCGACTTCTCCGGTGCTGGGGCGGTGGAGATGGCGTGGATAATGCTGCGGATCGACTACTCCAGGCTTTTTTGGCTCCTTTTTGGTGTTTTCTCCTACGAGAACCACGAGGGAAAACCCAGGATCTAGCGAAGGATACTATAGCTCTAGTTCGATTGATTCAACTCTCTCCTCTCCGTTAATATCTATATATAGTTTCCGATTGCAACGAAGTAAGTGATGTTTGACGCGCGGCGTCGAAATGGGGTCGTCGACGACGGCAACGGCTACGTCGAGACCGACCCCTCCGGTCGGTATGGCCGCGTAAGTTCTTTTGCCAATCATCTTCTTCTTGTTTCTTTATTTGGAAGTATTGTCATGTGTGCGTTTGATTTTTGATGTTATGATTCAGAGTCAGTCGATGGGTTGTCATTTTGCAACAGCTTGAGATTGGAGCTTGCTATTAGATCGGCCTTTGAATGAATTCAAGATAATTATTTATGGGTTTTGATACTAAGGCCAGATTCTCTTTGTGGATTGCTAAGCCTTTTCTACCTACAAAAATATTTGATTGACGATTAGGAAAACGTTCTTTTTATGTCTAATTTTCACCGATTGTAACATGAGTCTGAATGCTGTTTGATAATATAGCGCTAACATGAAAGTATATGGCTTTTCCTCTGCTTCCCGATTGATGTCCGCTAGGTTTTTTGGGTCATATCTAGACTTTTTTTCTGCGTGGTGGTGTTGGCTATGATTAATCATAGTTGTGGTCTAAAATCTTTTCTAGTCTCAATTGATAATATCATGATCACAAGAACATATGATGACAACGTAAAAGAGAGATGACTTGAAATAGAATTACGAGAATAGATCTCTCAATGGGAATTGCTGCAAATGTTATTGTCCTAATCAAAGAAACCTGTTCGCCTGGCATTGGTACTCTAATAAGATATAGAATATTGCCAGTGCTAGGAATAGGATCGATTACTTTGTAAACTTCGCTTATATCTTAAGGCACAGATCCATTTGTACGGTACCTTAGGAACTAGCTGAAATAAAAATCTGCCAGGCCAAATCTTCTCCGTTGATTTTTGGTACTTGATCCATTAAAATGCAGAGAAGTAAGATCAAAGTCGTTGGCCATCATATTGTAAGAGCAGCAACATGACTCAATAAAGCATATGGAAAGATGGGAATACTTTGATCTTGGAATATTAGATATCATTAGGTGAAGTGATATCATTAGGCGAGATGGTCAAATAATTTCTGGGAGGTAGCAAAAGAGAGGGCAAGTGCTTGATGCCATAGAGAAAGGGACTTCAGACCATATCTAAGTACCGACAAAACTCCTTCTCTTGCATGATATTTTGCACAAAGATGGGCCCCTTTGCTCTCTGCTGAATGATCTTTTCATTCACAATTTGTGTGGTGTACTGTTGGAACTCTTTTCAGTTGTCCCAGTGCAGCATTTATCGAACTCTTTGTTCCTCCCTCATTTTTTTGGTCGGCCACATGTTTCGTGCTCTCATCAATTATTAAGCCTTCTGCATGTTGATCAATACTTCATGGAGCACTCCAAAGGTTTATTAGGGGAGTTTTGTATAAATCATTGGTTTAAAGCTGAAAAATTCTGTACCAGGATATTAAACAAGCAAGGAAATGATTATAGTCTGTTTGCCTGTAAGGAATACTAGCATACGAGAATACCTTAAAATTGTCTTTCAAATACCTGCAGTTTGATGACGTGCTCGGGAAAGGAGCCATGAAGACGGTGTACAGGGCATTTGATGAGCTGAATGGGATGGAGGTTGCATGGAACCAGGCTAAACTGTGTGACGTGCTTCGTTCACCAGAGGCACTGCAGCGCATGTACTCGGAGGTCCAGCTTCTCAGCAGCCTTCGTCATGACTCAATCATTAGGTTCCATACATCTTGGGTTGATGTCAACAAGAGGGCTTTCAACTTCATCACAGAAATGCTCACATCTGGCACCCTAAGAGAGTATGCATGCTGAGATTAAGCTACCTTTTGTTTTGTACAAGGTTGGGCTATATATATTCTGAAAGGGTGGGAAACGGAGATAATAGGTTCTATCTCCAAGCCAAGTTTAAGTTGAGCCCTGCATATCTGCTTGTGTTTACAACTGTTGACATTGGCTTCGATTTTGGGCTTCCATTAGTTTGATGTCATCACTGAGAACTTAAGAGGAAGACAAATATTTTTGCTGATTCTCATGTAGGCTAGTTTTGCAAGCACTTTCTCCAATGCTTTGAAATCTAAATAACTCATGCAAGTAATTATTTGTTCAGCTTCTCTAATAGCTAGCTTATCACAATACAATCGAGATGCAGAGAAATTCACATCATTAAATGCTCTAGCTAAGTGATAATGAATTAGCTAGCAATGAATCCAATGAACTGATAGTGTAGAGATCGGATGCAGGTATCATCTAAGATATCGGCGAGTGGACATCAGAGCTGTTAAGAATTGGTCCCGCCAGATCCTTAACGGGCTCATCTACCTGCACGGCCATGATCCCCCAGTGATACACAGGGACCTTAAGTGCGACAACATCTTTGTCAATGGCCATCTTGGACAAGTGAAGATCGGCGATCTCGGGTTGGCAGCGGTCCTCCGGGGGTCACAGTCGGCGCACAGCGTTATAGGTTTAATTTTGCTCTGTGCCTTGCTTTCCTTGTATCTGATTGCATGCAATAGTATCATATACATCTGGGCTGTTCCATGGATAGGGTGGCAAACGAACTTGGAAAATCCTAGGATATGTACCAGGAAACAACTTGAGTATGTGTGATTTGGAATAGGAACATTTACACTAATTGATCGAGATAAAGGGAGGATAAAAAATCAGAAAATATTACTTTTTCTGCAAATTAAAACCAGTGATTGAATTCAGAACATGCTTCTTGCTTTTACTGTCAATACGAAAGCCTAGTAGATTGAACTGGTACTGTAATCTCTGACTTGAAAGGCTGGTTGCTTTCATTTTACAGATGAATTCCTTTTCTATAAGATGGAAAAAAGGTAGCAGATTTCTCGAAGACTGTTCTACATTAGTATGTATTCATGGGTGGTGACTAATACAAACCATGTCCAATGTGTCGATCCTTCTTGACCCTGATCCATCAAGAACTATAGCAGTGGTGATCAAAAGTAGTGAAGAAATGAACCGCTATGAAGCATGATTTTTTTTTTTCATGTTAAGTTCTTAGGTTATGGGGTGGGTTTTTGATGGTTTTGGTATTTGTATTCTAAGAACTTCATATGGTGCACCATAGATGAAATTGATAAATCCTTAGCATTACATCATTTTTGTTACTGGTCCTTTTCCAGGGACGCCGGAATTCATGGCACCAGAGCTCTATGAAGAAGATTACAATGAGCTTGTCGACATATACTCCTTTGGCATGTGTGTGCTGGAGATGCTCACTTCAGAGTACCCCTACAGCGAATGCACAAATCCTGCTCAAATTTATAAGAAAGTTACTGCAGTAAGCACAATCCTTTTTGATGTATTTCCTATATTCCAATTGAATCCATAGTTCGTTATCTCATGCGGACAATATTTTGCTCATTTAGCGGAAGTTGCCGGAAGCTTTTCATCGAATTCAGGACCAAGAGGCCAAGCGTTTCATTGGGAGATGCCTGGAGAATGTCTCAAAGAGGTCATCTGCCGAGGAGCTCCTTCTTGATCCCTTCCTCTCATCTGATGGTAGTCATCGGCCAATGCCGATGATGACCATCACTTCACAACCCAATCCTAACAATGAAGGTGACCGTGGAACAGAAGCTCACAGGAAATCAAATTGCCCAAGAGGGCGGGATCGCAACCCCCTGAAGCGCACGGACATGACGATAACTGGCAAGATGAATCCACAAGATGACACCATCTTTCTCAAAGTGAAGATAGCTGATAAAGAGGGTATGCTGCCATTAACATTCTTAAACCAATGGTAGTATCATAATTAGTTGTGACATTTTTTATTGTCCAAAAGACTTTCCATAAAGCTCTTAAAACATCACTTGAATTATTGACAAATTAGATAACTGTATTTTTTTATCTGAAGCCATCTAAAACTTTTCAGGCTTCGTAATTGTTTTCTTTCAGGTTTATCCTAGTAAATACTATATTGTGCTTATAGATACTCTTTATATTGCCGTCTTGCTGAAACTTTTACGCGGATTATATTTATCAGGTCATGTTAGGCACATATATTTTCCTTTTGACACTGTGAGCGATACATCAATCGGTGTGGCGAATGAGATGGTGAAGGAACTCGAAATAACTGATCGCGGACCAGAGGAGATTGCCGAAGTGATTGATCAGGAGATTTCGAACCTGGTGCCTGGCTGGAAGGTAGGAGATCCAGAAGAGGAGCCCCATCATGTGTACAGCTACGGCAATGACAGCAACCATCCTTTCTGCTATTATTCATCATCTCCTACGTCCTCCCAGGATTCATTTTTTGGCCCTGGACCTTCTTCCAGGCATGGCGATGACTACCATGCAGACTGGATAGAAGGTACTTATATTAGATGCTCGAGTTCCTTTATTAGTGTATTTGCAGATGTAAGGGTTTCGATGCTAGCTTTCTTGTGCTATGTTGGACTAGGAATAGTCTGTTCCTCCCTTGTGCTGCATTTGAAGGTTGATTAGCAACCATTGAGACATAACTTGCCATGCAGATGATCTGTTTGTAGATGACGACGACAATGACAACAGCTCCATTCATTCAGGCAAGTACTCTGCTGTTAACTATTGTTTGGCCAACGACCACGACACATACCCGGGCTCTGATCAAATAGAAGCGCAGCCGATTCTAAAGGGCGAGGGCAAGAGCTCTACTTGCTTGTGCCCTGCGGACAAGCAGATAGACGACGACGTCCCACTGGAAGCTGTTTTCCATAGACAATGCAAAATGCGACAGGAGTCTTCACGTTGTTGTCCCGGAGCTCGCTCCTGCAAGAGGCCAGCCGAGGACGGACGATCCCTGATGAGGAATCGGTCGATGATCGACTTGCGGAGCCAGCTGCTGCATCAGACACTAGTGCAGGAGCTGAGCAAGCGAGTATTCAAGACCGTCGGAGCTGTTGAGAACATCGGATTTCAGATGCCGTGCGACAGCAGAACTCACAAGGCATCGACCTCCTCACGCAGGGGGGGTCAGAAACAGGGCCATACGTCGCGAAAAGGTTAGAATTCTCTCTGTTGGTGCAAAGGTACTAGCTGATGCGGGCAGCCGTGCAAAATGCGTGTAATGTTGTGAGCTTGTGGCACTTCAGAGGTTACGAATTTTGCCGTGTATTTAGGCACCTAAGTTATTAGTGTTTGCAGTTAGTTGTGGCACTTCAGATGTTACGAATTTTGCCATGTATTTAGCACCTAAGTTAAGGCCCATTCGGTTCGGTGGGGTTAGTGGAATGGGGGTAAGACGGGTTAGTCGATCTTTTAAGGATAAGTTCTATCATATCCCACCCTAATTTCTATACCCATTTCTATATCCACAGAGTAAAAAAAGTATTTTGGTTTTTCAAGGTAAAATACTAAAATATTTATTTCAGAATTGTTCTCGGTTGGAGGGCATGGTCAAGTACGGGGCGTTTGGCTCTGGAGGATTCACGGGATGGAATCCACTCTCACGGATCCTGAATTGGCGTCCGAAATCGGGATTTGTGCGGAATCCGCGCCGGCGCCAAAAGCGCAGATCTGACGGGGCGGGATCCGCGCGTCCCCCCATCCCGCGGATCCATTGAGATGGGGCTGCGTCAAACGCCCCTTACATGAATGCAATCCTATACGGGCACACTCATATATTTTTGTTTTTATTTTTTTAATATATATATTATAATAAATTAATATTAAAAAAAATATTTTTTATATGATGTTGATCAATCATGGTATAACACGTGGCATCTAGGTCTCACATTTATTAATATTTTATTATAATAAATATATTATTGATATTATTTAATATACTAGGCGTAGGAAAATGTTTTCACTCGAGTAGACTTTTTTATGCGCTTCTAAAAACACACGTAAATATTTTTATGAGTGTATAAAAAATTTTGCGTGCGTAGTAACATTTCTTGTGTGTTTGTTTTTCTACGTGGAAACATTTCTGTGAGTGTAAATATTTTTGTATGAGTTTTGAACGTATAAAAACTTTAGTGTATTAAATAATATTATTAATATGTTATCATAATAAAATATTAATATAAGTGGGTCTCACATGATTGGTCCACATCATGTAAAAACTTATTTATTATATATTTTTAATAATATGTATTAAATAATATTATTATATTAATATAAGTCGGTCCACTTGAGGA
Organism: Narthecium ossifragum; assembly: GCA_963920575.1. NCBI lineage: Eukaryota > Viridiplantae > Streptophyta > Magnoliopsida > Dioscoreales > Nartheciaceae > Narthecium > Narthecium ossifragum. Next base: position 27,694,258 of record OY986965.1, read on the forward strand.
TGTGTTGATGTGCATGACCATGCCACATCACCATGCCATGTCATGTGGCGATACGATCTTTCTTCGCAATCGTCGTGGGTGGAGGCCGCTTATAGGTCGTTGGCAACCACAATGCCGGCAAAAACGCCCTCAACCCGGTAGAGGACGGACGGGTATCGTTGCCAGTGATGGCAGAGGAGTGGGCGTCTGTCGACGGTAGCAAATGAGCAAGCGTCAATAGGAGAGGGATTCGCCAGTGGAGGCGTCGAATAGGACGGGTGGGGTGATTATACTTTATTACAATATACTTTTATTCTATTTTATGTAATAATATAATAGTATACATTTTGTATGGTTTACACACAAATACCGATAACTTAACTTAATAATTTATTTAAATATTATAATATTGAGCATGTCAAGATTTTCTTTATTCTTATCAAGTTCTCAATATACCCTAAAGGCATTTTCGGTATTTATTAATAATAAAATACAATTCCTATGCTTATCTCACATTTTACAACAAAACACTTTTTTCTTATTCCAAACAATTATTAATGATTTATTCATGTTTTTCAACCCAACAACAAAGTAGAATAACAACTAAATTACGTTTTTTGTACCTATAAAATTCTCCACATACCACTTTAGTACCTATAGTTTGTTAATTACGCTTTTGATACCTATATTTAATGTATATAATCTATTTAGTACCTACCATTAGACGCCGTTATCCAGACTTGACGGCAATCCGCTCACGTGATATCACATGAGCGGTTTTCTGTCAATTTTGACTGATTGGTTTTGCCACCTTATTTTCTCAATCTCTAATCTCACTTCTCTTTATCCTCCCTCTCTCTTCCGTGCACTCTCTCTCTCTCTCGTCTCTCCCTCTGTCTCTCCCTCCCCTATCTCTCCCTCCCCTATCTCTCCTCTCTGTCTCCCCCTCCCCCTGTCGGATCTCTTCTCTCTGTCTCTCCTCCCTCTCTCTTCCGCACTCTCTCTGTCTCTCCTTCACTTGTCTCTCCATCTCTCCTCTCTCCTCTCCGTCTCCCCCTCCCCTCGAGCATGTTGGTGTACTTCAACCCGGTGTTGACGTCCAGCACGCCGAGGTTTGGCCGGAAGAGAGCGTAGTCGAGAGTCTCCAGTGTGAACCCAAAGTACGGGTAGGCATTCACCATGAAAGCAGAGTCGGTAGCTCTCAAGAAGCTCAGCAACGGCTTCATGACCGTCGTGTCATAGCCTTGTTGGAATTGTCCGATGGACAACGGAGAAGAGGACGACAGGATGCCTAGAGAGTGCGGGGTGGAGATCTTGATTCGGTGGTGAAGGGTGACGGTTGAGACAGCGATGTGGAGGTTCTGCATGGCGGGGATAAGGGCGGCGATGAGGGACTTGTTGGCCATGGAGAGGACCTCGTTGCCGACAAGGATGCATGTGATGTTGATGTACAGAGCATGAGGGAGGATGGTGTCCCAGACCCAGCGCTGCGCGAAGCGAAGGCTGGTGTGGTTGGGGATGAGATCGTTGGAGACGGAGACGTTGATAGCCAGGTTGGTCGGCGATGAAGGTTGGTGCCGGCGATGAAGGTTGCAAAGAAGAGGTACCAGTTAGCTAGTACCACACACACACACTCTCTCTCTCTCTAGATCTCTCTCTCTATACCTCTCCGTTTTCCTCATGAGACGACGATCTGCGATCAAGTCGTGGCTGTTGAAGCCCACCGTCGAGTTCATCGCCAGTGACCAAGAGAGAGAGAGACAGAGACTACAGAAGAGAAAGGGAGGAGAGACGGAAGAAGGATTAGAGATTTGGGATGATGATGAGGTTTGCCATTTGAAAAAATGACTATGTTAGACGGTCGGATTAAAACGAAAACGATTTTAATAGTATAGTTATTAAAAACGTAATTATAAAACTAGAGGTACTAAATAACCACTCGTCAACCTTACTTTTTTTTAAGCCCAAAAACACTTAACCGAAAGCCTATTACGAAACGGCCCATACACTCTGTAAGGGCCTAATTGAAATTTAAGGGGCTTTTCTGTAAATTTAAGGAGCCCGATCGTGAGAAAGAGAGAGAGATTGATCGTGAGAGAGGGAGAGAGAGAGAGAGAGAGAGAGAGCTGGAGAAGAAGAAAGGGAGAGATCGAGAGAATGGGGAGGTGAAGCTCGCCGGAAAGTAAAGTTCCAGTGGGATTTCCGCCGGATCCCTTCTTCTTTTCAACTGAGATGAGTTTCTACCTTCTTCCCCCTTCGATTCCTTCGTTTTTGTGGAGTTTTCTGAAGCTTTTGGATGCAGATTTGGTGTTTTTGTGGTTTTTACCGGCGATGGATCTCCGGAGATGACGTCAGAGTCGATGCCATTCCTCTTTCCGGCGACTACAGCGTCGTGAAAGGACTGGTGGTGAACCCCGACACCGTCCTCTCTCTGTCCCTAGCGTTTTCCAAGTCAGAAAACCCTTTTCTTCCTCCAGCCGACATGGATTCCGGCGAGGATCCGGCCTGCATTTCTTTAGTCATGGCCGCCAATCTCCCTTGGAAACCCAGAGCTTTGGGCAGCGGACAACTCCCCTTCTCTTCTGGTAACCTTTTCCGGTGCTTTAGCACCCTGTTTTGGAGACCCGACGAAGCTCCGGCGTGAGCTCCGGCGGTCCATGTGCGGTGCATATTAGCTCACGCGCACAGTGTCTGCTAACCTGCACCAAAGCCCTCAGATACCAGTATCTTGAGCCCGTTTTCGATGATTTTTGCATCGTTTTGACCGGATTTTTGATCTCTACCTATTTCTACTATTTTTAGTAGTTTCAATTTCTTTTGGGCTTTACCTGATCGCAATTTTAACTTTTTTTTTGTACTTTAGGCGATCGTTTGAGCGGCCGATAAGGGTCGGGAGCATGACGTGGACCCCGGACTTAGGAAACACACGTCGATTGTCATTTTAAGATAGGAGTTACTTCCAACAATGAATGTATGTTATGTTTATATTTGATGCGTGGTTGTGTTGATGTCATGTTGTACATACTGCACTTTTATGATGATGGACATGCTAATTGTTAATGAGTAATGCTATGATGTCGTGTTGGGCTGGTTGAGCCTATGCCTTGTTGGACTACTTAAACCCATTTCTTGTTTAATTATGCGCGATATGCTATAATATGATATTCTCTGTGCGCTATGCATTTATGAAAAATTATAGATTATCATATTAGTTTATGATTATGACTTTTTGGCTTGTGCATGCATGAGAGGAATGTCAAATCTTGTAGCTTGACTAATCAGAGTTTAGGAATTATGTCAATGACTTGACGGATAGATTTTGATCTCCGTATGTCGATTGAGAATTTGGATTTTAACTTGATTTGAGGATGTTGTATATATACTAGTATACTGAGTCTGGTATAGAGTTTAGAGGGGTTTGGGCTAGTTTTGACGATCGGACGCAGTGTCTGTGCATGTAAGACTTATCCAGACTAGGCAAATCATACTATGGTCAGTACACTATGATAGGTTTGGTATACATCAGTATCATAGACTGTTGTCAGGTAACTCCTACTGGGCTTTCGAGCTCATTCTTTGAGTTTTATTCATGTAGGCTCGAAACATGCATACCCCTTGGAGATGATGTATAGTGACGAGACATCAATTTTAGACTAATTTGATTTAGAGTTAGGTTTGTAGTAGATGAAGAGTTGAAGCTTGTATTCATATTTTACTTTTTATTCTACCATAAGTCTCAATTTATGTATGATGATGTTTTATATATGCTGGGTTTTTTTGAAGACTTGTACAGTGTAGTCTCGTGGTTTGGTTATTATGTATTTTGATTATTACGCTTCTATGTAGATGAAATCTGTAAATGAATGTTATGGGATGAAAGTGTCTCGAGAGTTTATAATTTTGTTGTAAATTACTGGTGAAATGTTATAATATGTGTTGTTTATAAAATGTTAGACAAATTGTAATCGTGAAGTCACGTCTCCGTGCTCTAGGGACGGTCATGTCAAAATTTCGAATCTTTATTTACTTGGGATAATTTGGATGTGAAATTGGGCGGAGTGTGACACACTCTATTAATTGGATTTTTGTTTATTTTTTGTTTATTGAGAATGGTTTATGTAATTTGTGTTCTAAAATAAGAGAAATAATGCAACTTTATGTGTCAAAGTAAAACCGACCATTTGAGTTTTTTTCTTTCCTTTCTTTTCTTTTCCTTTTTTGGTTTGAACGTTCCAGTGATCTAGCATAACACTTCCTCTCAACCGTACGATCTCGATCAAACAACTGGATGTGGACGTGAGTCCACTACTCCAGCAGCTCCTTTGAAGCTGTTAAAGAAGTCCTCAACGGTCCAATTCTCATCATACCCCATTAATCCCACGCGCTCTATAAATTACACGGCGGAAACCATAGAGACGACGGAGATCTCGTAAATTACACGGCGTGAGAAGAACACAACTGGTTGCTCCGATGGCGGCGGCGGTGTTGTTCCGGCGAAGGGAGCGGCGGATCTCGAGGGCGCCGCCTCCGACCCCGATCGCGACCGGGAGGGGGACGCGGTCGGCTGTGGTGGACGACCGCATGCTCGTCGAGTACTTGGAGAGCTCTCTTAGAGTCCCAGAGCTCACGCTGCCAGAGTCCCACTTCCCGTCGAGGTCACCTCGCAGGATTCCCGATGAGATCGGATTCGGATCGCTGGTCGCCAGAGACGAGGAGGAGGCGCGGCGGGTGGTGGAGGCGGCGGCCGGTGTGGGGGCGGTGAGGATCGATGGCGCGGTGAGCGCGGAGGAGGCGAGGGCGGTGATCGAGATGGTGAGAGGGGTGTTTGGTGTGGCGGGAGAGAGGAGGCATGGGATGGAGAGGTGGTTTCGGAGGAGAGATGGGCTTGGACTGCAGTTCTATTGGTCTCGGTCCATCAGCGAGCAGGACGACGCGGCCCTACGAGAGGTCTGGCCCGACTCATATGGCGCAATCAGGTGCGCATCTCATGCTTCCTCTTTTACGTCTGATGCGTTTAATAATTATCCTATTTATTGGAATCGGGATATTTCTCCATTAGGATAATTACCTCTTTTACTAATCTTGAAAATAGGAACTATTTCTTAATTGTTTTATTTTTGTTGGTTATCTTCATTGATCATTTAAAGTAAATTTTTAATTTTTTGGGATTGGTTATTCAAGATTAGTAGAACTTCTTTTATCCAGAGATAATGTGGAGGATCTTGCCTCTAAGCTGGAGTTGGTTGCTGAATGCATTGCCAAAATACTCTCAGAGCAAATTAGAGATCAAAACCCTTATGAAGCAATAGGGAAGAAAGAAACAGTTCTTTGCTTGAAAAAGTATGATGAATCCAATCAGTTCCAGTTTAATCAGTGCAAAGATCATCACTCTCATGCCTTGAGTCTCCATCTCTCCGATGAAGATCAAGAGTTCTTCATCCGGTCTGAAGCGGGTTCCACTTCTTTTAGTTTGCCTGCTGGTTCTATTCTCATCGCCATTAGGAAAGAGCTTGAGGTATTAAATGCATGATTGTAGTTCTTCAATTCCAATAGTTGATCTATTCTCCAAACAATCCTCGAATGAAAGGAGGTATTTTTATTATTATTCTCTCTGATTCAGGAATGGACCAATGCTGAATTGAGAAGTGCCATCATCGAACCACTTATAGATCCGAGCAATGATGACAAGCATGCATCGTTCTCTTTGGAGTTCATGTGCTCTCCTCTAGCTTTGAACTATGTTCTCAACCATAGAACAAAGACCCTTTCTTTAATGGATCAGCTGCTAGTATTGCTCGTCCTCTTGTTTCTGTACAGACTCTGGGCATTCATCTCCTCAAGATTGCTTGGACATAGCTCTTATCGGATAGTGTATGATCTGTGAAATAATCAAGGGTGTGGATTGCTTTTGAATCAATTTTGTGAGCGGGAGGTTCATTGGAGTGAGCCTCCCTGTGCTCTGAGTGACACCACCAAGCTAATGGTGGCACCGAGACGCCACGGTTGGCTCTCGGATGATTTTTTTTGGGGTTATGATTGGTTTATTTTGACAATGTAAGCCATGCCAATTGGCAGTGGTGGTTCTCTTGAGTCCTGATTCCATTTGGATTGGAGAACGTACGTATAGTGTGCAGGAGTGAAGTTGTATGAGAGTGCTTGTGTTTGCAATGAGTGTTCTCATTCGTTTCCTTTATGGTATGTTTGACTGCAGGCTGGGATTAAAACAAGCATGCTTTCCTCTTGCATATGTACTCAGGTGGTACATAAAGAGGTTGATTTATCTATATGTATACGTTTTCTTTCATATTAATATACATCTGATGAAATTACTTCGACCTGTGGGTGATGATTCTATATATTGCATGCTCTTTTGCTTCCAAAATATCTAGTGGAATAGGATCTGAAACTTCTCAAACAAAGATTTCAGTTTTGTTGCTCTTTTGCTTCTAAACTTCTAGTATAATAGAATGATGAATATTGATAGTTGTGTGGAAATGAACCCTGAAAACCCCTCGGAGTGCTCTGTTGCTCACCCACCGGTGAGTGTCCCTGTGCACCCTCCGGTGCCCACCCCACCTGACCCCCCCCCGGATGTAGTTTCTTCTCAAAATCCATTGGAGAATGTTTGGAATGGAGAGACGGTTAAACCAGGCACAACACCCTCCTGGGCGAGGGTCGCTAGCCAACGAGAGCCGTTCCAGGACCGCATCCCAGAAGCTGCTCTGCAAAAGATAAGGTGCTTGTATGGAGACGACCCAGTCATCGTGGAGCCTGAGGTCTTGCGACGAGGACGGGAGCGGTGGAATCACACATTGTTCGGGCGCTTTGTGGGTGGCAGAATTGGTGTTGAATTCCTTTGCTAGCGTTTGTCTTATCTCTGGCAAACCAAGGATCCCTTCCTGGTCACTGGTCGAGTGTACAACGTCTTTGCATTTAAATTTGGAAATAAGGAAGATCTAGTTCAAATCCTCACCGGAGGTCCATGGCTGGTCGATGGTAAGATCTTGTCTCTTATGCGCTGGCGTGATTGCTTCCGGCCTTCTGCTGAGCCTTTCAAGCTGGTACCGGTTTGGATGCGCCTATCTAACCTTTCGTTTGAATTCTTTGAAAGAGAAGCCCTGAGATCCGTTATTGCTAGAGTTGGAACCCTCCTGGCTGTGGATGCCACAACCACCTTTGCAGACATGAGCCGCTACACGCGAGTTTGTGCGGAGATTGACACCTCTGTTCCAGCGAGATTGGGTGTCGTTGTGGGGAGAGGCGCCTCAAGCTTTGAGTAGTTGTTTGTTTATGAAAACATGGTGATCTACGCGACATGTGATTGCTTTGGTCATCGTGCTTCGTCTTGCCCTAAGGCGTCAACAACGGTGGCTCGTAGTCAAGCCACACCCATGGAAACAATAGATGACCCATCTGGTGCTCAGGCTATCAAGGAGGATGTGGTGCAACAGTTAGCATATGAGGTGGCAAAAGAGAATGGAGATTGGTACACCATACCGCCAAGACGGTGGAGGCCATTGCTCACCGAGACTGCCACCACCGGACAGGAGGAAGACGATGACCAGTGTTTTTGGACCGTTGGCAACTGAGCTGAATGATGCAGGGGACGCTTCTGGCGAGGGGACGCTGCCACTGGGGTGGCATGGCTCAAAGGGTGTCCCCCAAGGGACCACTGGGGGAGGCCCGTGCGTGTCCTCTAGTGACCAGGCTTGAACTGTGTGGCGAGTGGCTCGAAAACCTGACGTGGCAGAGTGAGGTAAGCAGTCTGCTGATCTCCCATGCTTAGGTGTGGGGAGGTCATCAAACCGTCCACCTGTCCAAGTAAAAAGCGACGCAGGCTTAGCTCGATCAAATCTCGGCGCACCAAACGGGAATAAAGGGAACTCTAACAAATTCAAGGCATTGCAACCGAGAGACATGGCCTCCGACGATGACATCTCCAATCTCTCCCTCTTCGACGTTGGATGGTATGCGAGGGACCATGAAAGCTTCCAACAGCAAGGACCACTGGTGGTGCCAAGAGGATATCGCCCGGCAGACCCTAGAGGGCAGCTAAAGACAGACCCTACTCCTGATGACATGGCGCCTGCGACAACCGAATTGCAAGGGCATCATCAAGAAGGGATCCTGGCTCTCAAATCAGCGCTTGATGCTCCAGACACAGGCCAAGGCCCTTTTATCGCTGATACCTCCTCTTGGCGAGCAGGAGGACACCTCTCAGGACGGCAATGGAGAGCCTGGTGTGCATGATGAACAGATGTCCAATGTGAGTGGGCCAAGCCCCCTTGGCCGCTCCTCGAAGAGACCTCGATCAAGCACTGTGGTTGGTGCTCCTACTAAAGAATAGTTTCCCATGTCGAGGATTATAGCTTGGAACTGTAGAAGTTTGGGTTACAGAAGAGTTATTAGTTCGCCGGAGACTCATCTTCGACCGTCGTCTGGATTTCCTCTTCCTCATTGACTTAGTCCTAGTTGAAGAATAGCTGCCGCTTATTACTCAACAACTAGGTCCTCAATGGTGCACGCATTTGCTCCCTTCAAATGACCACCAAGGAGGAATTCTTGCTATCTGGCGCGCCTTTGTTGGCTTAGTTTCTTTTGTGAGCTATAATAGCCAAGCTATTCACGGGGTAATCACCTCCCCTAAACATGGTCAATGGTTTTTATCTGTGGTATATGGTGCAAGATCCTGGCGGGAGAGAACTCAGCTTTGGCAAGCTCTTGGGCGGATTAATGCTTGGGGCTGGCCTCACGTAATGCTAGGTGAGTTTAATGTCCTAGCGGTGCCTTCTGAGAAAGGAGGAGGTAGGCCTTTCAGCTACACAAGGTCTGTTCTAAACTTCCTTAACTTCATCTCTTACAATCAGCTAATAGACTTGGGTTTTCGTGGCCCTTCTTTCAGTTGGTGCAATAGTCGTAGTGGTGGCGCGCGCATCTTAGAACGTTTTGACATGGCTCTCTACAATGGAGAATGGCGCACATGGTTTCCAACCGCAGAAGTTCAACATTTGAGGCACTATGGTTCGGACCACAAACCACTTCTTCTAATCCTTGCTCTAGAGCTAGCTCAGCCCGGGCCATCTCCCTTCCGCCTCAGGCATTTCTGGGTCACCTCAGTGGAGTTCAAAAAAGTTATATCTCAAGCTTGGAGTAGACAACGGAGGGGATCAAGACAATATATTTTCAAGGGAAGAATCAAGGAAATCAAAGGTATTGTTAAAAAAATGGAATAAATCTGGTTGCCATCACCTCCTCAATATCCAACAACATATGATTAATAAGGTCGAAGGCCTTTATCTTCTTGAGGAACAGTCTCCACTCAACACCTAGCATGAAGCGCGCATGAGAACATTAGAAGGAAAGCTAGTGGCTCAACAGCTGAGATTGGACAAGATCAAAAGCAAACAAAGGAGACTAGACTGGGTCAGACAGGGAGACAGAAACTCAAGTATCTTTCACCAACATGTCTCTATTGTCCCTTACCATCACTCTATCAAAGAAATTAGGAATGAAGCTGGGGAATTAATCACTGACTATGATGCAATTGCTGAGACCTTCATAGGCAGATCCTAAGTTTATGGGCTAATACTGATACTGCTCGCAGTAGAGAATTACCACTACCTGTGCTTCCTGTTCTATCTCCAGAAGGGTGTGAAGCTCTAGATCTTCTAGTGACAATTGAAGAAATTAAATCTGCTCTCACTCATATGGGACGAGATAAATGCCCCGGGCCTGATGGTCTAACAGCTGAGTTCTTCTTGCTACACTGGGACGTAGTTGGCAAAGATCTTGCTTCTCTTATCATGGATTTCTTTGCAACTTGCAACCTCCCACCTGGTTCGAATGACACATTCCTGGCTCTAATTCCCAAGTGCAAGAACCCCCGTCGTGTTAAAGACTTTAGCCCTATAAGTTTACACAACGTTGCCTTCAAAACTATATCTTCCGTTTTAGCAAACAGGTTGAAGGCCTTCCTCCCTGATTTAATTAGCAAAGAACAATCTGCTTATGCTCATGGGAGATCAATCCTAGACAACATTGGTGTTGCACAAGAATTAATGCATACCATCAGAACAACTCCTGCTTCTAGTCCTCTCATGGTTGTTAAAGTGGACCTTCAAGCTGCTTTTGATTCAGTAAGTTGGAAGTTCATTAAACGTGTTCTTATTGCTATGGGAGTCCCTTCTCAGTGGATTTCTTGGATTTTAGAATGCATCACCACTCCCATATTCTCTGTTATACTAAATGGAAAAGTTATTGGCTTCTTCAAATCCAAACAGAGGCTTAGGCAAGGAGATCCTATCTCCCCCTACCTATTTAACTTGATGCATGAAGTGCTTTCTGGTCTTCTCAGGCAACCCTTGCTAGCGCTAGAAGGTATCACTTTGACAGAGTACGCTTGAAAGTTGATCACTTGCTCTTCGTGGATGATGTGCTATTTGTTTCTAAAGCTAGTCGTGAAGAAGCTCAAAAGTTGATTAACATCCTCAAGAAATTTTCCCAAATGTCTGGTTTAAAAGCCCACCCAAAGAAATCTAGTGTGAAATTCTCACCCAAGACTTCAATCTGTAGAAGACAGCGTGTGATTAAATTTCTGGGATTCAATGAGCAACAAAGTACTTGGAAATATCTTGGCATTCCTCTCAATGTTCAGCCTCTTCACACATGGGATTTTAATTGCCTGGTGGAATCTGTTCATACCAAGCTTCATTCTTGGCATGCCATGAAGCTTTCATTTGCAGGGCGTGCCACCCTTATTCAAGCTGTATTACAAGCAATTCCTATCTATGCTATGTCAGCTACTCATGTTCCTTTATCCATTCTTCGTCGAATTGAAGCTTTGGCTAGAGATTTTTTATGGCAAGGATGCAAGGGAGGGTTGTCAAGAGTCTCTTGGGAAAAAATTTGCAAACATAAAACGGAAGGGGGTCTTGGCTTCAAGGACCCTGTGTCTTTGGCAGAGAGCTTTGAGAATGAAAGGTGTTGCTCGTCTACTCAATGAAGAGACGTCTCTTTGGACTATGGTGGTCAGATCTAAATACCATATCTCTCTGAACCTTCCTCCTTCTAAGCCACCTGCTAAGTCTTCAATGCTCTGGAGGTCTACTTGTAGGGCAGCAGGGGAACTCAAAGGTGGACTTCATTGGCCAGTTGCTACTTCTAACGACCTCAACATTCTTGAAGATTGGTGGCTCTTAGATGAAACTTTGCATTGGTCTCCTACTTTGTTTTGTTCTGGCATTGTTTCTGATTCCATGGAGGTTAATTCTATTATGGATAACAATGGGAATTAGAATCAAGTAATGCTTTGTTCCATCCCTCGTTGGCTGAAGAAATCCTAGCAACCCCTATTTGTAATGCTACCGAGAGTGAGAAGCCAAGGTGGGTTTGGGATTCTAGAGGGAGGCCTATCTCTTCATCCTGCTATAAATATCTTGATTATAAGCGTGATCATGCAACTACCAGCTCTGCCTTATGGTGGCACATTTGAAAAATACCTACTGGACCCAGAATTAAACACTTTCTTTGGAGACTAGCCCATGATAAGATCACCACTCTAACACATCTCTGGCAACTACATCTGGTAGATGATAAAACTTGCAATATGTGTCAGCAAGAGGAGGAAGACGTGCACCATATTTTCTTTGCTTGTCCTATAGCTGCTTCAGTCTGGCGACCAGTATTGCAAGGATCTACTATTGCACAAGAAGATGTCAATTTGGATTTCTGCCTCAACTATTTGCAAAAGTCCAAGAGCAATGGAGGATGCAAACTTTCTAAATTTGCAATTAGCTACACTCTCTGGGATTTATGGAAAAACAGGTGTTGCACCATTTTTGAAAACTCTACTCTCACAATAGCTGACATTGCTAGAAGTATTTAAGTGGCAAGTAAGGGAATTCATTATCTTCAATGTTAGTAGACGACATGCTCCAAATCATATATTTGATTGGGAAGGTCACAGTATACATGTGGATGATTCTATGGGAACAAGGGGGAGAGCTGATGGGCTAGGAGCTATCTGTAGGTCTGCTGATGGGAGTGTTGCTTGGGAGGCTACAATTATTTCACTTGCTAACTTTGTTTTACAAGTTGAACTCCAGGGTATCCATATGGGAATGAAAGAGAGCAGGAGGCATAGCATTAGCCAGCTTCTTATAGATAGTGATGCTCGGATGGCAGTAGACATAATCAATGGCATCATACCTCCAAACGAACAATGCATCAACCTATTGCATGACCTCCTTTCGGACGTGAGGCATTTCTTAGTTATTCAGTTTATCTACGTCCCAAGAGAATCAAATACTGCAACAGATGAACTAGCTTATCAAGTTAGGGTTAATCTTAATCATTGTAATAGACATGGTCTCAGTTTAATGAGTCTCTTACCTGTAGCCATTAATTGGCTGTCTAGCTTCGGCTTAATTGGGAGAAAAAAAAGAAGAATGATGAATATTGTGAAAAGATGGGCTGGGGCTGGCCGCTTAATTTTATCGCCCGGATCTGCAAGCCCAACATGACAACACTCCTAAGACTTGGCCTATCTGAACAATCGTATTTAATACAGAAAAAAACATGTTATAAAATTGCTAAGGTGGCTTGTAACCTCGTGTGTCAGATCTTTGTGTGACGGATTTGTGATAACATGGTATTTGCCCACCTTAAGCAGGGTAAAAGAGTTTTTTAAAAAAAAAAAATTTAAAAAAAAAGACATGATAAATGCCCATCTGCAGTGTGAAATAAGATGTAAAAGTTCACATAGATCAATTAAGTACTTAAAAATTATGCTCAACTTGTTCCTTATGTCGTTTAGAATGTAATCTGAATATTAATTTACCATCTCTCAACTGTTTGTGGCATCTTTTTTCAATTAGTATATATCATAACAAATACTTAACTGTAGTTAGATGACAAAGTATTGCTTGGATGTGATGCTAATCTCTCATAATTGTCACCTTCACAAATCACAAGACAGTCAAAAAGAAAAACTCAAAAGGTACGTACACCAGCTGTGAAAGACTATATCGGTCCCAACAATGACTAAACTATTGGCATGTTTGGGGATATATATATTCCGTTCTTTTTGTCCCATTTTTGCACCTTAAAAAAGTTATATAAGTCATTGAAAATTCTATCATTGCGCTATTGGGTTAGGACTTAGGACATTCCGGGGAGCAAAACAAATCTCGTAAAAGATTCAGCGCATAAATGGCGATGGTGATTGGATAAAATTAAAGGATGCACGCATCGAAGAAATCAGGTCCACATTCGATTGGATTTGTTTTGTTATCATCTGGCCGTCTGGATAGGCCTGGAACTCCAATGATTTCTTCCAAGTTGTGCATTTATATCTCGAGAAAATAAGGACTAAAAGTCCCTTTCGAATAAACCAGGTAACAGAAGATAGGACCACACATGCATCTTGCATGCACACACCCACGTGTAGACCTGAATAACACATGGATTGCTATCATATATCAATAGTATCAAATTTAAAAGTTTAATATCACTTGCCATATGAAAGCTTCAGCTGATACAAATTAAAGATGTTTATACATATGCCACTCATCTGATTTTAATTTACATGTATGTTATAATACATCTTCATATCAATATTATAAGAGGCAGCCGAGAGGAGAGGGAATAAACCTCTATCCAACGGTGGGGTTTTTTGATCCAAGATCCAAGGGTGCAGGTCGAACCAAGAGAGAGACACAAAATGGACGTGAGTGGATAGAGAGGATTCAGTTAGGGCCTGTTGAGACGTTCATCTTTTCTTTTCTTTTTAAACCTTAGCTAACTTTCACGAATCTTTTGAATGGCTTGCCTATATATATATATATATATATATAGTCAAATGTTGGGGTTTAAATCATCCCTCCCTGCGACCACCAATTTGACGTCACGAGAGGTCGGTTTGCCGTGTGCATCGCATCATTTTTGTCATGATCATAAGATCTTTGCAAAGCATGCAGTACGTCTATACTAGTATGGTAATAGTAACGTGGTGTCTGAAGACTCTGAACTTGAGGTCGTTCTCATGAGACGTGGGACTGAACATGAGTACATGCCAAACCCTCCTACAGAACTGTTTGTTGCTAGTTCTGACGAAACCCTGATCTATATTCACCAACCCAACTAGTGGATTTTCCAATCCTAGAGTTTGTCTCAGAGTCTAGTTTCTGATCGCTATTCTAGTGTATGGTCCATTCCCATGGATGAAATCATCCCAAGTTTATATTGTCTCACAGTAGTACTGCTCTATTGTATGATCACTGTCACAGTCAATATAGATTTTTTCTGCAATCTAATACCCCTGATGATCACTTTTTACTGTCTGATATCCAAAGTTGTTTTTTATGCAAACTCATACACCTCACCTATGAAATGACCAAACTGCCCTTACTTTTCACCATCCGATCATACATGCATGCCATGCCACATGACGTGGCATGGTACGGATAATAAAATAATGTATCTGTTGCTTCGAAAGCCAAGGATCGCATTAAATCCCTGCCACATGACAAGAAGCGATCGACTACGGCGTACGGCGTACGGCGGTGTCAGCCCATGAGAAGACTCGTCCTTCGAGCATTAAATGCGTCGTTAATTACGCGTAAAAATTCACACACGTTAACAAACACGTATAAAAGACTAACATCATTTATCATTTCCCACGTGTGGTTATCAATATAGGCGCGTAGAAAGTACGCTAATGTCATATGAAAATACGAGTTATGTGATTTCTTAGCAATCATCATACGCATATATCAAATGCAATTTACACCAATGAATTCCTGCATAATATGATTTCTTAGCTTTCATGGCATTCATTAGCTTCTGACCTATTATTCCCTGAAAGAACCATTACGTGCCTTAATAGTTTAAAAATTATAAACTTTGTTAGCTTACTCGATCGAAAAGAGCTACCATGAACTTACCAAATTTCTCAAGCATACAAAATTACCCTCAACCACTACCAATTCAACCAAATCCTAACAGTATCATTGACCTATATATCCACGTCTCCAACCAACAAAAAAGAAGCAGCATGGACATGCATCTATGAGGGGCTTAGGTGCTCATCCTTTTTGGCGCATGATTTATTCAACACGGCTGTGTGATGCCCATGGTGGTTGGCTTTATGGAAGGAAATGGGCACATTTAGGAATAGAGAAGCTCTAGGGATTGGTCCATAGAAACGTGAATATTGTTTTTGTGTGACATTAGCATATTTTCTACGTGTGTATAGTGATAACCACGCGTGAAAAATATTAGTTTAAATAATTTCTTTATAATAGCTAAAATCTACTCTGTTATTATTACTATAAAAGCAAATCATAACATGGACATGACATATAAGGCATACATATAACCAAGATATCTACAAAACAACCTAACACTTGCATAATTGCAAATTCGTTAATTGCTCATGATGGAAAACACCTTAACAATGCAAAAAAATAACGAAAAGTACGCATAAAAACACCTTAACTGCTTACGATGAAAAACACCTTAACTGCTTACGATGAAAAACACCTTAACAGCGCATGGAAAATATCTTAACAACGCATAAAAACAACAAAAAGTACACATAAAAAATACCTTAACAACGCATGAAAATATATTAATAATGTATAAAAATAACAAAAAGTACGCATAAAAAACACCTTAATAATATATAAAACCAACAAAATGTGTGCATAAAAACGTTTGTAAAATGTCGCACGAAAACAATACTTCTCGGCCACTTTCAACAAAAGTACTTTTTGTATGATCGGATGCTGAAAAATAAGGGTAGGTTGGTCATTTCATAAGCTGAGGGGTATGATGTTGTAAAAAAATAACATTGGGGTATCAGATCGCAATAAGTGATCATTGGGGGTATTAGATCGCAAAAAAATCATTGTGGTCATCATCGCATTAAATATCATGTTACATCATATGACATGACATGTATGTTTTTGTGTTTGTGATCGGTGTAACAGTCATTTTATTGGATGGGCATATCAACCTGAAAAAAACAATGAAAGGAACAGAAACGCCATAAGAAGGCATCTTTCGATATGGAAAGCGAAAAAAAATTCCGAATTTGTAAGACCTCTATAAAGTGAGACGCAGCCACGTGTACTCCAACCGAATCAATCTTGGCCACACAATACGTAGAGCAAAGTGGTCGTGATAAGATTGATGGGAGTCACGGGACGAACCTCCAACGATGTGAATCGATTTTTTAAAGGCAAGATTGGACGGCAGTGATCGGTCCTCGATGCGAATGTGAGGGTCATGTGCGGACAAGATTATTGGGATTTTAAAACGGATCAAGTGGGTTGTCGTGTTTGCACGGGAGTCAAAAGGCCGTGTGTCTCGAGATCTTAATTAAATTTGCCCGCACGACGTGGCGGTCTCTGCGCTCTTTGTCTGAGATTTACGATCTTGTCGTCGCAGATTCTTGTCGTTTTCCATAATTACAACCTCATGCTAATTATTGTTGTTGGGCATTCGTTGGCTGATTGACGAATAAAAAATTCTACGATAAAAGTAATATTAATTTTTAATGTGAAATAAGCTCACTACTTTATGCTCATATAGTAATTTTACTGTTGCAAGAAACGAGAATACAAGTGGCTTTAATAAAATAAAAAAATATAGTACGTGGGTACATAAAAAAAATTAGGGTCAATAGCGTAAGACAAACCCCATTGGAAAGATATCTAATTTCAGAAAACTCCCTACAATTCTGACAATAGCATTATTTAGCATAAAACCCCATAAAACATCGGACTATATCAACAATCTCTCAATGGTTAAATTCTATGTTTCTAGGGGATTCTATGATATTGTCATAAATTTAGAGGGGTTGTTGATATTAGGTCTCTTTTCAGGAGTTTTTTTTATTATATTAACCTAGAAAATAAGGATTATTTTTTTTCTAATTGATATATCAAAAGGAAATTAAGGACAACAAGCTTATTCCCTGTTCCACCCATTAGCTAGATTAATAAACTAGCAACGAATTTATGACATTAGATTTTATCTTAATTTCTTATTCCTACTTCATCAAGTCTGGTTATAATTTTAAAATAAGCAAGAACATATTCATAAATCTTTGATTAAAAACCAAACAGATGCTAGAGCCCAGTGATTCGCTTCATTGAATCTCGGGTAATAACAAACGGGAACTTTTTATTTATTAATTTTTAATTGATTGTTTAATTTAATCTTGACTTATTCCTATACTTTCAAAACATTTTTTCCTATCCTAAGTAATCGTTACTCATTTATTCTCATTTCATCTGCTACAACCACTTTATTTTTTTCAATTCAAAATAATCATTACCATTTTATTTTTACTTTGTCCTATCCTAAAATTCCTTAACTCAGAATAAACTAACTCCGTTCCAAATGAGCCCTCAGTGTATGCAATGTCGGACAACAACCACAAAATATCGAAGAGAATTCGAAGCAAAGACCACCGCACACCGGAACTTCTTAACCAAAAAGCGCAAAATTAACTGTGCAATAGAAATGAAATAACAAACCTATCTTTTGGATTATATTTGAATATATGCATAGTTGCGTACA
The DNA here is from genome assembly GCA_963920575.1 of Narthecium ossifragum. Lineage (NCBI taxonomy): Eukaryota > Viridiplantae > Streptophyta > Magnoliopsida > Dioscoreales > Nartheciaceae > Narthecium > Narthecium ossifragum. Next base: position 27,711,823 of record OY986965.1, read on the forward strand.
CATGCAGAAAACGAACCTTTTTTTCTGCAGATGATTAACTAACAAGGTCCCTGCTGCCTGCTAGCTAGTGTCCAGCTGCAAACCATCTTTGCCGGTAAAGCCACGTCAATACATCATGATAGTGCTTGATTATATTTGAAGAGGCATATATTGATTGAATTTTTTACGATCTAATACCCCCGGTGATCACTTATTATGATATGATACCCCATCCCCTAACGTTGTTTCCAACCACCGTTATTTTTTTTGCAACCTCATTCCCCTTAACCTATGAAATGACCAACCTACCCTTATTTTTAACCATCTGATCATACATGCATGCAATGCCACATGACGTGGCATGATACGGATAATAAAATAATATATTTATTGTTTCGAAAGCCAATGATCACATTAAATCCCCACCATGTAGTAAGAAACGATTGGGCACAGCGTATGGTGGTGTCAGCCCGTGAGAAGATCTGTCGTCCTTCGAGCATTAAATGTGTTGTTAACAACGAGTAAAAATTCGCACGCGTAGTTAACAAACACGCATAAAAGACTAATATCATACGCATATATCATTTTCCATGCGTGGTTATCACTATACGTGCGTAGAAAGTATGCTAATGTCGTACGAAAACGCGAGTTATGTGATTTCTTGGCAATCATCATACGCATATAAATGTCATGCCACATCATAATGTATTAAAATAACATATTAATAATATTATTTACTACACTATACGTATGAAAATGTTTCTACACATGAATTTTTTTTATAGGCTCATAAACACCCACACAAATATTTTTGTAATTGTTTAAAAATTTTCGTGCACGTGCTAACATTTTTTGTGCGTGATTTTTTTCCAAGTGTAAATATTTTTGTGAACGCATAAAAGTTTATCCGTGAGTTTGTGAACGTATAAAAAAAGGGTTTTTTACATATCTATCTTTCAAAAGTTTCTAAATATCATAATTACCCATATATTTTTTCAGCTTACTAAAATACCCTTGAAATTTTGAAAAATCAATAAACCTACCCCTCGGGTTACTTGTCGGTGAATCATCATGGAATATTCTTAACGCCGTTAACAGCAACAGCTAAAAAGACGTTATTACCCCTCGCAATCACCCTCTCCGTCGTCAACCTCGACCTGCGCCCATGGTCTCTGCCAGCGACGTCTCCTACACCATCGGCGTCCTGTTCTTCGGCGGCCCTGACGACAGGGAGGCCCTTGCTTATGGGATCCGAATGGCGGAGCACCCGGGCATCACCGTCATCGTCCTCCACTTCCTCCTTGTAAACTCTGGTTCTGACGAGCAGCAGTCCTTGGACGATTCAGATATCGTTGAGCTACGCAGCAAGACAATGGTGTCTAACGATTCGATAAGGTTGGAGGGGACTGCTTTCGAGGGGAAGGCTCAGATCTTGTCGGCAATAAAGGCTATCAGCAGGTGCAACCTCTTCTTGGTCTGCCGGTCATCTCCATCGCCAGCTTTAGCACAATCACTAGCAGGGAAGACGGACGGCCCGGAGCTGGGGAGTTGCCTAGCATCGTCGGAGTTCTCGACCATGGCATCAGTCCTAGTGATCCAGCAGCATGACCCCAGCTCCCCTGCTGGTGATTGTGCTAAAGCTGGCGAATCCAACAGCAGCGACGACACGGCGGTTCGTGCGGCCGTCACCGGCAATCTTGGAGCCATCAACACCAAACTCACCGTCCAAGCTCCCTACCGAATTGCTCATCTTCAGCACCTCGACCCCGTTCAGCAGAGCATCAAAAACAGATGACTGGGACTTGAATCAAAAACAGAGCACATGGCTCATGCATGGGTGCCGGAGGCACTGGCACGGCACCAGGTCCTCACCGGACCTCCCCCAACCCCCGGGGGGTGCTCCCTCTCTCTCCGTCTCTCTCTCTACCGGTGCTAGTAGGAAAGCACGAGACGACGGCGAAGGGATCTAGACAGTGCTACTCGCGGTGGCGCAGCTCGTGGTGGCGTAGCTCGTGGCGGCACATCTCGTGGCGACTCATCTCGTGGCGACTCCAGTGGTGGCGGTGTGGACGCCGGACCGAGGTCATGTTCACGTCGGTGGCGGGGTTGGATGGTCGGCGACGGAGGGTAACGCCGCGTACTTCTCCCATGGCCGCTGGCGGGTGCTCCCTCTCTCCCTCCTGTCTCTCTCTCTCTTTGTGAGGACACGTTCCTCTCCTCGTGTGGCTTGCTGTAGGCCGCAAGGGCAATTTGGTAAATTGCACCTTGTCGGCTAGTTCCACACTCGCGCTTGTACACACACTGACCTTATTTGTGATAATGTTTGCTTAGAATGGTTAGTGGGACCCGGGATCGGAAGATCCGGACTTAGGCTTGAGTTCTTGCCTAAGTTTAGCTTTCAGCACAAAAAGGATCGATCCTCTGAGGCTAAGAGATCGATCCTCTTCGTGCCAGAAAGTCAAGTGTGATCGTCATGAAGTGATCGATCCTCCCTTGGGAAGGGAGGATCCTTCATAAGTCGGTTCGTTTGCCTATAAAGCAGACGAGACTTTCTTCCTTGAATCCCTTTTGAAATCCGGCGATTTGAGCTCAGATCTTGGGATTTTTTTAAGGCGTTTGAGGACGATCCAAGGCCTAGCTGCTTGGATCTAAGCTGCTCTTGCTTCGGTAGGGATTCTACCGACATCTCTCTTCGGGGTTTTAAGTTTTCCGTTTTGATTTGTCTTCTTTTGCTTAGATCTGATTATATAGTTGTTGGTTTTCAGTGATTTTACCGGTTTTGGACTCGTGGGGTCTAGATCTACCAGATCCCAGAGTTTTGTCTTGTTTGGATGTGTCCTCCGGCGGTATTCCTCGTCGGAAGCACGCCGGAGAACCCATTGGGATTGATCCTTCTTGAGGAAGGATCGATCCTTCTGGGTTGGTCATGCCCCGCACGATGAAGGATCGATCTTTGCTGGTAAAAAGATCGATCCTGATGCTTGGGTGGCATGGTTACCCTTCGTCGCGAAGAAGATCGATCTTCCTGGAAGGAAGGATCGATCATTCTTGGTGCGACGCGAAGGGTGCCCTCTGTCTCAAGAAAGATCGATCTTTCTGGGAGGAAGGATCGATCTTCCTGGGAGGAAGGATCGATCTTCCTTGCCTTGACAGCGAGGGAAGCTCACTGTTACATAAATGATCGATCCTTCCCTTAGTGAGGATCGATCCTTTAGTAGCAGAGAGGGTTTTCATAGCTTTTGCCCGCGGGGCTTGGTATGCCGGTTTTACTTATCGCTTTATACCTTGTATATACGATTAAGCATGTTAGTCCTATAATAGGGCAGTGGTGAACCAGGGGAGTGATGACTCCTGGGATTGTGTAGAATAAATGGGCGGGTAGCCCTTCAGCTTTCCATAGCCTTGCATGCCGGCGTGCGCCGAGGGCTTTCACCTGCTATATTTGTAAGCTGTTGTTTGCGGGGTTGTTTCCCGGTGCAGGTGTTGTGGTGGACTGCTGGCAGTTGGTGGTGTTACCGCTGCAGCAGTCCCTAGACCCTAAATAATCGCTCACCACCCCAGGGCGGCAGGGTGCCGTGCCCATACCTTGTATTTATATCATCACATCCTGCTGCATGCTTACATGTATCTATTCTGCGCATGTTCATAGCATGCATTGTGTTGTGCACTAGTTGCATCTGTTTAGGGCGTTGCCGATCCGGGGCTTCCGGGTAGCCCGGATCTATCTCTTAGGACCGTGCGGGTAGCTTGGTCCAGGATTCGATTTGTAGTATTCAGTCTTTTCGATGATAGGGTTAGTTAGACTTGAATACTGTTGTGTTTGATGTTTAGAGGTCGTGTCGGCCTCGAGTCAAGTCGTGGTGTAGCCGGTACCCAATCCTTCTAGAACTCTTGGGTGGCAGGTGTGACTACCCAGCGGTGCTACCCGTCGACAGTGCCCATGATCCTGTCGTGAGTTGGCAGTGCCGTTTCCTGTCTGACTGAGTGTGACCCAGTGTGTGACCAGTTCGCTGGAAGACCACGACTGGGGCACTCAGGGGTATCCGGTGGGGTTATGGGACCCCTGTGATACACCTAGGCTTACCTTGGGGGCGACACTGTTGTGTTCCCTTCCTTATGAGTGTCGTAGTGTAGTGTCCCTGCTGAGCTTAGTGCTCACTCCTACCCGAGCTGCGTTTTGCAGGTGCTGGCGTGAGCTCTTCTTCAGTCGCCCCTACCGGGCAGGTGTTTGGTGACGTGGCGGCGTCTGGTGGTGCTTGAGAGGTGGCGATCACATCTGTTTTACCCTTTTTGTATTAGATAGTTTCCTACGGGAGCGATAAATGTATAATTTCCCTGTTTTGAGGTTTATATCTATTTCAGTTTCGTTGTTCGAGATTTGTAATTGTACTTAATACAGGATGACTATGACTTGTTAGGTTAACCACTGCGATTAGAGGGAAACCTCGCCAAAATTTCCGCAGTAGGTTAGGTTCCGGTTCGCATCGCCCGGCCCGGTTGGGCCTACGCGGGTCGGGGCGCGACACTCTTCCTACGTCAGCAAACCAAGGAACAGTCAAAATACCAAAAGCTAGTCAAAAATGATTCTCTCTCTCTCCCCCTCCTACGTAAGCAAACGAAGCAAAGCAGTCAAAATATGAAATCTGGTCAAAATTGATGGAAACACATATAAATTTAAGTAATTTACATGGGCTGGTTGGGTTATAACCATGGTTAAGTTAGATGGATAGACGGAGGGGTAGGTTTACGGATTTTTCAAAATTTCAAGGGTATTTTAGTAAGCTGAAAAAATATAGGGGTAATTATGATATTTCGAAACTTTTGAAGGAGAAATATGTAAAAAGCCCATAAAAAAATTTACACGTGTAGGAACATTTTTCCTGTACGTAGTGTATTAAACATTATTATAAATATGTTATTATAATGAAGTATTAATATCAGTGGGTCCACATGTCACGTGTCATATCATAATTGGTGACATCATATGTGTATATATATATGTATATATTATTTTAATAAAAATATATTAAAAATAATAATATTTTATTAATATAAGTGGATCCACATTGAGTGTATTGCCCTATCATTATGTCACGTCATGTGACAACCATCTTGACCATGCCACGTCATCAGACATGGATAATGCCATGCCTCCATTTCAGGGCAATTCTGGAAGAAAAAGGAAAAAAAGTGAGGGTTCATATGTGCAAGGGAACATGAGTTGGGGATTGGAACGCCAAAACTGATCATTGGGGTCCATAATAACAAAAAATCCGGCCGATGTTTGATCACAATGCAGCCAAAATGCATTGGGGGTGGTTTTGACTTGTATCATAGCTTTTGAAGACATATAGACGGCTGCTGGTATCACCTCGTAGTATCATAGGAATTATATATGCTATTGGTCATGCAGCCACGAAGGACATGTCTTTTGTCCGGTACCGACAGGTAGGCATGAGTATTTGATTTTTAATTCGGTTTTTGGTTTGAAATCGATGAATCGAATTTTTTTTTATTCATAATTTAAACAATCGAACCGAACTAATTCGTTTCAAAAATTTTGAAAACCGAAACGAACTGAGTTTATGTAAAAACCAAACCGAATAGAACCGAGCCGAATTATATATATATACTTATGCAGTACATTAAATAAAAAAATGATTATTTTACTTAAAAGTTCAGTTTTTTTATTCTAATCGAAATTTATAATGAGGAATCGAATCGAATTGAAAAATAAAAAATTTTAAAATTAGAAAACTGAACCAAATCCAATAAATCGAAGAACCGAAGAATTGGATCGTTTCGGTTCAATTTGTTTTTCGATCCAGTTCGGTTTCGCTCACTTCTACCGACTGGTGACAACTTTATTAGAGTTGTCGCATCAGCAAAGCCATCTCTCCACCACGAATACGCTCCTCGAGTTTGGGTCTGCAGGTATTCTATCGTTTTTTTTTTGAATGTAGGAAAAAAAAATGAAGAGTCATGATACCATGCATATTCCACGTGCATTATGCACACATTTATGTAGGTAGGGTTGACATGGCACTGTCAATGTTAAAAATTTTCATAAAATTCAAATCCTAAGCAACTCACGCGGTGTAATCCAAACCCTAATTCAATCACCTATAGTGTAATCAAAATTTAGAGGCTTCAAGTTTATACATGGATATGTCATTCATTAACTAGATAGCATAAAAGGCCTGCATGGCAACTCCATCTCTGCTGCCACGTCAAGTGTGTACAATCACACAATCATTCCTCAAAATAAAAATAAAAGTTGGTCGGTCTTGAAAAATAATTTTAAACTTTGTTATATCATAATTTCTATAATGTAGATTGAAATAAAGTGTGTTGATTCACGACATCTAAAATAAATTTTGCAAAATCTCATCTATAATTTCATTTATCATGTCCCGATAACTGTATCATCCTTTAATTTGCAAAATGGCGCATGTGTTGTTAAAGTATTGTTCTATTTCATCAGTTTGATGTCAGATTTGACAAAATTACCTATCCATTGAACATATAACTTCAATATTCTATGAATTATTGTTTTCTCACCTCCCCCAACTTCATAGCACAGATAAGATGGGGCAAAAAAGAAAAAGATATATAATATCAAGACACACCAGTTGAAACCAGCTACAAAAAGGAAAAACAAAGAAAAAAAAATGATGAATTTATTGATCAAACCGACCCAATGAGCTAATTCATAATATCAGCAACAAGAAATGCGAACAAAAACACCACTCAATTCAAATGTTAGTATGAGTATGAAGAATAAAAAGGAAGAACAAATTAGAAAGATGACAAAAATCATATAAAATGAGAGAGAGAGAGAGAGAGAAAGTCTAACTTATCAGGTTTTGGGTTTAAAATCTGTAATCTATTGTGTCACCCGAATCTAGAAGGGCATCTTCATTTGCTACTTGCCCGATTAGGTCAAGTTAATCAGAGTTAGTCGGTCGAAGATAACGCCATTGAACGAAAGCTAACGGTAGGTTTATTTTTACAAATCAAAGAATAATAGATATGTCATGATGCAATAAATGAAAATGTAGATGGGTTTTTGCAAAATCGTTAAATGTAGATGACTATATGCCAAAAAACCTAAAAAAATTTTAACGGTTCTTGGAATATTGGAAAGTAGTAATTACCTTTTCATTTACTAATTGCATGGACCATACTCTTTTTTTCAATCTTTATCTTTTTTTTTTATCACAACATGAGATAATGATTTACTTTCTAAGAAGTAGATTATAAAAAAAATGAGGCTTCCTTGGAACATGCTACCCTCACTTTTTCTGCAACCAAACACGTTAAATTTATCGATCAAACTTTTTCCTCGTGAAATAACGATATTAGAGTATTATCAACATGCTCACTATCTCAGTCCCTATCCTTATATTTAGATAATATTATTAGAAAAGGTCACCTAACAGATTCTCTGTCCTTGAATCCATTCCTTATATCATTTCCGAAAACTGGTTTCATTCTCTATGATTAGAGAATATCTTAAAATTTAGGGAATGAGATGAAGAATAAGTTTGGGGATATAGAATATGTTGTGTGACGGTTTTTAATAAAATTTCTAAATATAGAGATAGGAAATGAGATGGAGATTCTCTTGCGAATGAAAACACATTCCCTGTATACTAAATATATTTAAATTTTAAAACTTTTAATGTTATTGAGAATCAATATAGGAAAAATTGTCGGATGAATAAAACAAAAACTGATCTCCTATATTACAAAATAACATAAAATCATACCGCAGTATAGATAGGGATAGCGAAGCCTTCGATAATCATCCCCCAACCCACACACCACACACACACGTTCGTCTAAAGATTCGACGCATGGCCGGAGCTCTATTATTAGGTCCAGGCTTCGTTTAGACGTAAACGAAGACAATGCCAAAGCAACGATGATGACGTCCGACCGGGGGATACGGATCCGGTGGAGGACCCCGGCGATGGAGAAACTCCACTCCACCAAACCTTAGGATGGTTTCGGTGGGGCCGGCAAACGAACCAGCCCGGAATCCATGGGCTACGGCGTAGGCGGTGGGCCACAACTCTCGCCGACACCACCCCGTCTAAACTTCCAGTATTCCACGACTCCCCCTCATCTCTCATTCCCGAGATCGCTATTTTTCTAAGGACCTTTTTCTTTTGCTCTCTTCCTAAAATATTTTTTTTGGTTTAGCTAGGGTTGGCTGGTGAGGAGAACGGAATACAAAACACGTACTGCAACGCATTGTCTGCAGCTAGCATAGGTTTCTCTATCTATATTAATATCTATCGATGAGACTTTGACATGATAAATGCAATCATCTATTGTCGGGGAAAGAAAAGACACCCCTTTTCTCCCGACCTTTCGGTTGCCCATGACTTCATTTATTAATCATTGCGTGATCGTGGGATTCCTATGTGTTACAAGTAGAGTAGTAGATCGAAGTTGAACTTGATGATTATAAAGCTCGATGGTTACGTTTAATCATTGCAAAATTAGTGTTTAGCATAGGAAGAAGTTAGCAATGAGTTCACTGTTGTTTTTCTGCTGTCAATTAATGTCAATTGCTAGCTGACATATGGCGATTAAAAAAAACTTAATTAGAATATGTTAAATTATAAATTTATAAACTAAGGAGATTAAAGGGAATATGAGGTTAGAAAAAATAAGGATAAAAAATAAAAATAAGAAAAAATAAAGAGAAATGTGATACATAAAATAGTAGTAATCACGTAATCATTATTTTAATATTTAATATAAAAATAAGAATAAAATGAGAATAACTCCATTAACCTTGTTGACAAACAAAGACCGGAATTTTATAAATATTAGATCCAGAGAGCGTGAGCAACCAGAATCACCTTGCAAATACAGCACTCAAATTCTACGGTGGGCTCAGCAATTGTTCACCGGCCGTAAGGATACGGCAATTGTTTTGATTTTGGGACAAGAGATCTTTTTGTTTAAAGTAGCTTATTGTGATAATTAATTTCAGGTATATGTATGTATATATATATATGTTTTTAATTATAAGTCTGATATTTGCTATGAATTCCTTCCTTTTTGCATCGGGATGCCATGCAATGCTGTATTTGCTCCATCACTGACATGCAAAATGTAGAGAGAAGACTACAAATGCACTCGCAAATCTTGAAAGACGGGCTTTTTTGAGAACTGGGAAGTTGTTTGGTTAAATCTTGAGTCTTGATTTGATGTATCGTAATAAAAGCTGCATATGACTATCCCTATAAAATCTCTGGAATCCAAGTAAACCTATTGCCCTTCGTCTACCTATTATATGCTATGTTGTGCCATGCATGATCATTCATTGTTTCTGGCCTTATCTGATTCTATAAAAAAAGTTTAGGACTACCATGATCAATGCTCATGAATGGTGTCAAGAAGCATCTACAGTCCTACAAGATTCAGACAACAGTGCTTCTTTCATCACTGTTAATTATTTATCATGCAAAACTTTGTGTCCTTTGTCTGCAGTGCAGTACGCCGTACATAGATACTGAGGCCCTTCTGGTTTGTTTCTTTACTTGGAGTGGTCTTGTTACTGACTCTTTCACTGACAGAGGCACTCTGACGGGTTTATATGTTTACTGATTCGGGTGCTCCGGATCCTTCTCCACACACACACTCTATATATATATATATCCGTTTGTGTTATGTGTCATGTATCATAAATATAATATATTATGTCTTTTCATATCCGGTATATCCCTATTTTTTAAAAAAATTTGGTCAGTTATTGAAAAAAAATATTTAAAAGGTACGTTGTAATATTTTTGACAAAAAAAAATATTGAGAAGGAAAAGAGCTAGGGGTGAGTAGAACCGAACCGATCCCGAAGAATCGAACCGAATCGAATTAGTTCGGTCCATTCGGTTCGGTTTTTTCGATTTTTCGGTTCGGTTTTGGGATGTATGAAAAGTTCGGGTTTCGATTCGGGTTCGGTTCTTTAAAAAAAATTCGATTCGATTCGGGTCATAACCGAAGTTTTCATACATGCCTTAGCCTATGAACCTATGGTCTAAAAAGTTTGGTTCGGTTCGGTTCGGTTCCAATTGATTTGGAACCGAACAATTTCGATTCGGTTCGGTTCTTTCATAAGTTCGGTTCGGTTCTAAAAAAACAGGACCGAAAAAAATTCTGTTCTTCGGTTCTGGACCGAGAACCGAATGATCACCCCTAAAAAGAGCAGCCCGTGCACCCTCTTCGTCGCTCCAGCACCTAGCACCGTTCGTGATCCGATCCAAAAGGGGACCGTCCATCGCCAGATCCGATCCGAAGGGGGGAGCGTCTGTCACCCACTGCCATGCGCAACCTCAAGTTCGAGGCATCAACCCCAACATCTAGCAGATTCCCATGCCCATGACATGGTTGGTCACAATTATCATCCAAGGAAATTTGTTAAGAGTAAGGACCAAATAAAGCAGCTACTTTAAAAAAAAATACAAATAAAAAATCAGTGGAAAAGAAAAAGAAAAAGAGAGAACATAAAAAAGCAGCGGCTTGAGAGACAAACCCAGGTTCTCTCTCTCAAGCCGCCGCCAACTCTTTCATCCTCTCCCATCCCTTCTCATCCTCTCGATGTCCCTCTTTTTCTTCTCGTCTCCTTCTCTCTCGGTGTACTGGGCGCCAAGCCCGACGCCTCACATCGCCGGAGTCTTCCCCGTGCCAAGCCCGACGACGATCTCGTCCATCTCCACCGGTCTAACGAAGCTCTCCGCCAGATCCCCCTTCCGGCCTAGGCCTCGAGCTGCGAGAAGTCCGGCGACCCACCATGTGAAAGACGCCTCCAAGCGACGATAATCTCCTCCATCCCCGCCGATCTAACGCCGCTCTCCGCCAAATCCCCCTTCCGGCCCAGGCCTCGAGCAACGAGAAGTCCGACGACCCACCATGTGCAAGGCGTCCCCATGCCAAACCCGACGACGATCTCCTCCATCCCCGTCGGTCTAATGCCGCTCTCCGCCAGATCCCCCTTCCGGCCCAGGCCTCGAGCGGCGAGAAGTCCGACGACCCACCATGTGCAAGTCGTCCCATTGCCAAACCCGACGACGATCTCCTCCATCCCCGCCGGTCTAATGCCGCTCTCCGCCAGATCCTCCTTCCGGCCCAGGCTTGAGCAGCGAGAAGTCCGGCGACCCACCATTTGCAAGCCGCCTCCAAGCGACGATGATCTCCACCAACGCCGCTCTCCGCCAGATCCCACTTCCGCCCTAGGACTCGAGCAGCGAGAAGTCCGGCGACCCACCACAAGCCGTCCCCTTGCCAAACCCGACGACGATCTCTTCTATCCAACACCGGCTCCAACATCTTCCTCTTCTCCTCCAACGCGAGACTAGACTTCTTGCTTGCCTCCGTCCTCCAACACCGGCTCCAACCTCGTCCTCTTCTCCTCGGCGAGCAGCAGCCACACCCGGTACCCTCCACCGCCAACACTACCGCGAGACTGAACTCCTCTCCTCATTGAACGCCGGTTCATCGCTTCCGCCTTCGCTTCACCTCTCCTCCGTGAAAGCAGTTGCCCAACCCACGCTACTCTCTCTCTCTCTCTCTCTCATAAACTCTCTCCCGTAACCACCACGACCCCCTATCTCCCAGAACCGTTGTACAACCATTTGTGAAACTCCTGCTCTTGAACTGTTAGATTTAGATGAGGATCTCCCAACCCTATGATATCAAAAGGTTCACTTATAACCATAGCCTCATATAAGGATTATATATATAGATATACAGGTGGAGGAGGATCGGGTCCTCCCAGAAGAAAAAGAGATAAACGATGGTTTTGAGAAATCTCACCACACATTAGACTGTGGGAGGACTATTGTATTTATAATAAAATGAGTGTATATGATAACAGAATAATCAAAAACAGAAACTCCTCAAGTTTAGGAGCATAATCTGCAGGATGCTAATGTAATCAACATAATCATCTTCTATAATTATACTCGCTACCATATACATTGCATATGAATGATTCTCGAGTTAATAACCCGAATCTGACATCTGGCATGAATTTTGTTTTTGAATTTGAACATAGTTGATTCTTTTAATACTCTCAAAATCCTCCAGCCCACTTTTGGGAGGATCGGATCATTATTCATGTACTAAACTCATATGATCTGATGACACTCGCATTGAAAGCTATTGAAAGTACGAGACTTTACTTTTGTGTGTTCTATATTGCTATTTAGTCTTTTTACATAAACTTTTATTAAAATAATATTATTTTAATAAAAAAATATTATTAAAATATGCCAATAGCAAAAGTGTTTAGGGAGGCATGCCTCTCATGACCACGTCAGTAACCACGCTGGTGGGGTAATTGGTTTTTAAATGCTGGTACATAAACCGTAACTCCGAGTTGTGGTTTCCGTAATTTGGAATTACGGTTTTCTTGTGGGCGCCGACGAGTTATCCCACGGTCGATCCGTGCATCACGCATCGTCCGTCGATGGTCTATCCATGCATCCTTCTTGATTCACTCACGATCGATTCATGCATCGACCGTTGCATCGACCACACGTCTTTGACAAGAGAACGTCACTTTAAGGCCGATGCTTGGTTCAACTGTCAGCTCAGTTCCAACTTGGCTAAGTCGACCGTGCCAACTCACGATCGATCCTCACATATTGACCACGAGCTTTGTTAATCAAGGAGGATGCATGAATAGACCGTTGATGGACGATGCACGATGCATGGATTGACCGTGGGATAACTCGTTGGTGCCCACAATGAAACTATAACTTTCAAAGTTACGGAAAATGAGTTACGGTTTATGGACCAATGTTTAAAAACTAACGGCCACGCTAGCGTGGTTGTTGAAGTGGCACCGTAAATGCTTTTGCTATAAGTATATTTTAATAATAATTTATTAAAATAATATCATTTTTACAAAAATTCCTTCTTTTACTTTTTTTTTTTTGATTAGTTGAGCCATGGGCTAAAAAGTCATTTACAACACAGGGGCGAGGGCCTCAGGCCCCGCCTCACATTGCCACCTGAAATCAGAGTTCGCATGGCGACACCACCTAGCCACCCTATCCGCTCTATCATTCGAGCTTCTAGGGATGTGCATGACAAGAACAGAGTCAAACTCAAGAATAAGTCGCCAGGCGCTCTTAGCAGCTTCCTCCTCCTCCCTCGGCCATATTCGGCGACCAGTGAGAACCTCAACAACCTCCTTGGCGTCAGACTCCAAAATGATTCGTCGCTCCTGGCGCTCCCGAGCCCATATCAACCCTTGGCACACTGCTGCTAGCTCAGCTCCAAAACTTGAATTGGCACCAACACCTCCTCCTTGGACCCATCGTAGCCTCCCTTCAAAGTCTGAGGCGACCACTCCCACAGCTGCCCGACCACCATCGTTCGCATGAGTCCCCCACGAAGCATCCACTTGGACAACCGTAGTGCCCTCCACACCTATGCTGCCCCTGCTAGCTCTCCTCCGACGTCCCCCCAACAAGAATTCATCTGCCAAGCGCCGTGCCCTCCGAGCAATAGTGCCAACAGTATCACCTTCGCCCCGGAAAACTCTGTTATTTCTATCCTTCCAGGACAACCAAACCCCATAGCTCAAATAGGCCTGCAATGTTAGCACCCCTTCCTGGCTTGAAGATCGACCAAACACCGCCTCCAAGTGCTCTGAGCTCCAGTCACAGTCCCCAACTCCAAGCTCCGCCAGTAGCTCGTCAACCACACCCCGGACAAAATCACACTCAAACAAAGCATGATCAACGGTCTCCCAAGCTCCACACCTGGGGCAATCCCTCTCAGAAGTGAGATGGAGACGCCATAGTGAATCCCTCACAGGGAGTTTCCTCCGCCATGCTCGCCAAAAGAACTGACGAATCCTTGGTCCAGCCGATAGGCGCCATAGGCTCGACCACATAGGCTTCTGATCGACGATATCCCCTGGAGCCAACCTCCGCAGTAACAACTGGTAAGCCGACGAAGATGTGACTGCCCCATCGCTACTAAATTCCCATCTCGCAGCATCCGTCGTACCCCTGTGTGCCACCGGTACTGAAGTGATGGCTTGCACCAACTCCGGATGGAAGAGCTCCGCCAACCGGGTTTCATCCCAACCATCCTCCACCTGCAACTCCCCTACCAAAAGATCACCAGCTTCACAGTTAACAAAGGTGGGGAGATTGGTAATAGCCTCATCCATCACCCAACAATCTTTTAGAGCATCAATACCACTAGCCCTCCCTGGAGCCCAACGCAGACCAAGCCTAAGATCCGCCACCGCATCACACACCATCTCCCAGTGCTTAGAACACACACCCCGCCTCCTTATAGTTGGTAGATTCCCCTTTCAGTTATATTTTGCCCTCGCCACCTTGGTCCAAATAGTGTCCCGGCCAGGCACAAAAACCGCATCCCTCTTGACCTTCAATGCCCGCTGCCACAGGGAGTAATCCCTCACCCCCAAGCCTCCCCATTCCTTAGGCCTACAGAAGTCCCGCCACGCAACAACGCTCAAGCCCGATCGGCGCCTTGCCACAAAAAACCCCGATGGTTTTTCTATCCTCATTTCTTTTACTTGATCCTGTTAGACTACAGTATCTCAAGCTGTAGTCTGGGATGGTTTTTCTATCCCCTTTTTCGTTCTTACTAGTTATTGTAGGAGTTATGTGGCAGTACAGCAGTAGCAGAGAGATCAAATAGGATGAAGATGTGCTGTCTCATTTGGACCATCTCTGGGAGTCCAAACAGGGGGACCATCTAGAATTTCCTTGTACTGTCTAGGATGGTCATGTTTTCCTCAGAGACGAGGGAAAGGACAAGAGGGAAAGGACGCACTTGTGTTTTAGGCCTCAAGCTGTCCTGTTTTAGGACCGCTCCAAAGTCATTTTATCACTTGTTATCACTAACCAAGCAGTAATATAGGGACTTTTAGTGCTAATTTTAAAAATGGATGATAGGTTTATTGTATACTATATATGATGTATTCTGAAAGGAAAATGACAAATATTATCTAACATTAATTGTTTAAAAATGGTATAATTGCATTAAAATTTGTTGATTTAGAAGTATACTCGCTCAGATTTATTATTTTGCAGTTGATGTTTTTTTTGCAATATATTGTGTCAAGTAAATCTTGATAACCGACGAGTTTAGGTGATATATCTTAAGCTGTAATTTAAAAATTAAATCTGTCATTACTATTAGCTTATAATAGACCAAAGTTGAAAGTTTAATCCCTATTATTCGTGATTCTATAACAAAAACTATACTAATTTAAGTACAACCACACGTGTCGGCATATATAATTTATACCGCGTTACATATCTTTTAATAATAGTTGTAAGTCCTGCATAAGAAGTCTTTTTGTACATGGACTTTTAATAATAAGTTGGTTGTTATAAGATCAAACATGAAACAAAATTATGTGTTGGAGATTTTTATAATTTGACTCTGGCACCGGAGTATAAGTATATATTTTTATTAATCAAATCCATTTCATTCATAATTAAGTAGTGAAAATCTAGTAATTTGAAGTCAAGTGCAAAACCACATTTTAAATTATAATTGAAATGATTAAAGAATTGAATTATTTGATTGTATTTAACACATGTATGATCATCTACCATGGTGAATATATGGATTTCAATCAGGGAGATATGATCAAAAGTAGATTAAAAGTCTATGGCAAGTCAAAAACAAAGACCATATATATAACCAAATATTATATTTATAACTATATATATATATATATATATATATATATATATATATATTATTTATAAATATCTGTTAGCACTAGTAGTAAAATACAAGATCGACCGAGCTTAAGCTTATTCCAAATTTAGAGAGTTTGATAACATGGACTCCCAGCTAGATTAGATTTGTTTTACAATCTTAATGTCAGTGAGATCAAACCAAATTTGCTCGAACACCTTCACGATCACATCATGGTACTCGTTCGAATTCAACGAGAGATAGCAAGCAAGCAGCTCTTCCAGATCCTTCGAAGCCCGGATGTTGTTCTCCACGATCATCTCCAGCATAGAGTCCCTGAAGTCCCTCTGAGGGTCCGACGAGTTCTTCACCACCGCGAAGCTCTCCGACAAGCCGCCTCGTCTCTGTTGCTTCGTCGCCGAGCTCTTCCGGCCGCGGTTGACCTGCAGCCTTTTGCTCGCGATCCTCGGCGAGCTGGCGCGCATCTTTACACGGTGAATTCCCGGCGGAGTCTTCCTCGCGGCCGGCGTCGACGGGCTGCGCTCCTTTGCGTTATCTTTTGTTTCATCGGAGCCTGGTGGCTGGCATTCCTTCTTTTCAGCAGGCTTGGTGAGAATTGGAGGGAGCTCGAGCTCGGAGACTGCGTCGAAGTCTTTGAAGCTATCTTGCTCTTTGCCGGCCATGTCGATGATGATATCGGTGACAGAAGATGTAACTCTGCAGCTGCAAGTCTGAGGCCATGCAGGGCTGCCATCGAATTCTAACTGCCCGGCGATCGTGGGCTTGCCAAGATCGTCGTCTTCGTCGTAATTGACGGCGTGGCTACCGCGGCAGTCTGCAATGGCCGCTGACCTCCACTGCCGGCAGCCGCAGCTGGCTGAGACAGGGGAGGTGACCATCTTGGTGGAGAGCCTGGCTGGCCGGCCCCTGGCTCTCCTCCTAGATTTCCTCGGTGGATCCATGGGGAAATGGGTGTCCGAGGCTTTGAAATTGATCGGCGAGGTCATGAACTTCTCGGCCTCTCCTCCCCTGCTTGAGTAGTAGTGGGAGGCTCTGCTGGGGAGGAAGGCTTGTTTTGGTGGTGTATTTTGTGGAGGGTATGGCTTTGGAGACGTGGGTACTGCTACTCTTGCAAGGTAACCTCTTTTCATGGAATGAGAGATGCTACTTTGGTTTCTTGTAGCTCTTCCCATGTCCTTGAGCTTGTAGAACCAGGCATTGGGCATCATGTCAGCCAATCTAAACCTATAGTTCCCCATGCGCAGAGAACAACCAAACCCACCAAATGAAGAAGCTAGCTAAGGAGTATATATCCCTATCCTGGGTGTATAACCAATGGCCCCAAGCCCCCAAGTACCTAGTAGAAGAACAACATGAAAGCTAACCTACATACGAAAAAACCCAACAGATGGAAGGGAGACACTCTGGAGCATCCCTGTCTTGGGCACCTCTAGACAGTCCAATCTCTTGTTTGCAAGTACCCACAAGAGCCTTATGGATCCTACACACTCTCTCTCTCTCTCTTATCTCAGGTCTTGTGGAGGGGAGAGTGGGAGATAAATAGAGGGGAAGGGGGATGGTTGGAGAGAGGAAAGAGACGCGAGATGTGCCCTTTGAGCTGATGGGTGGGGTCCCAGAAAAAATGTGAACAAACTAGGTGACGAAGAAGAACAATGAGGGGGGTCGAATATTATACGAATTGCTTGCCGGAATTTCAGTATGATAAAGAACATAGTTATCTCAATGAAGAAGGAAAGAAGCATGGTTTCTTAATTATGCAGACAGGCTGCTATAACTTAAGCATCTCTTCATAATATATGATCGTATGTTACGGTGCTGTCGGGTTAGTTGAGTAATATAGTAATGTGGGCATCTCTACTCCCTAATGGTTGCCCATTCCTCCTCCCTTATCTCAACACATCTAGGATATGGTGAAGGCACAAGAAAAATGCGAAGAGATTAGGTTTTGGTCCTTGGATGCTTGACTTGCTAACCTGTTTGGAGGACTTATATTTGTATATTCTTAGCAACCCATCTCTCTACTTGATTGTCCAGATAGGGTAAGAAGAAGTTTTATTGAGCTTTAGTTGTCATTTTGTGCAGGGGAAGCATTGGGGTGCCATTGAAGCTGATACTCTGTTTTGACAACTATGGTAGTTTCTAACATTGTGCTCATTGTTTCCTATAGTTGAGATGAAAGCTTCTTGAGCGCAATAGGAGGATGTTTGGTCACCAGGGTTTGCTGTGAATTATTGATGCAATTACTAGCTAGATGTTATAGCATGCAACTTGGGCTTGAGGTTATAGTATTTTTGGCCAAAGTTTAACAAAGATTAATAAACCTTGTTGGTGTAGCTTGTTTTCCTTGATTGCTAGATATTTAAGATTATGCAAGCGGATCTGTAGGCTAGGTTGGCTGCATCCAAATGCATATCTCTTGCTTTTAGGTTTGGTGGAAAATCCCAATCTAATTAGGGGCTCCTCAATTAGGGTACTTCTAAAGATTATAAGGTAGGTGGGTATTGGGGAATGTGTACTCTTCTATGGTTAGGCTTTGGGGTTCATATTATTGGGACTTCAACTTGCTTGGCCAAACAATAGTTTTGTATGTATATACTAGGATAGGCCAGTCCTGAATTCCACATCAGCTGGGATACAATACATCAGAGCAGGTTCAGATAATCCAACTTGATAAAAGTTGTAAGGCTATTATGATAGAATGGTCTACTTAGCATTTTGATAAACTCAGAATTTTTTTTTATGATTTTACAGCAGTATTATAAAGTTAGTAGCCAAAAAAATATAGACTTAGAATTAAAAGAAAGCTCTTGTCTGTTTGAGGATTGATGAAGATGGCAGCTCTGCCAATAACACTCTGCAAAAGCAGCAGTATCTGGTTTCGCCACACAGCTCTTAACTTTCGGTCATTATTTTTCTTTTGAGGCAAGCTGTAACTTTTGGCTTTCTAGCCTAAATGGTAAATAGGATGATGAGTTTTGCCACCTTGGTCTCAGCTTTTGTCTTCCTATCTTTGAGAAGATTGGTACAAACTCATCATCCCTATTTTGTCTATCCTATGTCAATGTTGCATATGACTCCATTAGAGATTCCAAATTCCTATATGGTCTCATTCTTAGAACAAAAGTAGCACTGCATTTCCAAAAGCCTCTTGGCCTCAATGCTATATCAATTGTAGAGTGAGCAGAGCTAATGGCCATCTCTTTCTCTAGCCTTCTCAGGAGCACCAAACTTGTTCTCTGGAACTGAAGAGAAGGATGCCGAAATGAACAGTGGTGGCATGGTCCCCATGCTTTTTCCTTAGTACTGCATGAGTTCTTGTAATCAGTGGAACTTTCTATACTTGAGAAGAAGGACTTTCCAGCAGGGAAGGTGGGTGTTTGTGCCTGTCCAAGAAGCTTTTGATTATGCCCATGAACTTATGGAGTTCATGCAAGCTGGATGGATTGATACATCGTGGGATCATGTGGGGGACCTTAGCTTAGAAACAGTCGTCTGGTGCTTTTCATGTGAGAGAGGACATGAACCTGATGTTGGTTTATTGGGTTGATGTATGCATACTTTGTAGTGTGTTTGGGGTTATTTTTCAAAGGTAACTTTTTAACTCCAATTGACATGTTATATGCTCATGGTTCTATGATGTATTATTGGATTGATCTATATCATGTGAAAAGTAGCGGTCGCAATCCGGATCATGATTTCGAACCCGATGCGAAATTATCGGGTTTGGGTTTGGTGTTATCGGGTTCGGGTTATAAAACGGATCGGGTCGGATTGACTTGTGAGTTAGACAGGTCAACCTGTTTATCCGTTTAATGTCACTTAGGGTTCTAAGACCCGGCTAACTGGCGTAACCCTAAGACCGATCTCTCCCTTCTCCTACCCGGCATCTCCCTTCCCAATTTCCATCCGACAGACAGAGAAGAGGCGGTTGATTCCTTGAATCGGTTCAACGGCTTCAAGATTTCTAATGTTTGTTGATTCCTCTCCATATTTCATGCATTCAGGGCGTGTTTGGTGGCCACGGAACCCGTGGAATCCGCCGTCCTCATCCACGGGTTCCGTCGTTTGGTAGTCACGACGGATTCCGAAAAAACAGAATCTGTGAAATCCGCAATGCCGGGGATTCCAATTTCGGCGTCCGTGTGTGTGGGATCCGCTCCTGCGGATACCCGCGGATACCATTCTGCGGGTGCCGCCGATCCTGCGCGCCAAATGCCCCCTTAGTTGATTCATCTCCATGGTCTTGGTATGAAACCATCTCTCTCGTGTGGTTTTTTATTTTTATTATTCTTGTTCTTCGTCCGTTGAAACAAGTTGTAATTTGGATGTGATATCGCCAAAGGCCGCATCCGCTAAGAACCAAATGCTCACTTGGGCCACCAAAGGCCGGCATCCGAAAGCCAGACCGCCCTCATCCATGTCCGGAGTTGATAATAGTACCTACTATACGTGAGTCCATGAGGTCCGTATTTATGACTACGGGCCCAACATATATTCAACCCATGAGCCCAAAATTACAAATCGGAATCAAATTTTTCTCCCCTTTTTTTTTTGCCATGGATTGAGCATATTATCACCGTTTGGTGTGGGAATAGTTTATTCCGAGCTAAGGGGTTAAAGAATTTTAGGTTAGAAAAATAAAGTTAAAGAGTGAGGATAAATTTATTTCCATTTTGATGTTTGGGGATAAATAGTAATGTTTGTTTGAGATAATGAAATAATGTATGGGATAACAGTAGGATTTGTACCTAATACCAAAAATGCCTTTATACATAATGTATTCAGAATTAGATTAATTTAATTATGGTAATGTTGACATGCCTCCATATCTGTCCGTTAATTGTACGAAAATTATATTACTACATACAAGTGATTAATAAAGTAACATTATATTATCATTGGGAGGTTTAAAATGACTCCAATTCATTTTAAAATAGTGCATATAATATATCACAAATGTAATGCGTCAAAATCTCTAGAAATAATATTCGCACCAATCCACCATCAGTACACTGGATGCGATCAAGTTAAATAGCTATCCTTGGTTATCGGAAAAGATGGTGTGAGGGTACTCTAGTAATTGACATGCTTGTGGTGGTTGATCGATATAAAAATGATGGGTTTGAATACTGGGGTTTGCACTCTTTCTTAACTCGGGATAGACATGTATCCCTGACTAACCCCATTTGGTAACCCCAATCTTGTCGTGACCCAAGATCATGCTCTAACCACTGGAAGCACATTTGCATTGCCGCAGACTCGATTCGAAGGCGATTAATTTGGAATCCAAGTATCAACAGTAATCTCAATGTAGTCTATGATGATTGGGCTAATGAGTTACCACTCTCTCATTGGTCGACCATGCTCAACACTTATATCGGCTTGGCCAGTCTCAAAGTGGATGCTCTATTGGTGAACGGAGATTAGTTTATGGAGGCTCTCCATTTTTCATTCCACCCTTCACTAATTGAAAGCATTCTCCAACGACGATGTAAAAATGCAGACAACTGTCGTTATGTCGTTGGCCTCTCAATAGCTCTAGCAAGGTTTGTTCTGCGTCGGCATACTTAATTCAAACCCAAGACATGACCCCACAATCCAGAACTAATAAGGAAGATGTATAGAACAATGTCTGGAGATCCTCAGTCGGCCCAAGGGTCCGTTACTTCCTATGGAGAGTGGTCCATGAAAAAGATTCTGGTGCAAGACAAGGTATGGAGGCTGTGATTAGCATCGGATAGGAATTGTCCGAGATGTGGTAGAGAACCCGAAACTATTGATCATGCGCTCTTCGGATGCCAATTTGCCTTCATTGTCTTCTCTGAGATTGCTACAAAAGAAAACTTCCTTCTTTCTCCTTGGAATCTGGATGCCAATTTGCCTTCATGGTCTTCTCTGAGATTGCTACAAAAGAAAACTTCCTTCTTTCTCCTTGAAATCTGAATGACGTCTACAGATCCTTTCTCACAACCGGCTCTAGGATATTGAAGACCCACCTAGCTTATGGCATCTGGCTAATATGGAAAGACCGCAATAGCATTATTTTTGGAGCGCAAGGAGACTCCATCGATTCAATTGCATGTAGAATAAGAAGACAGACGAAAGAATGGTTATGTCAAGATACACATTCCAATCCAATCTCCCAACAACAGGCATACGAGGCTTACGTGATCCAAACGGACGTCTTTGTCGATCCCTCCTCAGGTAGTGCAGCAGTGGGCATGGTAGGTCTTTTACCAGATGGTACGGAGGCCTGGGTTTGGGCCAAACTAACTATGGTGAATTCAGTGCTAAAAGGTGAAATGCAATCCATCATAGAAGCAATGAAGAGAGACAAGCTACTTGGGTTCAGAAGGTTAATCATCCAAACAGATTCCCTTGTTGCAGTACAAATCCTCAATGGTTTGAGAGGTTGGCCTCCAGATTTGGAGAAGATGGCGAATAATATTTGGCTTCATGCCCTCTTTTTTTATTCTGTCATGTTTCTCTATATAGTGAGATTACTCAACGTAAGAACCGACTATGTTGCTCGAGTGTGTCATAGGTTCAACACGGTTATTGTCTGATCCAGTGTTGCTCGAGTGTGTCATGTTTCTCTAAATTTTAGCCGCTTGACTCATCTCATTTGGGGGGTGGGGGTGGGGGGGGGACCAATCTTGTTTCGGGGATAAGCTTGGGTTATCCATCCCCCCAACACCAATCAGGGGCACATCCAAGTGGTTATCAGATCAGATAAATTAGGGTAGACTAAGATCCTAAAGCACCTCGTTTTTCTCCCCCTATGTGTTTGTACATGTCATGGTGCCCCCACCCCAGACGCGCACATCCCAGAGTCCAAAGACGTGTGGGGGCATCTCTAGCTTCACCTTCACAACTGCCTCCTCCGCTTTATCCTGTTGAATTGTAGACCATGGACTCGGTCACACTTTGGTAGTTGCATAAATAGAAGAGTACATGCTTCTCTGAATTCTGAAAGCCAAAACATCCCGGAGTTCCCAAACCAACCAACTCTCCATATAATTTATTTTGGATTGCTAACTAAAACAGCATGGCTTTCGATCTCTTATGTTCCTTTTTTTAAGAAAAGGGGTATATAATTAATAACCCTACATCACCGAGAACAGTGAAACCATTCAAAATACTTCTCTTTGCTAGTTCTAAATTAGGATACAGAGGAAACAACATAATCCTGATCCATAAATTAATGAGAAAAAATGTGCTAAATTTATTTGAGTTAGAATTGTCATGGACTCATGGTACTGGATCAAAACACTAAAAAGAAGTGAACAACAAGTAAATAAAAGTAAATAAGCAAAAGTATCGACGTTTCTCATCGGTACGTACGTATATACATGTTCTTCTTTCTCATGTAAACAAGACAGAATTCGTATGAAAATGTTAAACAAATTAAGATGAAGTATATGAATCAAACACTATATTAATCGATCTCCGCATTAGTGGGGATTGTCGTCGATGCCATTTATCGGACCGGATGGCGCGAACGTCCCTCTGGGGAGGACGTTTAGCAACAAGGGTCCATACTTCTCCTCAAGCTTCTCCTTCCTTGATGCCGCCGACGACGACATGGCACCCAGTGAAGATTCTTCCGTCGACGGAGCACGGTGGCTTCCTCTTTGGAGAGCTATGTTGATGCCTGCAGGCTCAACGGCGGCGAGGCCATGCCCATGCAGAGGCCTAGCGTTGGCCGGTTGGTATGAGAAGAGGAGGAGGGTGATGAAGATGGGCACACCAAGGGCTTTGTGGACACTCATCCCCATAGAAGGAGAGGAGAGAAGAGAGAGGAAGAGGATACAGAGTCGAAAGGAGGATGGGTATGGTACGTTTTATGCTGGGGGAGGAGATCTAGAGAGAGGAAAAGGGTGGCAGGCATATATGTTTGAATACTTCAAGATGAAGGTATATATGAAGGGGAAAGGTGTAACACTAGGTGGATGTTTAATTAAAATTTTCACGTGGTTTGACTTGCTAAATATATATATATCTAGCATATATGGCTGTTGCGTTACAACTTACAAGTGATGAGATGCCCGTCAAAGCTGGGTGTGTTTTTTCTCGTCTTTTTTTCTACTCTTAGTTTGCTTGCGTAAGTCTTGCGTAATACGAGAAGTAGGTGGGATCATATAAATTTGGCATCTTTATCTTTTAATTTGCCAATAAATCCTGAAACAAAAATATAAAAAATCTTCCAATAACTGATAATCAACTTATATACATATAAAGGAATAACATAATTATTTACCAACTATCCAGAAAGAGCTAGGCGTATTAATTACACATGACAATGTGAAAAGATTATGCTGCACAGTAAACAAGATCATATATATATATATATATATATATATATATATATATAGTTTTTTGTTTCTAAAATCTCAATGACCCAAAGATCGATCTCTCCGTCTTTGCGACTGTATCTAATTCGTTGGGTAGTAAACTTTTCCCATATGTTGCTGCTTCGACACGCATGCTAATGAATCGTTTGTATGGAATCAAGAGTCTACCAGGTGGCCTTGCTTATTTTATGGTTGATTTCGTAGTAGATAATTAAGGAAGGGCTAGACCAATAAGAAGAGGATTGGTCAGCTGATCATGCTTAAACTTGTAGTAAAGCTGCTGGTTTCACGCTTATAATTACTCACCGAATGGAGATAAAGCTAGTACTCAATTTGATCATCATGGACAAAACTGATTTTAGTAGTGATGTCCTTGAACCATTTAAAGCCGTGCCATTAGCTAGCTAGCTAGCTAGTCATATATATATATACAATTCCCTATAGGAGAGCAAAGCGTGGTCCTCACTATTTGCCTAAGATTCAGCATGATCCACTGTATATTAAAAGGAGGAAACTTCTCAAGCTAGCTAGGGACAGGAGAACATGGGGGAACTTTTAATTTGCATGAAAGAAGAGATGTCGTCGATCTCTCAACTAATTCCTGCTGACAATGTACTCCTTTTGACTTTTGCTCCCACCCCTAGCTAGATCCATCTACCACCGATTTGTTTTCCTCATCTTTTTTTGGGTCAAACTTTTAACTTGGGAAGCAATGATCCAACCATGCACCTTTGTCAACAAAATCTCTAAAAAGTCTCATTGCTATTTTGATCAGTTTATACTTTATACTTGCATGAAGATGATGGGATTCTGACCAATGTGTCTATAAATTGTTAATAGAGTCTGCAGAGTGTTCTGATTAATTTTCTTATTTTTCCTAGGAATGTTTGATTAAAAACCAGAAGTTATGTCCGGCCGCATTGCAGTGTCTACTTGTTAGCTTTGAGCATCGGTTCAGAATTCAGAATTCAGAATTCAGAATTCAGAATGCAAGCAATGTTTAAATCATCCACCTAATATTACAATTTAATTAGTATAAAATTTGCAAACGAGATGAAGTGAACGGAAGGGAATCAATGAAATGTAACAAAATATTTGCTCTGTTAGGCTAAATTATAAATCCTTTTCTATCAGAAGTTACCATGGTCTCTGATCATCTATCCATTGTCGAGCCGGGCCGGGCCGGGCATGTGCACAATTCTGACATCCGGCGCCCCAGGGGGGCAAAACTTTGCGAAGGCCCAAAAGAAAAAGAAGCAGACTTTTAGCATCGAATCGTCCGGGCCCATGATCATGTCTATATATATTATCAGAGGAAATTATGGCAACATAGGAAAAGATGGTCTGATGGTCCTTAAACAGTGAGAGAGGGGGGGGGGGGTGCAACAGGGGATATGGAGAGAGAGATTCTGATAGTAAAAGAGTACGTAGTACAAAGGCTAGTGGGTCGAGAGGCTTATATTATTGTAGAGGATGTTATGATAGTGCTCATGTACTTTGATCTCTACTAGGATTACTACCAGGAGTTCCACTCGGACCTTTGGCTAGCTTCATTGTTTCAGAGAGAAAGAACAGCAATAGAAAAGGAAATAGGATTGGTAGTAGCTAATTAGCCATCCCTCCATTCTCTATTTCAACGTTTTACACATAAAACGAAAGAAAATTCTGAATTAAAATCTGAAGACCCTGAATGAAATTGATAGTTTACTATATAAATATGGTTCTTGAATGTTAATCACCTTCGACAAAGCGTAGACCTGATCAATTTGGGCCGAGCTCGGGACGGGCCTAATTTATGTACCGGACATGCAGAAGCCATGGTCACAGGCACATTCCGATCTCGGATCGGGCCCAAATCTAGACGCCCTATCTCACTCTAAGCCCGGCCTTTCCAAAGGATGTTGGCACAGGGCCTGGATTAGGCTGCGTCAGCCTCCTGCCTACACTATTAGACATGGGAGTCCCATCATGGTATGGTCTGAAGTTTGTCCGAACCGATCTTTCTAGCCGAAACATATATTGGGTTTCAATAGAAATTGATCCTGAAATAATTTAAGTATACTGAATACAAAGGATTTGCTCAAATCCAGCTGAGATCGTTCATAGGGGTGGCAATTCGGGTCGTGACCCGCGAACCCGACCCGATCCGATCCGAAATAAACGGGTTCGGGTTTGATATAAACGGGTTCGGGTCATAAACGGGTCGGGTCGAGTTGACCCGCCTAACCCACGGGTCAACCCGTTAACCCGTTTATCCTACCCTTACCCGGTTACTCTATCCTCCACACTCCACTCCTCTCAGGCTCTCACCTCTCACCCTCTCCACTACTCCGCCTAACCACCTCTCCTCCTCTCCCTCTCCCTCCACTCCTCTCACGGTCTCACCCCTCTCCTCTTCCCTGCCTCTCTGCTACCCTCCCCGAGCCCGAGCCGAGGTCGCCTCAGCCATGACCTCCAGGACCTCCCCGGCCTCCGCGACAGCCACGACCTCCAGGACCTCCACGACCTCCCCGGCCGCCGTCCTCGACCTCCCCGAGCCCGAGGTCGCCCACGACCGCCACCGACCTCCAGGACCTCCACGGCCTCCGTGGCTCCGCCCCCCACTCCTTCCCGTCGCGGCGTTGCCGTCCTCGACCTCCGCGAGCCTTAGATCCGGTCAGATCCGGCTAGATCCGGCCAGATCCGCCTCAGATTCGGCCAGATCCGGCTGTTTGCCGGCCAGATCTGGCCGCCGGCATCGCTCGCGCCGCCTCTCCCTCGTTGGCCGTGGGGGTTGTCGTGGCGGGTCAACCCGACCCGTTTAATAAACGGGTTAGACGGGTCGGGTCGGGTTGACCCGTTTATATATGGGTCGGGTTTGGGTTTACAAACCTGACCCGTTTATTAAACGAGTTGGGTTCGGATTTGGTCTTTTGTTAAACGGGTCAGTGTATGACCCGACCCGTGAACCCGAATTGCCACCCCTAATCATTCACAACAGACGCTTCAAAGTAAAACAAATTTCAAATTAATCAAGATTATCATATTACAAAATTAAAAGACATGATGAACAAGAACCAGAATTAGATATCATATCATTGATGAAGTAAAAGAATCCAGAATCCAAATCGACTAATTAAGTAAATGTAAAACCGGATGTGATATTTTAAAAGGCGTCTAATCTTTTAGTCTATTTTTATCTCTTGAACCTACTCTTTTTGTACTAACAAGTGCATACCCATACTATTTACACTAAGGGTGCCGCGAGGAATGGGATGGTATCCATGAACCCGCGATACGGTATCCGCTCATATCTGCTCCCGCGGATTCCAAATCGACGTCCGTGATCCTTTAATTTTGGAATCATACGCTTATCGTATACCACGGTTTCCAAATTTGATAGTGTTAGAACAGAAATTTTGACCGTTGACCAGGACTGTAATCAAGGTCAAAATCTATTTTCACATTCGAATATCAGGAGATTGTGGTTTAGTTCAACTCCTTCGAATGATCGAATCAGAGGTGTTGAAGTGTACAAAGAAGTAATTTGATTTGATAATGGAGTTGGTGGAAATGGAAAATGAAATGGAGAATGGGAGATGGAAAATATGATGGTTCTATGGTAAATCTACTCATAGGAAATTATAGATCTACTCTTAGGAAATTAATTATGGTAGCACTACTCATAGGAAAATATGATAATTCTACTCCTATGGAAGAGATTAGTGTAGCACTACTCCTAGAAATGAAGGACATTGCAGGAATTTAAAAGAAAGATAAACTTCATTGCTGAATTTAGAAGGCTACATTGATAATAAAGGCTACATAAAGATAAAAAGCTGGTTTGCTTTGATGGTCGGGGCCTGTTTTTCTCCTTCCTCTTGCCTATTTATAGAGTTTCTTGTAACCTCTTTTGAACTGTTAGAAACTGTCTTGAACTGTTTTGGAATTGCTCTGAACTGCATAACTGGGCGATATCTTCAGCTATTTACGAAACTGCCATCAAGTAGAGCTTCTTGTCTTCTACTGCGATTTGGCCGATGATGACATTGAAATTTGATGGAACTCTGAACATGAAAGTTATAGGTCTTCGAATTATCTTTCTATCGATCTAAAAATCAAGTCATTTAGACATCGTATGAGAAAGTTATCGTCAAAATGGTAGAAACACATCGATGTCTTATTAAAATAATCAATCAAAATATGGCCGATAGACTTTTGGTCGATAGAGAATCTGATCGATAGACTTTTGGACATTCGGTCTTATTTACCAGTTTGTCACTAAACCCTTTGACCATTAATTTGATATATCAAATGGCCGAATTTGGAGATGATGTCAACAACAAAGTTGTAGATTTTTTCGTCCTCTTTCCAATGGTTCAATAATCGGTCAGTTTGGACAGTTGGTGTAAAAGTTATGGCCAAAATACTCTAACTGTGTCAATATTGAAGTATCTTTTGGCCGATTGACAATATTTACGAAATTGCCATTGATCTTGTTAATCACCCACATATAGCTATCCAAACATAGTATGCATGGATGCGAAAAACGGATATACAGCCCATCCTACTAATTCCGTGCATCCACATGCAGCCAAACGCGCCCCGACAAAATTTGAAGTTAATAACTTCGTTAATAACTTAGCACCTTAAAAAGATAGGTAGAAGAAATATTTTTTCATTAATAAACATACTAATTACCTTTTCATTTATTATAAATATTAAAATATAAATTCTGTAAGGGCCCCAATTTGATGTCTTCGCTCAGGGCCCATCTTGCATTGGGCCACAGCAAATCGTTCAGTGCTTTCTTTCATTCTTTCTTTCACCTTTTCTTTATTATTTTTTTTTATGAGATGAGTTCGAAGGTTAAAAGCAACACCAAAAAGCGATTCAGTAGCATGGTGTGTCCATCCCTGGAGTCACAACAATGGAGTCCTATAGGAATGGCACCAATGAGCCGCTCTATCAGAGAAAGCATTACCGCACATAACCTAGGAACATGTATAAATTATTATTACAACTGAAACAAAGGATGAAATCAAAGACCAGATATCCTTCAATTTGCTAATCTATCAACAACAGAGGGCTGCATAATTGAAACAGATTTCATAACAATTAATCAAGAATCTCAAAAGACAACAAGAACCTAAAATCTTGATACATATATCTGATGACAAAAACAATGTGCTTGTTTCACATAAACTAGCCACAAGAATCCATCAACAAGGTTGCAAGATTGCCACGAGACAAATTGTTTCATATATAAAATTGTTTCACAATAAATAAAAAAGAAGAATCCGGCCATTGATCGAGATCATGACTGGTTTACAACACTATATCGTCGTCGTCGTAGTCTGCATGTAGATTGGAGACAACAGGAGCCCTGCAGATTGGGCACGAAAGTGACTCCTCCATCCAGGAATCGATACAGTGGACATGAAAGAAGTGGTTGCATCTCTGCAGGCGTCGGCATCGCTGTGACTTCTCGAACTCGTCCAAGCAAATAACGCAGTCCCCCGAGCTTTCATTTTTCTCGGCATCATACTTGAAGACGGGCATCTTTTTCAGCTCCTTCTTCGACAGCTTCGGCGGCTCATCTTCATGTTCCGATCGTGCAATACAGAACACGTGAAAAAGAATGAAGGAGGTGACGAAAAAAACACCGACGCCGATGAAGAAAACGATGGTCTCTCCCCCGGACAGGCCGTGTAATTGGACTTGGCTGGGAGCAGACATCCTGGATCAGGTGCTTGATGATCGGAGGTGAAATTAAGAGCGAATTAATTGGAAGCTAGCTAGAGGTGGGCAGGCAGCAACAAGGTAGGGATGCACAGAGAGATTACTACTAGCTAGGTATATAGTGAAATAGTATAGTAGCAAGGCTAGAGGGTTTATTATGCTTATGTATATATCTATATCATCCTTATAGGGCCATAGGGGGGAATTATGATCGTGTTCAGGTACTTTTTTTACTTCTACTAGGATTATTACTAGGTTTCCACTCGGACTTTCTAGTTTCAGAGAGAGAGAACAAATACCGCGTAGATTTATTTTATTTGGCTTATAATTAAGCCCAAAGGCTGGGTTAACATAACAACTAGCGCGTATGCATCAACTGGCCCGCTGGCTCGAGCTCGGGTCGGGCCCAATTTGGGCACCGGACAGAGGCCCTGATCACAACAGCCTCCTTCCAATCCCGATCTGGGGCTCCACTTCTGGATGGCGAATCTCTTGGCAAGGGCCCTGTTGATAGGCTGCACGGCCTGCTGCCTACGCTATCAGACATGGAAGTAGCATGGTTTGAAGTAGTTTGTCCGAACCGATTTTTTCCTAAACATATTGGATTTCAATAGGTACTTGTCCGGAATCGTACTCGAAATACATTACAAGATTTAGATTAATTCGGTATTTTTTTTTCATAGTTCTTTGTTTCCTTTGGGCTCAATTCATCAAAGAGATAGAGATATAGAGAGAGAGACCTGTTTGGAATTTTGGATGCTGGTTTCGTATTACTGGAATACCATGGTAATGGACCAAAACTCCTCACTACTCCAACCTCTATCTTCTGTCTTAATTAATATATATAATATATGTTCTCGGCATTTCCTCCTCTCTCTCTCTCTCTCTCTCTCCAGTTAATCCGCTTAATTATTTCTTTTGAAGCAGCTGCCAATTAACTATAGTTGTTCGTATTATATACTCAACATGTACAAAGTGCTTGCTAAATAATTAATGATTTACAACAAAAGCTCACATTAAAACAACTTTCATAATAATTAATCAAGGGTACTGCATGTGTTGCAGACGACACATGATCAACAAGAACCACCAGAATATCCTTAACGAGCTACATAGCTAGAATCCTGGCGTAGGGTAACGTGAACCTCTCTATGGGAGAGACAACCAAATTTCTCAAGAGGAGAAACCAAAAACCCCAACTTTCATTAATAATCAAAACTGACCCTTACAAACCCTAAGTCCTTCTTTTATAGATTTAAGAAGAGACCAAACCAATTCATACATGGACTCAAACATAATTAACCTAATTCAAGTACTAAATTCGAAATTCCAAGAGGAGAAAATCTACTAGAAATAGGAAATTTGTCAAAAATAGAAAGACACAAACAAACTGTCTAAAAAGGAAAAATTTTCATAAAAACTGAATTTTAAGCCAAAAAAAAAGGAATTTGGAGATTCGGAGGTCAAGGTCATGGAGAGATCTTCGATCTCCGATGATTCTTGACGGGCTCGTCGAGCCGGTCGTTTCGACTGGTCGCACGCCCCGATCGGACGTCGTGAGCGAAAGTAATGCCCATCCGACGGTCGGGGTTGCCCGGAGATCTGAGTCGGACGGATGGGGTCCGAATGCGTCCGGATCGCCTCGGGAGCTGCTCCGAATCGGACTCGATCAGGTCCGGACTTGGTCCTGTAACAAATCCATAATCAAGATGGCCGTATTACACCATATTGGCGACCTTAATTTGGAGGTCGGAAAGAAACAACAAGAGCCCTGCAAAGTGGGCACCTAACCGAAGTCCTCAGCCAAGGATCAATACAGTGGACATGAAAAAAATGATTGCACCACGGCAAGCGTCTGCATCGCTCTGTCCTCTCGAACTCTTCCAAGCAAATAGCACAGACGTCGCCGGAACTGCCATTCTTTTCAGCTTCATGATAATTGAAGATGGACATCTCTCTCGTCTCCTTCTGTGACATGATCGAGGTCGCCTTTTCTGATGCTTCGACGAAAATATTCCAGAGGACGTAGATGAAGAGGGCCGAGAGGGAGATGATGATCAATATCACGCACGTCACGGTCACCAGGCGGGTGAACCACTCCGGTACTTCGCTGTAGCCGGACGACGGTGACATCCTGCTGGCCGGTGATGATGAGCCGGACGACCGGAGGATAAAGAAGAGTGGCGAAAGGAGGATGAAGAGACTGGTAATTAATTAAGCTCAAAGTACTAGAAGAATAATTGTAATCCTACAATGAGCGGCTTATATTAATTAAGAGAGTGGCAAGTACTCGTGATTGGTGTTAGCCTGTTAGGATCCGACTCAGTTCTTTCCTAATATGAACTCGAATCCTAGTCGTAGTCTCAAGAGAAATCAACCTACTCGGCACCCTCGTAGCTGCTTCTCCTTTTATGGGTTGCTTATTAACCGCTGATCATGAATAGGTCTCTATATACGTGCGTGAGGTGCGTCCATATAATGATCTTATTTAATTTCCTTTCCTATTGTACAATGTTGAGATCTCATCAGTGTACACGCGTTACTTGATGGATAGGGAGGCAGGAGTCTTCAGTCGATCCAACTCATTAAACTTGATCCAATAACTTAGCATGAACTGGATCAAATCTGTGCCAATTAGTCCTGTATGACTTAACCATGACACAAGTCTAGCTAAGTTACATATTTAATCAACCAACATATATACATGGACATGATTCCTTGCATATTCTAAGCAAAGAATTCATGAATCAAGTTTAATATTAATCAAAACTGTACAAAAGACATCTCAAAAACCACTAAAACCTTTCGTTTCATATTGATATTAATTAAGACGAGCAAAACCATTGTTTCACATGAACTAAAAGAATCCGATCATCAAGATGCTAGATGGTCACATTACACCTAATTATTCTGGGCGTTTGCATGCATGTCCATCGGAGAAAACAGAGACCCTGCAAATTGCGCAAGTAAGCGACCCCTTCATCCAAGAAGTATCAATACAGTGGAGATGAAAGAAGTGGTTGCACCCTGGAAGTCGCCGGCATCGTTCTAACTTCTCGAACTCATCCAAGCAAATGACGCAGTCGCTGAAACGACCATCTTTCTTGGCATCATATTAATTTAAAGATGGGCACGCTTTTTTCTCTCCTATTTTTATGGATATTTTGGGGGTTTTTTTTTTGTCTCATTAGATTCAAGTTTGATTCTACTTGTTTGCACAATTTAGGGTTGTTAGATTTATAATATGTGGTTGCACCCTGGAAGGCGTCGGTATCGTTGTGACTTCTCGAACTAATCCAAGCAGATGACGCAATCGCTGTAATGACCATCTTTCTTGGCATCATATTAATTTAAAGATGTGCACCCTTTTTTCTATTTTTATGGATATTTTGGGGGTTTTTTTTTTGTCTCATTAGATTCAAGTTTGATTCTATTCGTTTGTTCCTACATGTCTTTCGCGCTTAAATTATGGTTGTTAGATTTATAATATCTGGTTGCACCCCGTAATGACTTCTCGTACTCATCCAAGCAGATGACGCAGTCGCTGAAATGACCATCTTTCTTGGCATCATATTAATTTAAAGATGGGCACGCTTTTTTTTATGGATATTTTGGGGTTTTTTTTTTGTCTCATTAGATTCAAGTTTGATTCTACTTGTTTGCTTAATTTATGGTTGTTAGATTTATAATATGTGGTTGCACCCCGGAGGCGTCGGTATCGTTGTGACTTCTCGAACTCATCCAAGCAGATTACGCAGTCGCTGTAATGTCATCTTTCTTGGCATCATATTAATTTAAAGATGGGTACCCTTTTTTCCTATTTTTATGGATATTTTGGGGTTTTTTTTTTGTCTCATTAGATTCAAGTTTGATTCTATTTGTTTGTTCCTACATGTCCTTCGCGCTTAATTTATGGCTGTTAGATTTATAATATCTGTTTGCATCCCGTAATGACTTCTTGTACTCATCCAAGCAAATGACGCAGTCGCTGAAACGACCATCTTTCTTGGCATCATATTAATTTAAAGATGGGCACGCTTTTTTTTTTCCTATTTTTATGGATATTTTGGGGGTTTTTTTTTGTCTCATTAGATTCAAGTTTGATTCTACTTGTTTGCTTAATTTATGGTTGTTAGATTTATAATATGTGGTTGCACCCGGGAGGCGTCGGTATCGTTGTGACTTCTCGAACTCATCCAAGCAGATTACGCAGTCGCTGTAATGACCATCTTTCTTGGCATCATATTGATTTGAAGATGGGCACCCTTTTTTCTATTTTTATGGATATTTTGGGGGGGTTTTTTTTTTGTCTCATTAGATTCAAGTTTGATTCTACATGTCTTTCGCGCTTAATTTATGGTTGTTAGATTTATAATATCTGGTTGCACCCCGTAATGACTTTTTTTACTCATCCAAGCAAATGACGCAGTCGCTGAAACGACCATCTTTCTTGGCATCATATTAATTTAAAGATGGGCACGCTTTTTTTTCTATTTTTATGGATATTTTGGGGGATTTTTTTTGGTCTCATTAGATTTAAGTTTGATTCTACTTGTTTGCTTAATTTATGGTTATTAGAGTTTGCAGAGTGTTCTGAATTTCTGAATTTTCTTATTTTTCCTAGGAATGTTTGATTAAAAACCAGAAGTTTTGTCCGGCCGCATTGCAGTGTCTACTTGTTAGCTTTGAGCATCGGTTCAGAATTCAGAATGCAGAATGCAAGCAATGTTTAAATCATCCACCTAATATTACAATTTAATTAGTATAAAATTTGCAAACGAGATGAAGTGAACAGAAGGGAATCAATGAAATGTAACTAAATATTTGCTCTGTTAGGCTAAATTATAAATCCTTTTCTATCAGAAGTTACCATGTCCATTGTGGAGCCGGGCCGGGCATGTGCACAATTCTGAGATCCCAAATCCGGCGACCCAGGGGGGCAAAGCTTTCCGAAGGCCCAAAAGAAAAGGAAGCAGGCTTTTAGAATCGAATCTTACGGGCCCATGATCATGGCAACAGGGGATATGGAGAGAGAGATTCTGATAGTAAAAGAGTACGTAGCACAAAGGCTAGTGGGTTGAGAGGCTTATATTATTGTATAGGATGTTATGATAGTGCTTATGTACTTTGATTTCTACTAGGATTACTACCAGGAGTTCCACTCGGACCTTTGGCTACCTTCATTGTTTCAGAGAAATAACAGCGATATAAAAGGAAATAGGATTTGTAGTAGCTAATTAGCCATCCCTCCATTCTCTATTTCAACGTTATACACATAAAACGAGAGAAAATTCTGAATTAAAATCTGAAGACCCTGAATGAAATTGATAGTTTACTATATTATTACAAGTAAGTCCCTCTGCCACCCGGCAGGATAACCATCCTCTTTTCCCACCTCCCCTAGTAACTCCTCACTAACCCTCCACTATCCCCAACTAACTTCCTTCCCTCCCCCACTATCCCCTCCACGTAGGCTCCACGTAGGACAACCCTTTCCACATAGGCGCCACGTAGGACAACATGTCCTGTCATATAAGGATGACTAGTAAGTCCCCTGCCACATGACAGGGTAACTCCTCACTAACCCCCTCTCTCCCCCCACTAACTCCCCTTCACGTAGGCTCCACATAGGATAATTCTATCCACGTAGGCTCCATATAGGATAACGAAAGGTTAGTTTATAACCATCTCTCTATATAAGGATGATGATACGTGAGATTATTTATATGGTTCTTGAATGTTAATCACCTTCGACAAAGTGTAGACCTGATCAATAGGCCCCGTTGGGCCGAGCACGGGACGGGCCTAGTTTTGGTACCGGGCATGCAGAAGCCATGGTCACAGGCACATTCCGATCTCGGATCGGGCCCAAATCTAGACGCCCTATCTCAACTCCCGGGCTTTCCAAAGGATGTTGGGCCCGGGCCTGGATTAGGCTTGCGTCAGCCTCCTGCCTACACTATTAGACATGGGAGTCCCATGGTCTGAAGTTTGTCCGAACCAATCTTTCTAACCGAAACATATATTGGGTTTCAATAGAAATTGGTCCTGAAATAATTGAAGTATACTGAATACAAAGGATTTGCTCAAATCCAGTTGAGATCGTTCACAATAGACGCTCCAAAGTAAAACAATTTTCAAATTAATCAAGAGTATCGTATTACAAAAAATACATGATGAACAAGAACCAGAATTAAATATCATAACATCGACGAAGTAAAAGAATCCATCATCAAGATGGCCGGATTACACCATATCGTCGACATTTGCAGGTTCGAGAGAAACAGAAGAGCCCTGCAAATTAAGGTGGGCACCTAACCCAAGTCCTCAGCCACGGATCAATACAGTCTGGGCATGAAAAAAATGGCTGCACCACGGCAAGCGAAATATATATATATATATATATATATATATATATATATATATATATATATATATGTTTCACATGCAATAAAAAAGGTGACCTCTTTTTTTTTTTTTTTTGCTTTTTCCTCTTCTCACATATACCTATGCAGCAATGGGAAAAAAGATAATAATAATAATAGAATCATGGAAAACGAGGCCACGGGGATCGATCGTCTATGTCGGACATGAAAGCGACCTAGCTCTGATACCAAAGTTGATGTAGGACCACACCAAGAGATAATGAAATAGAAGGGAGAAAGGAGAAGGGAGGAGAAGAAGCTTAGGGGAGAAGAAGAAGAAGGGAGGGAGAAGAAAGAAGCAGCATCTAGTCGTCGTCAATAATCATCAATAATCCAAAAAACATTAGGGTTTCCCCTTATATAGTGGTGGAACCATAACTGACTCAACCAACTACATGAATCAGACTTGGACTCAAATAGTAACTAAGAGACATACTCGAAAACAAAGTAAATAAGGACTCCAAATAAAATAAGTAAACCAACTAGACTCAACCATCATCTATCCACAAGGAAAAAGGTTGGACTGCTCGTCTGCGTCGAGTCAAGACTCGTCTGGCCTGCCCACTGGCTATGGTGTCCGCACCATCATGACTACTGGTTTACACTATATTGTCGTCTGCATGTACCCTGGAGACAACAGGAGCCCTGCAGATTGGGCACAAAAGTGACTCCTTCATCCAGGAATCGATACATTGGACATGAAAGAAGTGGTTGCATCTCTGCAGGCGTCGGCATCGCTGTGACTTCTCGAACTCGTCCAAGCAAATAACGCAGTCCCCCAAGCTATCATTTTTCTCGGCGTCATACTTGAAGACGGGCATCTTTTTCAGCTCCTTCTTCGACAGATTCAGCGGCTCATCTTCATGTTCCGATCGTGGAACGTAGAACACGTGAAAAATAATGAAACAGGTGACCAAAAAAACACCGTAGCCGATGAACAAAACGATGGTCTCTCGCCCGGACGGGCCGTGGAATTGGACTTGGCTGGGAGTGGGGGCAGACATGCTGGATCAGGTGCTTGATGATCGGAGGTGAAATTAAGAGTGAATTAATTGGAAGCTAGAGGTGGGCACTGGGCAGGCAGCAACAAGCTAGGGATGCAGAGAGAGATTACTCGAACACTAGGTATATAGTGAAATAGTATAGTAGCAAGGCTAGCTAGAGGGTTGAGAGGGTTATGCTTATATATATAGGGCCATATAGTATGATCGTGTTCAGGTACTTTTTTTACTTCTACTAGGATTACTGCTAGGTTTCCACTCGGACTTTCTAGTTTCAGAGAGAGAGAACAAATACAGCGTAGATTTATTTTATTTTATTTTATTTGGCTTATAATTAAGCCCAAAGGCTGCGTTAACAACTACCGCGCATGCATCAACTGGCCCGCTGGCCCCAGCTCGGGACGGGACCAATTTGGACACCGGACAGAGGCCCTGATCACAGCCCCCTTCCAATCCGGATCGAACCCCACATCTGGATGGCGAATCTCTTAGCAAGGGCTGGTTGATAGAGTTGATGGTAGCATGGAAACAACACTATAACCTAAATATGTTGCACCCGGCTGCCGCATAGGCTATCAGACATGGAAGTATAGCATGGTTTGAAGTAGTTTGTCCGAACCGATTTTTTCCTAAACATATTGGATTTCAATAGGTACGTGTCCGGAATCGTACTCGAAATACATTACAAGATTTAGATTAATTCGGTATTTTTTTTTTCATAGTTCTTTGTTTCCTTTGGGCTCAATTCATCAAAGAGATAGAGAGAGACCTGTTTGGAATTTTGGATGCTGGTTTCGTATTACAGGAATACCATGGTAATGGACCAAAACTCCTCACTACTCCAACCTCTATCTTCTGTCTTAATTAATATATATGTTCTCGGCATTTCCTCCTCTCTCTCTCTCTCTCTCTCCAGTTAATCCGCTTAATTATTTCTTTTGAAGTAGCTACCAATTAACTATAGCTGTTCCGTATTATATACTCAACATGTACAAAGTGTTTGCTAAATAATTAATGATTTACAACAAAAGCTCACATTAAAACAACTTTCATAATAATTAATCAAGGGTACTGCTACTGCATGTGTTGCAGAAGACACATGATCAACAAGAACCACCAGAATATCCTTATAAACGAACTACATAGCTAGAATCCATAATCAAGATGGCCGGATTACACCATATTGGCGACCTTAATTTGCAGGTCGGAAAGAAACAACAAGAGCCCTGCAAAGTGGGCACCTAACCGAAGTCCTCAGCCAACGATCAATACAGTGGACATGAAAAAAATGATTGCACCACGGCAAGCGTCTGCATCGCTCTGTCCTCTCGAACTCTTCCAAACAAATAGCACAGACGTCGCCGGAACTACCACTCTTTTCAGCTTCATGATAATTGAAGATGGACATCTCTCTCGTCTCCTTCTGTGACATGATCGAGCTCGCCTTTTCTGATGCTTCGACGAAAATATTCCAGAGGACGTAGATGAAGAGGGCCGAGAGGGAGATGATGATCAATATCACGCACGTCACGGTCACCAGGCGGGTGAACCACTCCGGTACTTCGCTGTAGTCGGACGACGGTGCCATCCTGCCGGCCGGCCGGTGATTGATGATGAGCCGGACGACCGGAGGATAAAGAAGAGTGGCGAAAGGAGGATGAAGAGACTGGTAATTAATTAAGCTCAAAGTACTAGAAGAATAATTGTAATCCTACAATGAGCGGCTTATATTAACTGTAATATTTAAGAGAGTGGCAAGTACTCGTGATTAGTGTTAGGATTCGACTCAGTTCTTTCCTAAACTAGGCAATTAAATATGAACTCGAATCCTAGTCGTAGTCTTACGAGAAATCAACGTACTCGGAACCCTCGTAGCTGCTTCTCCTTTAATTATGGGTTGCTTATTAACCACTGATCATGAATAGGTCTAGCTTTATATACGTGCATGCGTGCGTCCATATAATGATCTTATTTAGTGTCCTTTCCTATCCTACAAATACAATGTTGAGATCTCATCGATGTACACGCGTTACTTGATGGATAGGGAGGCAGGAGTCTTTCAGTCGATCCAACTCATTAAATAAGCTTGGCTACGTAGGATTAATGACTAAAAAATGGTTAAATGCATTCTTAAAATTGCTTTATACTTTTCCTAATTGTGCAAGACCACGTACTGCATGGCAAATCACAGACGGGTTACCCGACCTGTTGCACACCTCTATTTGTAGTAAAGCTACTTCAACAATGTAATCGAATTTGGATTTAAGTCCAAATATGTACTAGAATTAATGCAAAGTGGATTTTATTCTATATTTGCATATTTCTACTTTGGCTAAATTTTCAATTAGTACCCTGTAGTTTGACTGATATTTTTATATGGTCCTTATATTTCAAAAAGTTGCAATACAGACCCTCAACTTTAATAATCGCTCTTATGTGGTCCGCCACGTCACCCACCGTTAGCTTCCGTTCGCGATCTGACGGAAAGTGGGGCCACGTGCGCCGCACGTGACCCCATGACGTCGCTCCCCGTTACACCGTGAGGGACTTAACGGGGCGATCAGCTGGAGAGCAATGCTTCCTGCTCCTCTTCTCTGAATGCTTCTTCTTCCTCCCCCGTTCATCATCCCCATTCGTGTCACTATCCTCTGAGTTGCTCAACGAAGCAGCCCTCCTGTGCCTCTGCCGCTCTCGGATCCACGTACGAATCCGAGCTCTCGCTCTCCTCCTCACCAACATCAGATGTCCTCCTCACCATCATCAGATGTCTCGCTCTCCTCATCAGTTTTACCCCCTCTGGCCTTCTTGAGCTTCTCGAAGACAGCATTGGCAGTCTG
Organism: Narthecium ossifragum; assembly: GCA_963920575.1. Lineage (NCBI taxonomy): Eukaryota > Viridiplantae > Streptophyta > Magnoliopsida > Dioscoreales > Nartheciaceae > Narthecium > Narthecium ossifragum. The sequence continues at coordinate 27,751,878 of OY986965.1, forward strand.
GATGGCCGCTTCCTCATCGTCCTTGTCGTCCTTGACGCTTAGAAAATTGCGGCACTGGAACGTGAGGTGACCAACACGACCGCACTTCTTGCAGGAGCCACGGGTCTCGTTCGTGGAAGAGCCAGTGATACGCGCGAGGGTGAGGAGGCCCTGGAAGCTCGCGTAGGCCACGGGGCCAGGGGTTGGGGGGCTCAGAGACGACGTGCTCGCGCGGTCAGGGAGGTGTGAGGAGGTGAGGAGAAGAGAGAGTGGCCCACGACCTCTACCCTGTTTTTTGGGGGTCGCTGGAGATGAGGATGGGGAGTTAGGCACGGGATCAACCACCTCGAGCAAGAGAGATAGAGGGAAAGGTGGCGGCGATCAACGGAGGCATGGGGTTCCCACGACCTCTACCCTGTATTTGGGGGTCGCTGGACCGAGAGAGAGAGAACGGCCGCACGGGGCCAGGGCTTGGGGGGCTCGGAGACGGCGTGCTCGTGCGGTCGGGGGATGGTCGAGGAGAGGTCGGGGGTGGCGAGAGGGGTATGGATCCGGGGTTGGGAGGAAGCGGTGGTTTAGATGAAGGCGGCGCCGGCGTGAGATGGGTTCCGAGGAGGGGGAGGTCATGGAGGCGTGAGAGGTGGTGAGGACGATGAGGTTAGGCGGCGGTCGGCGAAAGGGGGTGTGGATCGGGGAAGAGAAGAGACGAAGAGGCGGTTGGAGAGTGAGGAGTGGGGAGACGAGAGAGGTGGTGATGACGATGGGGTTAACCATACCCCGTTAAGTCCCTCACGGGGTAACGGGGAGCGACGCCATGGGGTCACGTGCGGCGCACGTGGCCCCACTTTCCGTCAGATCGCGGACGGTAGCTAACGGTGGGTGACGTGGCGGACCACATAAGAGCGATTATTAAAGTTGAGGGTCTGTATTGCAACTTTTTGAAATATAAGGACCATATAAAAATATCGGTCAAATTACAGGGTACTAATTGAAAATTTAGCCTTCTACTTTTTACGCACAGCTTTCAATCTTTTTAAAACAGGTGAAAATATAAAACCGGTTGTGCAACAAGGCCGCATGAATGACGAGTCCAATTAACTTCCACTCCTTTGGATAGTGGATAGGTCCCATCCCACTAGCGAGCGGCCTTTCAAAAGGACTTTTATAAATATTCAAGAAATTTGTAACAATATGGAGTGAACGGGGTAAAACAGACTTCATACTGATTCATTTCATAGTGATTCAAGATATAAAACTGGACGGTTTTTTTCACAAAGAGCAATGCTTGCTGGAGATATAGTTTAAGGTCCATCAACATTCAACAATATATCAATCACAAGAAACCATCTTGGCTTTCCCTAAAAAAAAATAAAAAGAAGGTTTTTTTTTTTTTTTTTTTTTGCATATCGCCATCTATATTTTAGAGAATTTGCATAAATCCACTTACATCTTCGTTTATTGTATTTCACCATCTCTATTATTCATTAAATTTGCAAAAAAACCACATCCAGTAAACTGTCGTTCCATTCCGTCAGTATTCTTTGTAAATTGACAAAATTACCCCTCCAGTAAATATACAACGTTATTTCTTCTCCTTTGTGTTCTCCTAAATTCTTGGTACGACTGCTTGCTTCATCACCGACGATCCTGTCGGCGTTCGCGATTCAAAGGTGGAGGAAGAAGGATCTCAACTCTAATGTGATGAAGCAAGCATACATACCAAGAATTTAGGAGAGCACAGAGGGGAGCAAATAACGTCGTATATTTACTGGAGGGGTAATTTTGTCAATTTATACAGAAAACTGACGAAATGAAATAACAATTTATTGGAAGTAGTCTTTTACAAATTTAATGAATAATAGATGTGATGAAATGCAATAAACGAAAAATATAAAAGGGTTTCTACAAATTCTTTAAAATACATGTGACGATATGTAAAAAAAAAGCCTAAAAAAAAGAAAAAAATAACCATCTTGGCACGTTGACGTATGCATATGACTAGAATAACAAAAGCCCAGCAAAGTGGGCACGTCATTGTAGTCATCAACCAATGATCGATACACCGCATATAATAAAAGGACCATATAGATATAAAAAAAGGGACTATTTTTAATTTCAGACAATAATTCATAGGTAGTAAAAATTCACATCTTAAGGTAAAATCACGTGTTCCCCGCTTCTTCATCCTCTCTCAACTGTCACGTGTGAGAAAATAAATGAGTCAGATTATGACTTAAAAAACTTTATCTTATATAAAAACTAGGTGGACTGTGCCACATGACACGGTTAACCACCAACACCTTCTCTTTATGCTCTCTCCCCCTCTTTTTATAATAACCAACATTATACCACATATGCATCGGGTCAGAAAATGGGCCACATGTGCATGCGCCGTGCCCCCCCCCCCACACTATCCACTTTTTATCTATTTATTTGGTTACAACCCTATGTCACGCGTGTATAATTTTATGAGTCACATTATGACTCATATGTCACATCATAAAAACTGATTCTTATATAAAAAAATATACAGAAACATACACACCAAATTTTATTATGTTAATCACCTATTACCTTGTAAATGGTATACACTTATCAACTGGCCCGTTGACCCCGGGCTCCGGACGGGCATAATTTGGGCACTGGACAGTAGGGATGGCAATGGGCCGGGTTTCCCCGGTAACCCGCTTGACCCGCCCCGCTTTGGGCGGGGAAATGGGGCAATTATCGGGTTGGCGAGGGTGGGGCGGGTTAAACGTTGGGGCGGGGATGGGTTTTGGTCAACCCGCCCCGCTTTCGACCCGGCCCGGATATGTTTTGTCGTAATTTTAAATTAGTTCTAATAATTTTATTCTAACTCTTTGATTTAGAACAAATGGCTAAAAAAGTGTTGATATAATAATTAGTTCTAATAATATATTAGCTACCTACCACTTAAGATTTACATGGTCACGGACCTACGAGGCTCATGACGCATTGCTTTCCATTAGTTTATATTATAAGGGAATAAGGAATGAAAGTATAAAACTAATCGATCTCATATCTAAAGTTTTTTTTTTTTTGAATTTGGGGTTCATTTTTACATTTTGTAATTGTCATGATCTTATTTAGTGAGAACACTTGGAAGTCAAAAAAAAAAAAAATTGGAACTTTGTGGAGCTTAAAAGTTCACAATATTATATTAGTTTATATGATACTTAACAAATTTGTGATAAAAATTATTGGCGTTATTAACTTTGTCAAAAGAAAATGAGAATCCTAAACGGGGCGGGGCAAAGGCGGGGCTGGCCAGGGACGAGGGAAATGTAGATGGGGCGGGGATGGGATGAACTTCTTGCCCCGCAACGGGGCATGGGACGGGGATGGGGCAGGGTAAATTTTTTTGGGGTGGGGACGGGGTTGGTGAAACCCGCCCGATTGCCATTCCTACTGGACAGAGGCCTTAATCTTCCAATTCCGCATCGGGCCCAATTCTGGGTGGCCTCTCTGTCTCTGTAAGCCCGGCCTTCCCAAAGGATGTTAGGCTAGGGCCTGTTGCCAACACGCAGACGTGGGAAGTACCATGGTAACTGATTTTACCGGAAACACATTGGAGTACAAAATCGGCTCGAAATACAGGGATGCAAAAATATCGGGGGGGCGGGGGGGGGGGGGGGATCCACTGGTAAACTACGTACGATTAATCCACGCTAGTGACAGCCAAACCTTGAAACATATGAATAAGTAAACAACAACTAAGATTTTTGCACATTGATACTAATGAGATTTACATTATTGTTTGAAATCAACTAAAAGAGTCCGATCATCAAGATAGTCTCGTATCACACCATATTCTCGACGCTTACATGTCGATCGAAGACAATAGAAGCTCTCTACAAATTGGCCTCGTAAGCAACCCCTTAGTCCAAGTATCAATGCAGTGGACATTATAAAAGTTGTTGCACCGCGGCAGGCATCGACATCGTTGTGATTTGAGGAGGTGGCCGGTGCTGATCTGAGGAGGTGGCCGGAAAAAAAGTTTGAAAGAGCTACCGGCAACGAGGGGTTGTGGAGAGAGATATATAGTCTCATGCATGCATGAGTCCTAGTTCAGTGGGTTTGACATGACTTCCTAGAGAAGTTGTGACTGTGCTCAAGTACGTAATTTGACTTGTACTAGGATTACTACTAGCTAGGTTTCCAACCAGCCTGTTAATTTAACGTTATAGGATAAATAGACCTGTTTACTTAGTAGCTGGTCTTTCTTCGATGCATCGATTTGGCAGTGTCCTTTCTCTGCACGGAAGGAATTAGTGTTATATAGGAACTAATGCGTCCCCCTACCATATTAGATAAGTTAGAAAATTTATTAAACAGCTTGTTTCATATTAGAAACATTAGTCGTCAGAATTGCGCGCAAAAACAACTAAACAAGAACCAAATCAAAACCTTTGCACATTGAGGTTGGTATATATATAGATGTTCATTAACCGAAGAAATCGATTCTTAAGATAAGAAGACCAATTACACTATATCGATGACAGTCGCATATTTACGAGAAAGAACCAAGAACCCTGCAAACTGGGCAACTAGACCAATACAATAGACATGAAAAGGGTGTCTGCACTGTAGCATAGCGCCGGCATGCATGGCTCTGAGTTTGTGACTCAATCTTCAAACTCTTTCAAACCACGGCGAATATCCCGAACTCCCGTCCTCTAGGCTCCCTCTGTGACAATCTCGGCCTCTCCTCTTCTGATGGTTTCTGGCAGCATAGTATTGAGATATTAATGATGAGGAATATAATGAAGAAGGTGCAGACAACGATGATATATCCCCTTTGGGATGGATTCCAGGCTCCAACGTCGGACATCCCGGCCGGAAACGTTGAAGTCGCCGGGTGTGCAAGAACAGCGATAAGGGGATGCAGAGATTAGATAGACTGTTGAATGTTGATGAAGGGGACGACTATAACTTGTATTGTGTCTATATAGAGAGAGTTATGACCGTCTTGAAAGAGAATTCTCTATCAAATCCAAGTACGTCTCTTTATCGGATTCTTTTTTTTCTGTTCTTTTTTTTGAATCAATTGAGCCCAAATTAAGGGATGGGTGAGACAGAAAAGAACCCCAATTACAGGATTCAATCCTAGGAACTCTGGTGGGGCTCCAGATCAACATCAATATGGGCCCAAATTTGCTATGGGATCAAGGCCCCGAGCCCAACTTCCACTCCTTCGCCTTTCGCGCCAATACCTGCAGCCCCTATACAAAGGGTGGTTGGGCCAGAGTCTGGACATTCTTCGGCCATGTGGTCCATGTTCGAACAATCAAGTGGCCTTATTGTACTTGTTCGCCCAAGAAAGGGAAGAACAAAATCTAGCTGTTAGAATAGAAATTAACGGCTGTTGACCGGAACTGTAATCAAGGTCAAAATTTTATTTCCACATTCGAATATCAGGAGATTATGGTTTTTAGTTCTACTCCTTCGAATGATCGAATCAGAGGTGTTGAAGTGTACAAAGAATCTATTTTTTGGTTGGTTGATGGAGTTGATGGAAATGGAAAATGAAAAATAGAGATGGAAAATGGAGATGGAAAATGGAAAATGGGATTTCATGAATAATGGAAAATGGGCAGCGGAAAATGTGATGGTTCTATGGTAAATCTACTCCTATTTTAGGTAGATCTACTCCTAGAAATAAAGAATTATGGTAGCACTACTCCTAGGAAAATATGATAATTCTACTCCTATGGAAGACATTAGTGTAGCACTACTCCTAGAAATGAAGGACGTTGCAGGAATTTAAAGGAAGGAAAATGCTTCATTGCTGAATTTAAAAGGCTACATTGCTAATAAATGTAAAAGACTACATGAAGATAAAAAGCAGTTTTGCTTTGATGGTCGGGGCCCTTTTTTCTTCTTCTTCTTGGCTATTTATAGGGCTTCTGGTAACTGATTTGAAAACCGTCAGGAAACCACTCTGCAGTTGCTGCAATTGTTGATTTAAAAGTGGAAACCACCAAAACTGCATAACTGATCTGAAACTGCTCTGTAACCGCCACTAAACAACGCCTTCTGTCTCCCGCTGTATTTTTGCCGATGATAACCTTGGAATCTGGCAAAACTCTGAACATCAAAGTTATAGATCTTCAAATTATCTTTCCAACGGTACCAGAAACGTCCAATTTGGACATCGGATGAGAAAGTTATGGCCAAAATACTTAGACTGCACTAATGGCCGATTAGTAAATATGGATGATAGAAATCTAGACGATTGAGATTTGGACGACATCGTCCATTTTGGGCGATGACATCATCATCCATTTTGGACGATAAGAAAGTTGGTCGATTGGATTTGGACATTTGGTTTTATTTACCAATTTGTCACTAAACACTTTGACTATTAATTTGATGCATCAAATGACCGAATTTGGAGATGACGTCAACAACAAAGTTGTAGATCTTTTCGTCCTCTTTCCAATGGTTCAAGAATCGGTCAGTTTGGACACTTGGTATAAAAGTTATGGCCAAAATACTCTAACTATGTCAACATCGAAGTATCTTTTGGCCGATTGGCAATATTTACGAAATTGCCATTGATCGCCCAAATGGCTATATTTATTGCTAACACTAGCCAATCTGGAAAATCAGAGAAATATGCAACAAAAAGAAAAAACTTTGCTATTGCAATATATATATATATATTATTGGTCTATATATTGAAGTTGGGTGATGGAAATTATCCAAATACTATTTTCTTAACTTCTCTGGATTATCGAAGTATCACATATCCTCTGGCTCAATGTAGACTATTACTTCATAAGCCGTTTTTGTAAACATAATATAGGATCATTATCCTTTGTTATTTCATAAAAAGTTTTTTCTACTTCTTCAACATGGGTATCACCCTGTTGACTTCGATATTTTTTTAGCAATTTTGCACTATGTATATAACCAAAATACATTCAAATTACCATATTACTCTATGTCATTGACGTTTGCATATCCATGATAAAAAAACATTGCTTATACGGCTATCGTCCTCGCCACCCTAACCACCTATGCCTCCGGGCTAGGCCGGCTACTCGGATCCGGGCTCCTAACTCTTCTTCGATCCTCCCCCGACAGGATCAACTCTCTGGCGCGCCCCCTAACCCTTGTGATGCACTCTGCCCTCCGATGTCCCCCTCGGCCTCATGTGATGATCTCCAACTCCCATGTGACACTCCAGCGCCTCCTAAGGCCTTAAGTTATGAAAGAAAGCTTTGGTATTTTGTGATTTTTCTTGTTTTTCTTTCCATTTTTTTACTCTCAATTGTTATTCTCTAGTGATCGCCAGTTTTCTTCTCCGATGATCGCATGTTGTGGGTTAGTCAACCCTTTGGCCTTGGTCTTGGCCCTTGGGCAATTGGGATGTTGTCTGTTGGGCACTGCTTGGGGCCTGGGCTCACAAGAGACCCAAGACATTCGTGGGTTTTCAAGTAAGCTCGTGGGATGATCCGACATGACACGTGTTCCATGGGATGGGCTGAGGTTTTGAGCCATGAGCCCGGCACGGGCACGGGCCCCCCGAGTTGACGGCCCAACCTGACCGACATGGGCACACCTAAGCACGTCATTGACGGGCTGGGCTAGGCCGGGGCGGACCGTCCCATTTGGCACCTCTATTTGGCACCTCTATCCTCAACAAATAAATTGGACATGGAAAAAGTGTATGCACTGTACCAAGCGCAGGCATGTCTGCGCCTTCGAACTCTCCCAAGCAAATAACACATTCACGAGAGCTAATATCCATATTCATGGGATCATAGTTGAAGATAGACATCTTCCAGACTTCCACGAATTCTGCAATCTTGGCGGCTCCCTCTACGAGAACCCCGAACTCTGCACTCTCAGCTCCCTCACCGGATATCCCAAACTCTCCCCTCTCGGCTCATACTTGAAGACGGACATCTCCCTCCGCTCCCTCTCCAGCAACGCCAAACTCCACACTCTCGACTCCCCAAGTGGATATTCGAAACTCTGCGCTCTCTGCCTTCTCGCCTCCCTCCTCCTTTGGTACCAACACGCTAGGGGAAACATAACAACGAAAAAGCCTACAAGCCAGGCGTACAAAACTGTATCACTATTATATGAGTCCACCGATCATGACCGATGGAAAAATTGGACCCAACTCAAAATTGTTGACTGTTGTGGTGGCCGAAACAGAGCACGTACGTAGAAGAGTAATACTAGTAATTAGGTCCCTGGGTTGCGTTTGAGAAACTTATATAGAGTTATATATATACTAGTGGTGTCCCCTATCACATGGGGCAATCACCAACCCCACCATCAATAACCACCCAATAACTCTCTCCCACTAACCCCCCTCAACCTAGGATTATCATGCCACATAGGCGCCACCTAGGACATTCTCCCGCCACGAAAGATAACATAATGATTAACTTATAACCATCTTGTCATATAAGGATGACTAGTGGTGCCCCTGTCACATGGCAGGGTAACCACTAATCTCACCCAAATAACTCCCTTCCACTAAACCCCCCTCAACTTAGGATTATCATGTCACATAGGCTCCACCTAGGACATTCTCCCGTCACGTAAAACAACATGATGGTTAACTTATAACCATCATGCTATATAATGATGATGACTCTGTTAAAAGAATCTGATTAGTAAGTTTGGCTAGTTATGGGTTTCTATATCAAGTGGAAATAAAACTCTGTATGACTGTTTATAGGATAGACTTTGCCAAAGGATAGAACTGCTCAAGGCTTTAAGGGCCCAAGCAAGTAGTGAAACAAGGCCGCGTGGCAGGCCCAACTTCTCCTCCTTTGGATAACCGGTCTTTCAAAACGCGGGTTGGGCCAGCAACTGAGCCTCAAGAGTATGTTATCAAACAATCAGGTGCAACCGTGATATATGGTACTTATATTTCTGCGAAAAGGAAAATAATCCAAAAAAACAATTAAAAAAATAAATAATCTGGATGATCTGGATAGCTCGAGAACTATTCAGAAACATTATTGATATGTTCATTACTGGTCAAAAAACTCTTCGTCTTTTGCAGCAGGTATTGATTGATCCAAAACTTTGTTTAATGTTTCCGATTTCATGAGATGAAACCATCTCCTCTTTTCAAATTTCAAGAACTGGAAAGCTCCACTGATCCATAAATAATGGTACCACATGCTATAATATACCGTCTAAAGCTTGTTATGATCAATGGAATCCACCTCCTTTATGGTACCTTCTCTTGCTTCTTGGGAACAGCTCTTTTGGCCATGTCTATGTGTTTTAGAATCACATCCACATGAATGCTGCTTGAAAGTAGAGTCCCCACTTCTCTCTTTTGCGGTTTTGCCCGCGCTTTGACGTACTTGTCGTATAAAATACTAAGAAAAAAAGAGCTTGGGTTTCATTCATATTTCCCCTTGACCGCATTGGGATCTGAAAAAAACCAATTTTTATATGCTCCTTTTCGCTCCACTGGCTTTTGAGATGCTGCATTTCGAATGGAGGATCTTCTCGTTGGCTCGCAGGTTCTGGAAACGCCTGCAGTTTCGTGATCCCTGTCGATCTTGGACGGGTTTAGAACCTGCTGCTATCGCTCCTGAAGGTGAGATGGAAGAACCCTATTACTTTTCTGCGATTTTTCCACTATTTATAGGGTTCCTATCGTTTGAAATAAAACCGACCGTCTTTGTGAAGACAGAGGTCTTTTGAAGGAGGATTTTTTCTGTTTTCTCCAAGAAGAACCCTGTTTATAAGTTTCTCTGAGCATTCCAACCTATTGATTTACTTCTATTTTCTGCGTATATTAAGATTTTAAGTCCTTTAAACTTGAAGGGTTAACTCCTTTGCAAGAACTTTCTCGAAGTTTCTGAAAAAAAAAATCTTGAAAGGTACCAATCGCCTGGTTTCTCTATCTGACTTTTTTCATTGAATACTAAGACCAGAGGAAAAAATAAAATCCCTATTTTACATCTTTTATTAGTTTCCTTTCGATTTCAAGCGAATCCAAGTAGTAATTAATGCCAAAGTTCTAATCTTTGATAGGATTTTAAAACAGAGCACTTCGGTCTGCCATTTTTTGAGCATCTATTGGACATCAATGGAGTCAGGCCCATCAAGAACAAAGAAGCACTCTTCTAACGTCCCTGGGATGCTCCCGCGCTTCCCGAAGCTTTGCAAGCTGAGATTGGCCACAGTCGAGAACCCCAAACCCGCCAATGAGTCATTCGAGAATAACGAACAGATGGAAGGCGGCGACGATGGCCGAGACCGGAAGGTCCACCCTCAACCACTGGATGAAGCCCTTGAACAGGCTGTGGCTTCCAGGGTTTTTGCAGCCATCAGTGCTCTCAAATGTGCTTACGTCCAGCTCCAACAAGCCCACATCCCTTATGAGCCAAACAAGTTTCGTTCTGCCGACGAGCTCATGGTCTCTGAGCTCGAATGCCTTTCTGAGTTGGAGCAGTTGTATATGAAGAAGCAAAGAATCAACTCGCGTCATGCTCTGGCTATGGAAATCGAAGAACAGAAGTGCTTGTTGGAGGAATTGCAATCCAAGATCCAAGGTAAAGACTCTGAAATCCAGCGTTTGAGATGGAAAATTGAGGAAATACAAGGAAAGAATGCAGAACTGGAAGAGGAGATCAATAGGAAACCTCTAGTTCAAGAAGATATATTTCAACTAGTTCGAGAACTGAATCCGAGAGTGTTTCTTGATGTCTTCGAATTGACATCAAAATCCATCCATGATTTTGCCAAACCATTAATTAGTTTGATGAAGGCTTCTGGTTGGGATCTTGACCGAGCTGCCAATTCCATAGCTGATGCAGTTTTCTATGCTGAAAGGTCTCACAAGAAATACGCATTCGAAGCCTTTCTTTCACGCATAATGCTGAGCAACACTGATAATTCTTGCTTTGAAGGAGCTCATCGTGTTATGATCCTTAAAGACCCCTTTGGTGATCTGATACAAGACCCAGATTCTAGCTTTGGTAGATTTTGCCGATCAAAGTACTTAATAATTGTGCCATCGAAGATGGAGGTCTCATTCTTTGGCAATTTGGATCAAAGAGAATTCGTGTTGAGTGGAAGACACCCGAGGACGCCATTCTATCAAGCTTTTGTGAGAATGGCTGGATTGGTTTGGGCCTTGCAGATACTTGCCCGCTCATTTATTCCGAAGGCTAAGGTATTCTATGTGAAAGCAGGGAATGATTACTTGGAGGATCACATGGAGAGTGTTGTGAAGATGGAGAAAGCTGAGGAGAGTCTCAAGGTTGGGTTAACAGTAATGCCAGGCTACAAGATTGGTGGAGACTTGATCCGGTGCCGGGTTTATCTATGCAGGGGGGGAACTTCTAATTGTCCACAATAGCAGCTGAATCTTATCATGTTTGCAATCAAGAAAGCTTGAGTTGTGGCTAGAAATCGAGTGTTAGTGAACCTTATATGACCTGAGATGACTGTTTCTCACTTTCTCTATGTTGTAATGTTGCATACAGATGAAAGCAAGCTAACCACCATGACCAATGTCAGAGTTTGAAACTTTTTGTCAAGAAGGATAAGTCATGGCTGTAAATTTTGATCTTACTCTGATTGCACTAGCTTTTTACTGCTGATCCAATGTATATGCTATTATGGCTAATAAAATTCAGAGTTTCTGTGCTACTGTTAAGACCATGTATCCTTGATTCCTTGTGAATGTCAACATAGCAGTGAATAATGCAAGCCTGGTGAATCATCAACAAACCATACCATGTTGTATGCATCCATTTCTTCTATTTCTTTCTTGATACTCATTCACTACAGTTGCTGCAACATAGCACAAAACCTAGTATATTATTCAACGTGCGAGAGTAAGCTGATAAAATAGCAACCAATTGTTTTCATAGAACAAAATGGCAAAGGAAAAGAAAAATCATAATTGTCATAAATTTCATCCAGAAAAAAGCCTGGAGAAGAAGTTAGATGATTTTGATTTCTCTAGACATGCCACATGGACATATCTTCCAAGGTTGTCTTTCTGCCTAGGCTCCCCTCTGGTGTCTTTCTTGCATACCTTGCAAGTCTTGTCCACCCAACCCTCCTCCACATATTGCCCATCAACTGCCATCCACAGCATACCAAAGAGAATTAAACCTATGCCAACATCTTAATTTTCAACCATAAAATCAGATGAGAAAGATAGGTTGATGAGAACTCACCATCCACATAGGACTTGAAAAAATCCTTGTAGGTGCCACCAATCTTCCTCCGAAGTGCTCCATACTAGATGAAATTCTCAATAGTTTAAGTTCACAAGACATCACAAACTTGATATTATCCATAATTAGTTAGCTAACATTGCTACCTGCTCTCTGGTCATCTTTTCTCCAGACATGGTGGCGCCCCGGGCCTCATCTAAGAGCTCGGAATCCTTCTCCGACCTCACTTGGGAGAAGTCCAGGGCATCAATGATGCCACTCAACAGAGACTGCTCTTTCTTCTTGGCTTCTTGTTCCTCCTTCCCATCCTTCTTCTCAGCCATAGCCCAGACCCCTCCATAGCCATTGGAGGTTCTTCTGGGCTTTAGAGAATAGATGTTGAAGGACGACATTGTAGCTGGAGGGCAGCAATTCGCAGAGGAAGACAGGGGAAGAGCTCTCATGGCCATCTTTGCTCTCCCTCAAGTTCACTGAATCCAAGAGCCCAGAACAGAGGACTTCCCAGATTTATGGATGGCCAGAAGGAGGGCCCCGGCCCTCGATAGGGTCCATCAAGGAGGATACAGGACAGAGGTGCTGCCACGTGGAGGTAGAGGTCTTGTGGCGGGTGAAGTGGGACGTGGCCTTGTGCCTGGCCCTTGGAAACTAGAGGAGAGCTTAAAAGTGATTCTGGGAGTCATCCACAGAAACACCGCAGGAGCAATACTAATATCAACAATGGACAATTCAATTAAACCTGTAGCAGTTTGGACGACACAAGAATCTTTGAAAAGGAACCATATATTAAGGGGCCTTAAGAACATTACAGGTGTTAAAATGTACCAAGACCCAAAATGTATTCGGAAGTAGCAGGTAATCAAATTAGACATTTGCATGCCTGTTTTATAGCTGCTCAGTGCTTAAGACTCACAAAATATACACCATTCCAACCTCCAGAAGCGAAGCTGGAGGCACCCGAAGCACCACATCTGGACCTCTGGAGTTTCTCCTGAGGAAGTTGTAGCCATAGTCGATCGCCAACTTCTTCATGAAATGTGAATTATTGCTTGCTCGGACGTGTGAACGCCCCAGTATGAATACAGTACCAGCTTCTTGTGCTTCCCATAACTCGTGGAGCTCTTCACTAACACGCCGGTCCATCCCTGGGTTACTTCCATTCTCTATTAAGAACCGAACCTTCTTCAATCTTCGCTGCTCTTTCACATTTCCTTCGGGTGGGGACTCCACTGCGAGATTCTCCAACTGGATGCCATCCTCAACACCATTGCTTGAAAGACTTGTCAGCATAGGACTACTGACCACAATGAGCTTGTCATCATTCCCATCTGTTTCCTCGTTATGCTGGTTGCCACCCTGGGATGCTTCTAGCTTTATAAAGTCAGCCAGACTAGACACGAGGTCAGACTCGAAGGACTCATAATACTGATGGACATCACGGTAGCCATAGCGAACAATGCACCGGTAAGAACGGTGATATGAAGGTCCAACACGGCCCACAAGGTACCTTTCTGCGGGAGGCACAAAAGGGACCGGAACATATTTGATGCAAACAAAAACTAGTATGCGGTGGAATGCCGGAAGGTTAGTGACAAAGTGGGAGAAGTTAGCAGGCACACCGGAGATGAGGTCTGTGTAAACGAGGCCAATGCCAGAGACACGAGCAATACCAAGATTGTCACCGAGGGCGAGTAGCCAGTCAAGAGTGACCTTATTGTTGAGATCGAATTCATACTTCTTGATTGTAGCATAGTGCCATACAAACATGACAGACATAAGAAACAAGGCAAGAAGGATGGGGAGCCAAGCGCCCTCAAAGAATTTGACAAGGGAGGCAGAGAAGAAGAGGGCCTCGACTGAGCCAAAGATGAGTACGAAGGCAAGAGCCAAAAAAAGGGGCTTGCACCAGCACAAAATGATGACCAAGGCTGTGAGGGATGTGGTTACTAACATCACTGTTATTGTTGCAAGACCTGCATTATATCAGGAAGGAGAAAACTAGATCAAGTTATGACATGCAAGTCATTTTGTAAGCATATCATTGGAGGACTACAAGAACAGTTGGGACTTAACCACTGCTCAAATATATGTATCAAAGGGCACCCAGAATACAAATATCTCATGAGAAACAAGTCACATTCAAATAACTACAACAATTTATGCCTGAGACAACTAAATCATAGCAAATGAGCATATGTTACCATGAGTTGCATAAGTGCAATTATGCATATGCAGGAGGATTGAGGATCTCAAGCCCACAAAACAAGGGCATTTAAAAAAGTGCAAAAAACAATAGATTACAGGGAGGGGAGGGATTTGGTTTGCAGTGAAGATTATCTAAATATGATGGATAAATTAACTCATTTCTAATAAAATAATTTCATCTTCAAAAGTTCGCACGTAGACTGATATTCAAGAGCAAATGATATCAGTAATTTTTGTCCTCACAGAACTTAGCAGCATACAGATACAATAATAATAATAATAATATGATATTTACCTGATGCATTGCCCATTTGTTTTGTATCCCTAAATCCAATAGCCACCGCAATGCAAAGGATCATAAGAAGCCCATTTATCTCAGGGATATAGACCTGACCATGTATGTTCTTAGAGGTGCGAACGACCTTCACCCTTGGAAAGCAACCAAGTGATTGACTCTGGTTGATGATCGAGAATGTCGCACTAATTATTGCTTGGCTGCCAGCAATGGAAGCTAGTATGGCTAGAATAAGCACGGGCCACCTCACAAATTCTGCATTGAGACAATAATTAATAACTTTAACTGATTGCATCCATCAGAATGCCATCTGAACCAAACCAAAAGGCAAACTGAGTTGCTAACAGTGACATGTCTATTCCTTTCTATTGGAGTTAATTGTCATGATTACCACTTAAGATATTGAAAATTGTTGTGATCTGCGTATCGACTAATGGTACAATTAACTGCAGGGCAGCATTCATGTTCGAATTTTTATAGAGTGCTCTATCCTCTCTGGTGAGATAACAGAACTCAGGTGACTTTACCAAGGATTTATAGTGATGATAATCATCTCAACCGTTGTTGACTCCACTGCGACTTTCAACTAGCTAATTCTCGAATGCATAATCATACTGGTAGATGTTCACTACAAGCATGCAAATGAATGTAATACTGGTAGTGCGTAACAGCATAATGCAAGTGTAAGTAAATTCTTTCTATGTCTCGACCAAGCTCAAAGAAAAAGATCGAGCTCATGCAGCTGCACTTTCATGAGGGCCCTAATCATAACAACAATCTATCCAGAAAAAGGGAATGAAATACATGACCCATACAGTGAAATTTTCTCAACAATCTCCCTGGAGTATGAGATGGGTGATGGAAGAGACCCATGCACGAGAAGCCGTGACATTTTGTGGTACAAGTGAAGGGCCATGTAGGTATGTTTTTCAAGCCATGATATTTCCTAGAACAAATCCTTCGCATAATTCAGATTTTTCAAACGAAGTATCAAGTCAATGCACCTATTTTCAGTGCTATCCACCCAATACCCTTCTTCATGATCTAGTTTCAGGCCAACAAAATGAATTCTAGGGCTTCTTAGAAGCTATTCCCTTTCCTTATTATCCAAGATCTTCTTTGACAATTGCACAGAAAGAGAGAACCTCAATAGATGACCATCTTCTTAAAATTGTTATGTTTATATTTTGCCCTTTGATCAACAAGCTAAAATTCAATAGTTTTACATTTAATTGTTCCACATTAATCCCATTAGTTTTTATCCTGGTCAAAGACACGATATCTGAAGATTTCAAACTACGGTCATCATGCTGAGGAAATTTGCATCGTTTGTGAACAAATTCCAGAAGTGCATTTTTAAGCAACAAGGCATATCTTTAACTGAACAAAAAGTGATATAACATTCTGCCACTAGCTAAAGTAAGAAAAGATATCATGGCTGATCGTCTAGGTATCAGGACGCATCACATCAAACTATTTCTCCCTGCTTTTTCTACTTCAAGTTAACAGTCCATGAAAGGGAACAAACTTTGACTTGGAACTTAAGAACGTACCTGGAACTGAGTCATAAAATCCAATCTGATAACTTGGATCATTTATGTGATTTTGTGACAAATAGGCAGCTTGGCCCATGTAGCCCAAAATTAATGCTGGATAAACCAGTGCATTGAACGTCACCTGCAGCAGACAAATGCGCAAGATACAATCAGAACAGAAAAAAGAAAAGGATAGAATAATAGCCAATCAAAAGCACCGCAAAATCACCTGAATTGCAGTATATGAGAAGTGGCCAAGGTCCGCAAACATTGCCTCCGATCCTGCAATGGTAGTTAATACCAGAGTTGAGATTAGTCAGACTTAAAATCACTGCCGTTCTTGGATTCATGCGATTGAAAAATCCTCTAGTTCTTTTGATTAAAAGACTTACTTGATTACCATTAGCATCTTCCTTGGAAGATAAAAACTATGTATATTGCCTGTACCAATCCAAAATTATTCATGAAATCTCTGATTCATAAGTTACCTGTTATACATAGTAGAATCCCACCCAGGGACTTCCAGCCACCTGCCCCTGTCTTCTTAAAGAACTTGAAAATGTAGTATGGAGAAATTGCTTGATATACATGTCGATTCCAGTGAAGAACATTGTATATCCCAAGGGCACTTAGGCAAAGCAGCCAAGCTAGAATGATTGGAGCGAACAAGAATCCAACCCGATGAGTGCCGTAGTGTTGAAGTATGAACAAGCACACTATTATGACGCACGTAATTGGAACCACAGCATCTGCATGTAACAAGGCAGTAATAAGGATAACAAAATTAACAATGCAATTTATTAATTCGCCTTTAATAGTGTTGAAGTATGAACAAGCACACTATTATGACGCACGTAATTGGAACCACAGCATCTGCATGTAACAAGGCAGTAATAAGGATAACAAAATTAACAATGCAATTTATTAATTCGCCTTTAAACTCATTCTGAGATAATATTTCGAATTACAAAATTCTACATTCCTTAGAAGCTCTTGCGAAAACATGTACATTTTTGAATCAAACAGAAGTTTGCATTTGAGACTTTTTGCAGTAATGCTCATATGTAAATGTTTAACACTGCTGTGGGTGTTGTAATGAAATCCAAAATAGAAGCTACATTGAAATGGCAACAGAAGATTGTGGGGGTTCAAAATAGTGTCCAACTAGTGGTGCAGCACATAACCTGAAGTGAACTCTTTCAGCATAACATGATAAATACAGATGACTAGCATAAATAATTTAGCCAATCCCAAAACTACTAATGGAAGAGAAAGTATCAACCTGATATGCAGTCTGTAGGATTAGTGATAAGCATCTAACTTAGCGTGTTAAGAACGCCTTGCAACTATGAGGTCACAAGATTGAACACAGAGCTGCTACATCTATAATTTTTACGAAGCTTAGTTTAACTATGTTCTGTTATTAGGACCTAAGGATCAATGGAAACACACGAATGAAATTTACAAACAAAAAGTTCAGTGGAATGACTAGATATTCACTTCCATTGAGAAGTTGTTCCAGGCTGTAGAAAGCAACATACAACCAGAGCTGCAACCAAAGATGGGAATGAAAACCTACATTCACGGTGTTCTTTAGACACTGTTAACTCCAGACCTGAAACAGCAGAGAAAACTGGATGCGGAAAAAGATCAGTGAAACTGTTGAAGAATCTGAGCACCAGGATTTATCAGGACCAAATAGAGGAGATACCTGATATAGCTGGAGTGAGCACACCATCTCCAATCACCATACAGGTACCAAGCATAACCAGGAGAAGCAGCGTGGTGCGCAAAGTCTTGTGCTTCTCAAGCCATATTTGTGCTGCTGTACCCTTTTTCTTTTCTCGTAAAGATCCTGATTTATATGTAGAAAGTTGTTCATCTGCAACTTGCCTATTAGGCAAAAGGCTTACATTGGCATGCCTACAAATTAGAGAATAAAGAGCAAATGTACCACCTGAAAGATGATGAAGATGTAATCAAATCAATATCTAAACATAAGGCTCCCAATCTTCACTACAAATGAACTTAAAGGACAAAAGAACAACAGGAAACCTGATTTTTCCCCAAATGGATAAAGACCCTGCACTGCTACACTTCTAAGATGGAAAAAACATGTCCACAAAGTCAAACTCACCTTCGCCATTGTCGTCAGCTCTAAGAACAACAAAGATGTACTTGAGGAGAGGAATAAGGGTTAGAGTCCAAAACAGAATTGAGAGAACACCGAGAATCTCTTCATTCGTAGCTGAATGAGTAATATCCCCTGCAAATGTGCTCCTAAGGACAAACAAAGGAGAGATGCTCAAATCTCCATACACCACTCCTAGGCTCTGGTAAGCTAGGAGCAAGAAAGCCTTCCAAGAACCCTTCTGCAATGACTTATATATGAAGATCTCAGCAAACCAATCAAAGCACATACTGCCATCAAATATTTATACCACTAAAAATAGTCCCACCAAATTCTAAAATCTGATTCCCAATAACTTCAAACTTGACGTTAGGATCGAATCAGACCCATAGGGTGGCAAGTGATTTGTGAAAAGTGAAGAACAAACCTCAGCAGAACTGACAGGCTTTCCAACCTTGGGATCCATTACGAGACTACAAATCACTCTTCACAGCTTACTCTTCGTCCTGATCACACATAACATACAGAGCAAGAAATGAAAAGAGATCCCTCGGGGATATTGAAGAAAGTAACGAAAATTAATATGAAACTCTCTTACCCAATTCAGGCCACTACAAGTACCTGCATCTGAAGCCGACACTCCCTGTTTACCCTTTTAGTCAATCCACTGCATAAATAGCTTCCATACATGGTCCCAAGTCACCATGTTCTTAGGTTTTCCAGAAGATAGGAGTTGTGATCCATGCAACCGCGTCTTGGTCTGAGCAACTACAGATACAGAAATAACGCAATAAACTCCATGTGGGTATCAAAACAGATCGTGTAACACCAACCTATATGCCAAGGACATCACCAGACCCTTTAAGCAAAACTATCAACAATGGTGGGACTTGGGAGAGCTGGTGAAGAAAATAAAAGGGAAAGAAAAAGAACAGAAACATACACAAACATGGTGGACCCATTAAAGGTTTGTTGCGAGATGGCGAAAGCAAATAGAACAAAACACCTAAAAGAGGCGCGCCAAACTCGTGCATACAGGCTCTTAACAAAGACATTGGAACCAACCAGAACTCTTTAATGGATTTATTGTGTGAGGATAAGACATCTAATAAATAGCAATAATACCAACCCATCCATCAACTCTAATCCCCATATCCCGCTCGAGCAAGCAAATGTGATATTTTACACGTTCTTCACAAAAAAAAAAAAAAAAAAAAAATTTACTTTGTACCATATCCTCTCCGCAGATGCATATCACAGATAATCTATGGGAACTGTGGGAAATCAAATGATTTGTTTCAAAGAACCCAGAACCCAGTATATATCGCATCTCATAGACCATTCCTGGCAAAAAACGAAGGCAAAACCAATACTGAAGCCAGTCTTCATTAAAAAAACTAAACTTTAATAGCAAATACGTGCGTTCTTCAGTAGTTAATCTAAGAAAACCACATATCTCGTAAAACCCACAAATGCTGATATACATTAACCTTTAAAGTAAAACTCGAGTCAAAAAAAAAAAAATCAAAAATCAAAAATCAATCTTGACAAGAAATTCTCATCGCTTGATACCTACCTAATAAGACAAAAACAAGAAACCCACTTCGAAACACCTACAATCTATCTGCAATCCTCGTAATGGCAGGCAATGAGAGCATCATTCACGGGCCAAAATAAAAGAAGAGCAAGAAGAGAACAAACCAACGTGACAGAGGAGGACGGGCATCGATGGAGAACTCTGGGTCGGGGCTTTTAATAAATCTTGGAATCCGAGAGAGAGGACAGGGATGCCTACCCCCACAAACCCCACGGCGCGACAACCATGAACCATCATCTTGCCTAGCGCTCCCAAAAAAAATAAAAAATAAAGGATCTTTCGCTTTCTTGGCACCGGTGGGGAGGTGTTATCTCCTCTTTGGGTCGATCTCCACCGCACCCTCTTCTTGATGGCTTCTCCACTGCCGTTTACACCTGGCTTCCACACACCCCGGGTGCCCGACTGCCGACTGGCGACTGGGCTAGGCTCCTTCATCTGCGAATCGCCGCCTGCAAGACCCGCATGAGATTAGTTTATTAGTGATATGCGTCTAATTTCAGCCCGCCATGTGGCGGATATTGGATGGCTGTAAAGGGCGCACTGTCAGAACTGTTCAAAATTAATCCTGGCTCGCCACGTGGCGAACACTGAGTGTCCCCAATCCCCATTGTGCCAGCGTCACACAAATGATTCTTTCTGAGATTTAATATTTAGATCTCTTTTTGCATTTCGTCGCCGCCAACAAAGAATGTATTACGTAAACTACTCACCGTCAAGTTCCGTCAACAGCCGTGATGTTTTACCCCTAACTATAATTAACCTAACTTAGTCTTATATAAAAATGATCAAAATGCCATTCCCATATATAAATGGTTTCGAGTGTCAATATAGTTATCGGAGGAGCATTATCATTATTTTGTCTACAAAATTAGATGGAAGTTGACGACCAGTCATCCCATGTAGTTTTTTTGTGGATTAATTCAATAAAAAAGGTAGTTTTTTATAATATTAAATAAGAGATGTAGCTTTCCTCAATGACTTAAGTTTAAAATGTAGTTGATGATATATTAAAAAAAATTAAAAAAATCCCTTTTGACGTCTATATTTGGGTTGAATCGTAAGGATGGTCCAATCCAACATCCTTTGGGATAAGGTTATCATAAATTTAGAAGTTCATAACGTGGGGTATTTTTGACTTGGTTGGTTTGTTATTCCTTTATTGAAATTTTCATTTGAATTGTTTATTTTACAAAAAATATGATGTTAATGTCATTAACGTGACGGTTCAACTGTTTTCAATACATTAATGGATATTTAATCGGTTTGGATGCATAGGTTGGAGGATATCACTATCTTATGGGTTTGTGGGTTTTAGATGAATCATGGAAGCCGAAGATATCGGACTCTCTCCACTTTTGCAAGGAAAAAGATTTGTGTATATAAGGCTTAAATGTTAGCTACGTGAAGGTGTACATGCACATGACATGTATCCCAATCAAAGTCCCTTTTGCAATAGCGGTTGTACTACTATGTTTATCTTTAGAGTTCGTCTGGTAAAAAAAAAGGTTTATTGTACCCCCACATTGTCGCCTATGATATTTTAGTTAGGGGGTGTTTGGCATGGCCCCATCTCGGTGGATCCGTGAGATGGGACCGAGATGGGGGGCGCACGGATCCCGCCCCGTCGAATTCGCGTGTTTGGCGCCGGCGAGGATTCCGCACCGATCCTAGAAATTAGAATCCACGGATTCCATGCCACGGATGCCCCAGAGCCAAACGCACCCTTAATGAATTAGCTCATTCCGGGAAACTATTCGGAGTACTTAGGTTCATTTGATTTTTTTTTTATCCTTTAGATTCCGTGGTTTTTTATTTTAGGTCGCTCCAACTATGCAAGGCTTTTTCTGTTTTTTACTCTTTTCCACTCCTTAATTTTTGATTTGACAATTTCAAACTGAACAAATTTCAGTTAATTACACGAATAATCAAATTATATAAACTTCGTTCAATATTTTTAGCGTGAAGAATACTTATCTTTCTAATTAATACGAAAATAAAGAGACGGAGATGATCATGAGTGTGAGACTGCAGAGATAAAAACTATAGACTCTTACGGGCATTCAAACGTCCAATATACGGTGTAATATGATCATCATCTTCGGATCCTTTTATTAGTTAATGTGAAACAATTATGTAAATCTCATTAATTTCAATGTGCAAATACTTTAATTAGCTGTCCTTTAATTCGTACTAGGACTAGACTTCGTATCTGGCTGGTTAATTTAAGAAGAACCAAGTCGAATCGACTACTTCCGCTCTTGCAACAATCTATACAAAACACCCACCTTACTAAATTAGAATTACTCGTTGGTGTCTTCGTTCATAAGTGCAGTTGTATTGGGTCTTGAAAGACAACATAACTAAGCTGGATTGATTTATGTAAGTAAGCCCACGGGCTCATCTAATCAAACAAAAAATATATACTAAATTAGGATTACAAATCTTCTACAGTTCTACTGTCAGCTTAATTACGCAGTCTCTTCATCCCCGTTACAGCACTCTTATTATCCTCTACGACCAACCCAAGAGCTCTTCCAAGCTTTCCGGCCAACTCGTCACCTCCGGGGATGTTCGGCGGATTTCCGCGGCCGCACTGCGTGCTACTGGCCTGCGCTGTGGCCTATTTGATCTACAATGCTTGGCGTCTTCTTATGATTGCAAAGGTCGGAGGATATCACTATTTTATAGGTGTGTGGATTAAATATGAGTCATGGAGGATGGAGACATCCGAGTGGACCTCCTCACTAGTAGCCTAGTAGGTCTATGTTCATCTTTAGAGCTCATCTGGTCAAAAACAAAAATTCTTAGTTAGGTTCATCTTTAGAACTCATCTGGTCAAAAAAACAAAAATTCTTAGTTAGGTTCGTCTTTAGAGCTCATCTGGTCAAAAAAAAAATTTCTTGTGCCCCCACGCTATCGCGGTATCGCCTATAATATTCTAGTTAGTTCATACCCGGGAAACTATTCTTAGTTAGGCTCATCTGATTTCTTTTTATCCTTAGTGTGCAGATATTCATATATGTATCCTTCTAATTAATACCAAAATAAAGAAATGGAGATCATGAGTGTAAGAGTACAGAGATAAAAACCAGAGACTCTTGATGATCAGATTCTTTTAAGGGCTGTTTGGATGCATCCAAACCAGTCGAATCATGTGAACCAATTGAATCCGATCATTCTGGTTCAGTCGATTCGGGTGTTTGGTTGCACCCAAGTTTGGAATGGTCAGACCGATTTTAGAATCTGCTTCAAAAATCTTGGAACAACGGCGTCCGATCATTTCGATCGAACCATCTCGTTCCATTCAGCTTCTCCTTCTATTGGAACGATGCCCTATCCCTAGACGACCGACAGTGATCTGCTTTCTAGCCTACGTGATCTACATCCTTTGGCGCCATCAATGCATGAGAAAAGCATAGCTCGTTGGTGCTATAGGAGGAGATGAGAGACATGTCGTTACGAATCAAACTGGCCGGCTTTAGTCTAGTCCGACTTGATTGGACACGGAAGGATTTGCTTGAAAGAAGAGTTCGAGAAGACGGAGAGACGCATACGCTAATTGTCATACGTGATGCTACCTTTAGTGTTTTGTTTTTTTGCTCATGGCTTGTTTGTTTTTCTGGAATGGAGCATGGAATGGTTAGAATGGACTCGAAATAGTCCAGTTTAGCACTTTTAGGCCTCTGTTTTGCTGGAGTGGAGCCCATTCCAATTCAACCCCATTCCAATACGTCTCCATTTCAGTCAAATGTTTCTTACTCTTTTTGGGGCAGAATCACATTTAAGCGTATTTTCCTTCACCCTCGAGACCACCTCCTCCATTGCTAATCGCTAACAACCCAAACCTCGTCACCGACTTATGTCGGAGCCCAGCATCCACGGCCTCCAATCATCGCTAAAACAACCACCGACCTCCATCATTCCCTCCACCTTTTTTCACCCTCGAGACCACCTCCTACGCGCCAATCATCGGCAATCCAAACCTGGACGCCGACCTTTACCATAATCCATCGCCTGCAAGAACCGTCAAAACAACCACGTACCGATATCCGTCCTTCCCTCCTCCACCTTCCTTCACCCTCGAGACCGTCCCCTCAGTCGCCAATCATTAGCAACCCAAACCCCAACGCCGACCTCCATCGCAACCCATCATCCACGCCCCCCTCATTCCTCTAAACGTCTTTAAAAGCCTCGTCATAGTCTCTCGAGACCTCCCCCTCCATTCAAGCCTCAATCCTAACCGCTTGCAACTATCTTCTCCCTAAGCTCCGTCGTAGACCATCGTCGATCCGCCATCTTCATGCCTCCATCCATTGATCGAATATCAGATCCGAGACCCTCAACGTCTTCTGATCCTTCTCATGCCCTTGGATCCCTTCGATGAGCTTCTCCAGCCGTTGATCACTATTGATGAGCTTTCCGGTTGCCCGATCTATTCTTGGCCTTCAGCCTCCATTTCAATACCAAATAAAAAGTAAAAATGACATGCACTCCATTCCATTTCATTCCACTTGAATCACATTCAATTTTAACATTTCATCACCAAACACTCCATCGAAACAAACATGTCCTTAATGTCAAGCTGAGATCTTTTTTCTTATTTTTTCCCTCTCTTTTTGAAGGATTGAACCACGACATGCATGGCTTGGGTGATGATAATTAATATATGTACGGATATATCGATCAGGTTAATAAATTTTGATTTTCCACGAACAAAACGATGAGATGAACTCCAACGGAGGTTGGGAAACAACTGCTAATTAACCTTCTTCCCATAAACTGAACTGATTCATACGGAGAATTAGATAGCCACCATATATCGGCATAAATATGACGGTACGCCAATTCATACGGAGAATTAGATGCCACTAAAGGGAATTGGCATAAATATGACGGTATCTCTGACTTGATATCAACACGAGGTTATGCACTCCATGTCTCCATATGGTACGCCAACTCACCCACCCACCCCAATGTGTCTTAATTATAGACATCCGATTGTATAACACAGCAATTTTTCCTCAAAAATAGCTTGATGTGCGGCCTGGGTTATGGAATCCTTGTTGGATTTAATTCCTTAATGTGGTTTGAGTAGGTTTAACTCTTGATTCAAGTCATGTATTTACTAAAAGAGCCTAATTAATCAGAATCTTATTCCCACTCAGATGTTGAAGTTTTACCTCAATTAGATTTCTAATCCTATGATAGTTAGACACTTTAATTGCTATATATATGAGGCAATGGTTCATTTTCTGCTCACGGTTTTAAGCTTAAAGGATCTCATCGTCTTTAAGCATAAGAGTTGGAAGCCCAGCCCACCGTCTTGAGAAAGCAGTGCAACGAAAACAACGACGAACGGAGTCATCATATTACGTACACGATGCCACAATGTATGATTTATTTTCACATTATATTATTGCTTTACATGTATATAGCATAGAAGATTCTAACATGACACTATACTTGCCAACAATCCTACTCCATTGCTTAGAGTGTCGCAATGGAGTTTCATGTTGGTTCGATAATATATTAGAAGAATGTTCCGCTAAGTTTCTTTTTAGTTTTATATTAGAAGAATATTGGTTCGAAATTATATTTCACCACTAGAATATAAATTATCACTCTAACCAATCAATCACTTCAATATATCGTCCAACAACAATAAAAGTCGAAAGATCATTTACAAATTCCAAACATGATCCCAAAAAAATTCGTGCATAAAACTGTGACCAAGTCAGGCCCAGGAGGCCATGGGCCAAAAGGATAAAACTCGGCCTTTCTGATTGAGCCTAGTGTTGGATTTGAGGCCCAATTGAGTTGGGCTAAACATGGGTTGAATCAAATGGCCCTTAGAGAGCCCATTAACAAAATAGCCAAAAGGTGGAGAGTAAATGTGTGTAGAATAGTTTAGTCCCACATTGAAAGTGGAAGAAAACTTTCACTTGTTTATATAAAGTTTTGAGCCTTTAGGCTTTGAACACATGTGAGGACTAAAGGTGGAACACCCACACGTGCACTGCTGGCTCATTGGCCGATCGTGCTCGTGCGTCGTGTGGGGTGGGTTTCCTTTTTGCTACACACAAGAGCTGGTCGAGTCAACTCGAATTCACTAGAACTTTTCAACTTCCGAAACGGTTCAGATGAGTTAAATTGGATCTGGTCAGCTTCCAAATGACGTGGCAGTCTACTACTGGTTTTTTGGCATGTCTTTTCATCTCCCCTAATGGCTGATTCGTTATACCCTGGGAGTTCCTTGCCTGAAGAACCAGAAGCACCGGTGGTGGACAATACGAACTTAAGAACACAGTGTGATACACTGGCCTCGATCAAGCTTCGGATCTACACCGGGTTCCTCTTCCTCCTCATCGGCGATTTCCTCTCTTTTGGAGTTCTAACATCTTATCTTGTAAGTGTTTATGATACAATTTTCATCTCGTCGTTGTAAAGGATTCTTGCTACCTTAGTAAAAGCAAGTTCCTAATTCCAAACCTGATCCTAAAAAAATTCGTGCATAAAGCTGTGACTTATTTTGGCCCAGGAGGCCATGGGCCAAAAGGATAAAACTCGGCCTTTCTGATTGATCCTAGCTATAGCTTACGTCCGGTGGAACATCGTAGTGCCTGCTTCTTGTGGATTACTCGACCACAACAACAGCATGGCCCAGTGATCCAACCATATTCCCAAGCTATTCATGACTTACATATGAACATCTAGCTGCCATATCTTCCACATTTCGAACAAATCCTTCACGTATATTGATCACGCCCACCCTATATATAGCCATCCATATGGAGCTCATCTCACTGCCAACTGAGAGCTTGTGAGTTGTGAGTGTTATAATACAAGCTCTTTGACAGAGATGGCTTCGATAACACAAATCCAGCCCTTGCTACTCGCCTTCCTAGCTGTTTGGCTCACTTCGACTCTCAATCCAGCAGGTATACACATTTTTGAATCCATACCAACAAACCCTTCATTTATTTCATCGATCTTGAAACAAAAATTAATATGAATCTAATTTTTGAGTCTCCACTAATATATATACGTATTATTGATCAGCAGGGGCCACTGCAACACTGGGGTTATACTACCAATCTAAAGGCCAATGCTCCGTACTCGAACCAGAAGAAGTAGTCATGCTGTACAAGAAGCACGGCTTTGGAGCCATGAGGATGCACGAGCCCGATCCTGACATGCTCGCGGCCCTCCGGAAATCCGGCCTCCAGGTGATCCTCGGCGTCCCCAACAGAGACCTCGCGCCGCTCGCGATGAGCACCTCGGCCGCCTCGAGCTGGATCATGGCCAACGTCCTCGCCTACTGGCCGGACGTCCAGTTCAAGTACATCGCCGTCGGCAACCAGGCGCTGAGCCACAGCCCGGCGTCGGTCTTGCTCGGGGCGATGAAGAACTTGCAGCAGGCTCTGTCGTCCGCCGGCCTCGACGCGCAGATCCATGTCTCGACCTGTGTCGACGTCGCCACCGCCCTGAACACCTGGACTTTGCCGTCCGAGGCAGCCTTCCTAGATAGCTGGAAGGCCATGATCCAGCCCTTAGCGGAGATTTTAGCCAAGACTAATGCGCCAATTCTAGCTAATGTGTTTCCTTACCAAACCTACGTGAAGAACACGCTGAACCTTCCCTTATCCTACGCGCTGTTCACAGCAAAGACTTCTCTTGTGAAGGATGGGCAGCTTGAATACCAGAATCTATTTGATGCTATGGTGGATGCGCTCACCATTGCCTTGGAGAAGATCGGAGCGCCGAATATGAGGATAGTCATCGACGAGACTGGGTGGCCGTCGGCTGCAGTTGGTGACATGGCGGCGGCGCCTGCTGCTGCTACAGCAGCTACTCCTGCTAGTGCGCAGATGTACGTGTCAAACCTGATCAGCCATGTGCTGGCCGGGCGTGGCACGCCGAGGAAGCCCGGCGTGCAAGTCGATACTTTCTTGTTCACGGCCATGGCCGGCGTGAAGAAGGGATATGGGCTCTTCTATCCTGATGGGAATGCCGTGTATAAGCTCCCCGTTGCCTGAGCATATATAAGGGAGGTGTCGCTAATTATAGAGTATCAAGACTTCTGTGAACAGTGATAGTACGTATATATGGGCATGTAGG
The DNA here is from genome assembly GCA_963920575.1 of Narthecium ossifragum. Lineage (NCBI taxonomy): Eukaryota > Viridiplantae > Streptophyta > Magnoliopsida > Dioscoreales > Nartheciaceae > Narthecium > Narthecium ossifragum. Next base: position 27,779,935 of record OY986965.1, read on the forward strand.
CATGTATGATTTCCCTGCAGGTTGACGGGAACAAGTAAATAAAATTGGAATGCATGGATATTAGTAACGAAATTGTTGCATCTTTCTTTTTACAAAGAGTTACTGTCTTAATTAACTTGTTAAGAAAACAATGATTTAATTACAAAAACATTAGACTTGAGCATATATATAGAGATATTTTAATTTTTACATGGAAAGAAACAAAGATGATAATTAAGACATGATCAGTTCTTAAAAAAAATGGGCTGGGATATCTGGTAGCTTAATTCAATCAGATGATTTGTCCCTATAAAGCTAGATAGATCAGCTAAAATAAGAATAAACAATTGACATAATCAGCTAATGACGTACTAAATCCTCAAGTAAAGCTATCAAAAAAATGAACATGTATAGAATATTAAGAATTTAGATGCTTTTGAAATTAACTTATCAAAATTCAAGCAAGAAATGAGTTTGCTGATCGAGTAGCATTCGACTAACATTTAGCCCTTGTTAATGGTATTAGTGCACATAATAAACCATAGGGAGTTGATTATGAGTAGCTGAGCATGTCACAACTTATTATAACAGTTCCACAGTTCACTCTTCCAATTCCAGATTCCCTCTTCCAACTGAAGATTGGAAGAGACTATCAATATATATCATTCTTATATGAGGCTATGGTTATAAGTGAAACTTTTGTTATCCTACGTGACGGGAGAATGTCCTAAATAAAGCCTATGTGACATGATAATCCTAAGTTGAGGGGGGTTTAGTGGAAGGGAGTTATTGGGTGGTTATTGGTGTGGGGTTGGTGATTACCATGCCATGTGACAGGGGGCACAACTAGTATGTATATATGTCGTCATTGATCCTACTTGATTATAGTTAGTTAGATGATCTATTGGATTAATCCCAAAACCAAGTTTTATCAGATTTCTCTCATCTGAGTAATTTATAGCTTGCATGAGGGAGTTTTTGAGACATTAAGGTAGTTGAAATTGAACAAAAAATATGTGAATTTTCAAAAGAAATTCAAGAATTGAGATTTAGTGCACGTTACTATCCCAGAAGAAATACATATTTTTAACACTAGAAGGTCTCAAAAGAAAGAAAGAAAAAAAACAACGATTGTGTTTAGTTTAAGCCTTAATTGAGTTTGTTTTAGTTCTTTGTTCGAATACATGCAGTTGTCTGGGTGGGCTAAAAGGCGTGATGCTTTTGTTCGATGAGTTGAGCCTGTTAAGCACGTTCAGGAAGAAGGCAAGGCTTCCTCCTATATATAGTAGTGCTCTGCGGGCTTGGGCTTAATTAATCTGCTATGCGTGTTGGTTTATCGGTTGTTTTAGCCTTCTTCAAGGTCAACTCATTAAAAAAAAGCCTACGATTGTGTAACTTGTGTTCTTTTTCTTTTCTTTTTTTTTGTTGCTCAGTTGAGTTGAGGGTATATATATATATATATATATATATATATATATATATATATATATATACAATGATCGAGGTGTAAATTAATCTAGAATTACATGAACGGTATAACCGTATAAGTAGTGCGTCATGGCCGGCCACATCTTTTCCTCTTATTCTTATCTAACACTCAATTAGTTGTTTATTAAATTATTCTTTACGCCTCCCAGCTTTCAAGCTTATAGTCAAACTAGGTGGTGAGCCCGTGCCACCTGGCACAGCTAACTGTCCGCCCCCACTATCTCTATTATAACTTACGCCACATCATCCACTATTCTTTTTTTTGTTTATTTAATTATAATTTTATACCACGTGTATGTCATGTGTGTATAAGTTTATAACTCAGATGTTGAGTTATAAAAGTAACTGTCATTGGATCTTATAAGGTAGATAAGTATGTATATTTAAAACTAATCTCCTGGCTTATGGTTATAATGATGTATATTTAAAACTAATTTAGGGAATATGATAAAAATATACAAAGTTAACTTAGAAAAATTTACATGTAAACAAATTAATAGAAGGGAAACGGTTGTAACCGTTATTACTTCTTATAAGGTTGACAAGTTCTTATTTTAATAAACTACCATGGTCAATGATTCTAGCTTCGAAAATCATTCTACAAGACTAATTCAAGTAGCTAGTGTTGAACAAATTGGTCAGCTTTAAAAATCTCTTCAATATTAATACCCTGTGGCAAAAGGGAATTAATCACCATGGATGATGAAGGTCAAGAAAGTTGATTCTAAGTCTCCTCTAATGCAGTCAATATACCTACAACACGACTAATTAGCGCATAACTTGAGTATTGGTTAATTTCCAGACTAGTTCACACATATGGTGCCCTTGTTCCCTTCATGATGGAGGCCAGTTCCCATGGAAGGCGTGACAAATTAAAGACACGTTCATGCTATCAACATGAGCCTGATTGCATCACTACTAAAGTGCCGCGAGACTTCAATTAATGCGTGAGATATAATTAAGTTCGCATTAGATGCATCATATATATGAGTAGCCAAGATATGGGTTCACTATCATCCATCAAGTGATCTAATTAACCATCTTCAAAGATCCAGAGCTTCTCTTCTTCAGCACCCTTCTTTTCCAACCAAACACAACCATTATTCACGTCACAGTATGTTCTTGATTCCATTTAGGCAATAGTATCTAGCAATTTATGTTAGTTGATTGTCTTGACTGCAGAGATTCGATCCATATTTTTTTTTGCAGATGGCCACAATATGTTTACTTTTCCTCTCACTTTTGATCTCATTTGTCACGTTTGGACCTCAATCAGCAGGTAATATTGTAACAATCACTAACAAGATCTATTACCACATTTTATATTTGTTGTGTGTTGTTAATTAACAATTATATATATAGGGCGGCTGGAACTTAAAGTATATATTGCTAATGGTTTCTAGTTTTTTCCTAGAACATTATTTAGTTTCATAGTATATTTGAGTGTCGCATCAAGCTGATAAATTAATACATAGAAGAAAGATTCAAATCCTCCCTGTTTTACAGAACGTGGTTGATCAAACCTAGCTTATTCATGCCTGAGAATTTTTGACCAAATTCAACTAATTAATTAAGACTGAAAAGTTCAATAATGGTATCATCATATGCTTAGATTAATCTAGTCCAGCCGTGTTTCATGAACTCTTCACTTAAAGTGTGATTAAAAATCATATATGGTCTTAGTGTCCGTTTGATTCGGGATTAAGGGGAATAAGACCGAGGGGAATATGGTTAGAAAAAGTGAATATAATGAATGAAGGTAAGAAAAAAATCAAGAGGAATGGGATAAATGAAACAATGCTAACTCATACTTCACCACTTTGGTGTTTGAGGTGAAGAATAGGATTAACCCCCTTAACCTCCAAAACAAGCAACGGCTATAGTCAATTTCCGGTAACTTCCGTAGCCAAAGACCAGAAGAACTAAGCGTCATCATTAATAGCAAGATATATAAAAGCATATTCCTAACATCAAAGTAATATTCAGATGGAGTTGGTGCATGTTACGGCTATTTTAAAAACGAATTTTTTTTTTAATTTAGTATATTTAGCATCTACAAGTGGATGCCAGGAACAAGATTGTTGGAATGAATCGTTTGTAAGGTTGTATAGCTTTGTCTTTTTATGCGTGGTCATTAAGACGCCCATAGGTTTAGAAAGAAGGAAGTCATACCTCAATAATAGCGAGATTTTACACAGAAATTTACAAATCTTAACGATCGATAAGATTCTACTATAAAAAAAAAATTATGGTGCTTTTATGAATGAATGGATGTAATTAACAAAACATACAGGGCTTTTGCTCAAAAGGGGGCTAAAAGGTGAGAGTAAGTGCTGTGGGGATGAGATTTCGAGGATAAAATAAAAAAAAGGTGGGGGGATAAGAGATCCTGCGGTAGAAAAAATGAAAATAATGAGTAATAATTAAAAAATAAATTAGTAATAATTATTTAAGAATAAATGTCCATAAGATATCTTGATATTTGAAGATAAGATAGAGAATAAAAGGGTGGATAACCCTGTGCCCGATCCACACAGGGTTTAATGATATCCAAGATTACTCACTTTTTAAGCTTCTTCAACTTTTCTTGCAGCGGCGACAAACATCGGCATTTGCTACGGCAGACATGGCGGACGCCTCCCCTCGCCGGCTGACGCCGTCCGTATCTACGTGAACAAGCAGTTCGGCCGCATGCGCATCTACGACCCCCACCCTCCCACCCTCCTCGCCCTCCACGGCACCACCATCCAGCTCACCGTCGGCGTCCGCAACAACGACATCCACTACCTCTCTTGCAACAAAAGCGCTGCCGGCCTCTGGATCCACCGCCACATCCTACCCCATGTCACCCAAATCAACTTCCGATACATCGTCGTCGGCGAAGACTACGTCCGCCCGGATACCGCCTCCCTCGTCTACTCCGCCATGAGCAACCTCTACGCCGCCCTCGCCCGCCTCGGCCTCGACGAACACATCAAAGTCACCACCGCCATCACCGCCTCCGTCCTCGGCGTCTCATTTCCGCCATCCCAAGGGTACTTCGCCAGTCAATGTCCCGGTGGAGCCGCTTACATGCAACCTATCGTCGAGCTCTTAGAAATGCATGGCGCTCCGCTGCTCGTTAACGTGTACCCGTACTACTACTACAGCAAGCACCGTAGGGACATTCCACTATCCTACGCTCTCCTCAAATCTAATAAGACGGTAACGGCCGGCGGCTACCGCGACGGCGGGCACGTGTACACGAACCTGTTCGACGCCATGGTGGACGTGTTCCACGTGGCGTTGGAGAAGGCCGGGGTGCACAACGTGAGAGTGGCGGTCTCGGAGACCGGCTGGCCCACGGCCGGCGGGCATGCGGCCACCCTCGCCAATGCGAAGTATTACACGTGGAACCTAATCCAACACGTGTTATCGACACGTGGCACGCCAAGGAGACCCGGAGCCCAGATAGAGACGTACTTGTTCTCGCTCTTCAACGAGGACAAGAGATCGACCGAGGTGGCCCGGCACTTTGGGCTGTTCCACCGTAACAATAAGCCCGTTTATAGCTTACCACCACTGTAACACGATCCACGATCAAAGGATACAAAACACGAACTGAAATCTCTAAAAAAAGGTTTCATTTTTATCATAATTTCAAGACGAAATAAAAGATATCAATTTGAGACTAAAATTGTCAAAGAATTGATGGGGATATATCATATATGCACACTTGAGGAGCGTAAATATTGACAAATAAAGAAGAAAATGAAAATGGCGTCAAGCTTGCTCTGTTATGGTGGGGATGGAGATGCTAATTGAGGAGATTCCAGCCATCCGATCGGCTTCCTCGGCGGCGAGCCAACGACGGCAGACGCGCCCCAGGGCGGCCGCCTTACGCCGAGCCCTGTCCGTGCCGGAGGCCATCAGCTCCCAGATGGCCCACTCGATCCCTGAGAAGGCGGCGAGCTCCGCCACAGCTTTGCCGCCAGCACGGCGGCAGACGAGGACGAGAGCTGCTGCCGCACTTTCCCTTGCCCAGTCGGATCCACCCTTTAGAACCCCCACTAGCCTCCGGATCGACCCCTCCGACGCGGCTATTGCGACGGCGCCGCCTCGCTTTGCGACAGCTGCTAAAACCGCCGCTGCCTCCTCCGCCACATCGGAGGCGGCGACGGCATCGAGAGCCGTCTCCACCACGCCGCTGGTCACCAACCTCTCGACGTTTTCCCGGTCACCAGCCAGGCTTAGGATCGCCGCCAACGCGTCCTTCTTGGTACTGGTTGGACCCTCTTTTACTAAACGAACCAGCAGCTCGACGATGCTTAGATTCCTCCCTAATCTCCTCCGGTACGCATGATTGGATGACAAGCTAAGCAAGGTCGCGGCGGCGTTCTCTTTTGCCTGCCACGTGGCGCCGCTCCCCATCACCTCGACGATGCCATTGACGCCCCCTTCGGCGTGCATGATCCGCTTCTTGTTGCCATCGAGGATGGAGAGGTTGAGTAAAGCTGTGACGGCGTTGAGCTGGAGACTCGGATCGTCGGAACGGAGGAGCGGGAGGAGCAGCGGGATCGCGCCAGCCTCGGCAATGAATGCGCGATTGTCGGCGCCGATCTTAGCCAGCTGGCGGATCTCGTAGACGATGCGGTTCGCGGCGTCCGGTAACGGCGAGGCGGCGAGCCTCTGGGCAAGGAACGACGCCGTCATCCTCGCCGCCTCCAGTGCTGCCTTGTTGCTTGCCACGGCAGCATTTGGTTCGCCGCTACTGGCCTCCGCCGCCTCGAATGGCACATGCTGTTCACGGCACCATCGGACGATTAGATTCTTAAGAGCGCGGTTGGGGACGAGGTCTGTGTTGGCTAAAGCCTGGCCGGTCTTGGGACAGGTTGCGTGGCCGGAGGCAATCCATCGACTGATGGACTCCCTATCGTATGTCTGCCCGCTCGCCACGACAACCGGATCGCGCATAAGATCCAACGAGATCGGGCACTGGAAATCGCTGGGTATGGCCAGATCAACCGCCGAGAACTTCAGATTCCCAGCGCCAGGCTCGGATCTTGGCGTGGATGTACCATAGAGGACGCACTTGGCATACCGAACGAGCCCCACGAGCGCCACCATCGCTGATATCCAGTTCTCGGCAACCCGATCGCAGATCTCGCGCTCGATCCGCTCGATCTCGCCTCGGCAGCTCCCGGAATCATCGAGACCGAGCCTCCGGAAGATCGACCCTAGCTTGGACCGGTCGGGGACGATCCCCCCCTCGATGTCACGAATTAGATCCAGGATCTCCCGGCGGAGGGACTCGTCAGAGGAGTCGACAGCAGGAGAGGAGCGGCTGCACTGGCGGCTGGCGAGATCGACAAGTTCGCCAGCGTCGGCGGAGAGGGGGAGATCGTGCAGCGGAAGGAGGTCGAGGAGAGTGGCGAGGTCGACGGAAAGCTCGTGGAGGTTTCCAGCGATGGGCTCCGCCTCAAGTAGGACCCGGGCACGACTGCGAGCAGAGAGGTCGGCAAGGAGGGCCTTCATACGGCGGAGGACGGCTAGGATCTCCCGGAGAGCAAGAGCCGCCGGGCGGGGCAGAGGGGTGGAGGAGTCATCCCCTTGGAGGCAGAGATCTTCAAATAGAAGAGTGAGAAGGGAGCACTTACGGGCGAGAGAGGAGGTCGCCCGGCGGTGTATAGGGCCGGGGAGATCAGCGAGCGAGAGCTCACGGGAGAGACGGAGGAGCGAGCTGAGGAGACACGCGTCGGAGAGCGGCGGCGGCGACGGCGGTGGCATGTGGAGAGGGAGCGGGTACGGCGAGGCCGCCATAGAATTAGGAGGAGTTGGCCGCCTAGTTCTCCAATAGACACCGGAGTTTTAAGCAAGTTTCAAAGCTTTTTCTCAGACGACGATACCTATAGATATAAAGATTTCTTATATCGGGGAGGGTGTTGCGTAACAGAGAGGGGGTGGGGTTGGAAGAATCGTTGGTTTTCTTTTCTCCATTATTTACTTTAATAAACTGGGTTTTAAGGAGGAAGTCAGGAAAGTTGACCGGGTGAGAATGGACCGTTCGATTGGAAGGATCGGACGGTGATCGTCGTTACTGGCGGCGCTGCGGCGCGTTGGCTGACCGAGACCGAGTGAGTGGCGGTGGCTTTTAGTTTTGGGTCCGAATAATTCTAAACAATATTGTGAGAAGACGGCCAGCATACACAACCCACGCTTTTGCTTTCTAAACCCCGTTCCTTACCGTATCATACGGGATAACCCTTAATCTGGATTAAAAAAAAATATTTTTAAAATATTTTTAATCCATTATTTATTTTATATTTTATAATCAAATACATTTCTTTATTTCAAATAATTATTATAAAAATATTCTCACTCTTCACTTTATTTTTTCCTTACTCCAAATAATCATTACAAAATTATTTCTAAAATTAAAATTAAAATCATTTAATCTGAATTAAAATTATCCTCGTACCAAAATGACAGCTTGATAAGTAGGGTAACTAGTTTCTCGGATCTCATATAAGGGCTATGAAATTAGTCGTGTTTGGACGAGACGCTTGTGAGAAGTTCTTATTAACCAAACCCCCCCCGAGCCTGTCCGTCTTCTTTTATTATCCACAAGAGTCTGTCGGTATAGATTTCGATTTTGGGGGTCAGTCTGTATCGGCTGAAATATAGGATAAAAAAAATATCTAAAATGGATCGAAGATAGTTCTGTCCAAATTTGACGCTCTGAAGCATCCAAATGAATCAGGAAGAATAAATGTCTGGAGATGAACGTATGAAAATATGGACGGCGATATCTAAAGTCTAAACAGCTGCGGGCAGTGGTTACTGATTATTGGGTTGGTTATAGGCCATTAATGCTGGTGGGCCGAGTGGCCATGTCGTTCTTGGGTTGGAAACATCGGTTGTCGCCTAGTTGAGCTTCGTCTTTATTCCAATCAAGCTTTGGCCCGCTTTTTTTTTTTTTTTTTTTTAGTAATAGCCACCATGTATGACCAGGACCAATCCATCCAGCGTGGAAGATAAGTTCAAAATTCGACACTGAGAATAAAATTCCTAAGCACTTGTTTGTTTGATGCGGGGCCATTGTTTCCACATTTATTCTTAAATATTAAAAATAATTATTACTATTCTATTATCATTTCATTCATTGTTATTCTGTTTTTTTCTAATTAATCTCTGTTACTTAACTTCACTTTTCCGATCTCCAAAATCCCTCCTTAATCCATAATAACATGTCCCAATAACAAACAGGGGCTAATAATCTAATCACGGATTCACGATGTCATCAACCTTATAATGAGCAAAAATGGTTACAACCATTCTCCTCTTATTAGTTTATTTACATGTATATTTTCCTAAGTTAATTTTATATATTTTTATCATATTCCTTAGATTAGTTTTAAATATACATCCTTATAATCATAAACCAAGAGATTAGTTTTAAATATACATACTTATCTACCTTATAAGATCCAAGGGTAGTTACTTTTACGGGTAATTGGCTAAACCTCCGTAGTAACCAAACTTTACTGTTCAAAAAACCACTTCATGTGTTTTAAGCCAAAAACCCCATTTATTTATTAGTTATATATTGTTCCGCGAGTAACTAATAAATAAATGACGACATCATCCTTGACCATCCCTATTTTCAAACCTACACTGAATTGGGTCATGATGGCAGGACTGGGTTAACAGAACATTTAGCTGAGTTAGAAAGGCATCAGCCTTGACCATCCCTATTTTCAAACCTACCGATTCAGTAAGAATTGCCTGCCAAATGAACAAAAAATGAATATTGAAAATTGCCAAAGGAAGCTGCGGAAGGAAGGACATCGCTATCTGCCAAATGAACAAAAAATGAATATTGAAAATTGCCAAAGGAAGGACATCGCTATCTGCCAAATGAACAAACTAGAGAGAGAGAGAGAGAGAGTGGAAAGTATAAAAGTAAAAGAGAAAATAGAAACCGAAGAGAGAAAACTCAGTCGAAAGAAAGAAAACTTAAATTGAAGAGAGAAAGCTCAATCTAAAGAGAGAAAACACAAGTCAAAAAGAGAAAACTCAATCTAAAGAGTAAAAACTCAAACCAAAGAGAGAAAACTCAAACCGAAGAGAGAAACTGAAGCCAAAGAGAGAAAACTCAAACCAAAGAGAAAAAACTGAAACTAGAAAAAGAAAACTCAAACCAGAGAGAGAACTCAAACCAAACAGAGAGAACTCAATCCAAAGAGAGAAAACTCAAGCTAAAGAGAGAAAACTCAAGCCAAACAGTGAAAACTCAAACTAAAGAGAGAAAATTCAAACCAAAGAGAGAAAACTCGAACTAAAGAGAGAAAACACAAGCCAAAGATAGAAACTCAAACCAAAGAGAGAAAACTCGTAAAAGAGAGAAAACTCAAAAGAGAAGAGAGAAAACTCGTAAAAGAGGAGAGAAAACTCGTAAAGAGGAGAAAACTCCTAAGAGAGAGAAAACTCATAAAAGAGGAGAGAAAACTCGTAAAAGAGAAGAGAGAAAACTCGTAACAGAGAGAAAACTCATAAGAGAGAGAACTCATAAGAGAGAAAAATCATAAGAGAGAAAAGAGAAAACTCGTAAATGAGAGAAAACTTAGAAAAGAAAAAGCTCGGAAGAGAGGAAACTTAAATGGAAGAGAGAAAACTTAAATAGAAAAGAGAAAACTCAAACCAAAGAGAGAAAACTCTTAAAAGAGAGAAAACTCGTAAAAGAGAGAAAACTCAAGATAAAGAGAGAAAACTCAAGCCAAAGAGAGAAAACTCAAACAGAAGAGAGAAAACACAAGCCAAAGATAAAAAAAACTCAAATCAAAGAGAGAAAACTCATAAGAGAGAAAACTCATAAAAGAGAAGAGAAAACTCTCTTTGGTTTGAATTTTCTCTTTTCTATTTAAGTTTTCTTTCTTTCAGTTAAATTTTCTCTCTTTCATTTAAGTTTTCTCTCTTTGGTTTAAGTTTTCTCTCTTTTATTTAAGCTTTCTTTCTTTGATTTAAGTTTTCTTCCTTTCATTTAAATTTTTCCTCTTTGGTTTGTATTTTCTGTCTTTGGTTTGAGTTTTCTCTCTTTCATTTAAGTTTTTTCTCTTTTGTTTGAGTTTTCTCTCATCTATTTAAGTTTTCTCTCTTTGGTTTGAGTTTTCTCTCTTTGGTTTAAATTTTCTCTTTTCTATTTAAGTTTTCCTTCTTTCAGTTAAAATTTTTCTCTTTCATTAAAGTTCTCTCTTTACTTTGTGTTTTCTCTCTTTGTTTTGAGTTTTCTCTCTTTGGTTTGTCTTTTCTCTTCCATTTAAGTTTTCTCTTTTTTGTTTGAGTTTTTTCTCTTTCATTTAAGTTTTATCTCTTTCGTTTAAGTTTTCTCTTTTTCATTTAAGTTTTCTCTCTTTGGTTTGTGTTTTCTCTTTTTCATTTAAGCTTTCCCTCTTTTGTGTGAGTTTTCTCTCACCACTTTAACTTTGATATTGTTCCAAATTTCAAAGATTGAAAAAGAGAAAACTCAGAAGAGAGAAAACTCGGAAAAATAGAAAACTAAGAAAACAAAAAATTCTTTTGATATTGTTCTAAATTTCAAAGATCGAAAAAGAGAAAACTCGAAAGAGAGAAAACTCAGAAAAGAGAAAACCCGAAAAAGTTAAGGATGAACTCACAATTCGACTGGTTTGGAGACCAGATGTAATTTTGACTCGTCTTTTCCATCTCCTGTCTCCTCCTACTAGTGTGTTCTTTCTCTTTCTCCTACCAGGATCTTCTATTCGATCTTCTCCCTCAGATCTACCGGTGAAGCACCACCGACGTTAACAACTGGAGGGAGAGAAAAGGAGGAAGATAAGAGGAGAAAAGAGAGAGAGAGAGAGAGAGTGGTCGAATATGAGAGGAAGAAAGGGAGACGAAGTAGACGTTGCATGGTAAGATCTTCATCTCCGAAGGAGTATCAGGTGGAGTATCATCATTTGTGGATAAACGGCAACAGATCATAGAGGAAAGGGTTAATTGAAGAGAGGAGATCTCAGTTGAAGAGTAGAATAGAAGGGGAAAGAGAATAGGGGAAAGCTGTCTGGGATTTTCACCCCAAAAACAATCTGCTATGTTTTATTGCCCGGGTTGGCCGATTCCCCCTTACTTTTATGACTCATCATCTGAGTCATAAACTTATACACACATGGCATACACGTGGTATAAAATTATAATTAAATAAATAAAAAAAAGAATAGTGGCTGATGTGGCGTAAGTTATAATAGAGATAGTGGGGGTGGACAGTTAGCCGTGTCAGGTGGCACGGGTCCACCGCCTAGTGTGTATATATGGGTCAAAGTTTATCTATGTTTTTGACCTATTAATTTAGCTCGGTGATCATGTACTAGTGCTATTTTGCATGCTAAGACTCGCGCGGCTATTTGATTCGGAAAATTGAAGGGTGGAGTAGGCTGATTCGATGTATTATCACCGCTTTTGTTGTTTAGTTCGCCGGAGTCGAGAGAACGGAGCCGTGTATCTCGCTTTGAAAATCTCCCAATTAGTAATGTTAGCTAGAATCAGATGAACATATAAGTGACTTCACCTAACCCTAAAAAACCAAACAGCCAGTATACATAGGAGTCTCTGTTCGCATCCGCGTGCTGACCCTTCAATCTATCATCACATGTGAGAATCATATACATCAAACATCGTGTGTGGGTGTGGGTCATGCACGAGAATGGACCATTGTGTCGTCCAAAATGGGTTGGCGACAAAAGGCCCACTTGTTGGAAGGAAATTGGAATTCGTTAATCCGTTACTATCGTCGGATTCGAGATTCCATATTAAGTTCGGTTGCAGGCTAGGCTCCACATTCCAAGTTTAATACATACACCTGATCATTGCTTGATTTTAGGTGAGGTAAGTCGGTAGGATGTTTCCACTCTAAAAATTATTGGCCGTGACCGTATCGTGTACGTGAAGGTGACCTCAGACCTGAAACTATGTGACCATTTGGGTGTCTGGTGGACCTAATCTTAATACAAGTAGGGAAAGTCTAGATTTAAACATGGACAAGTTAGTTGGTGCTGTCACGAATTTGTCTGGAGCAACGGCGTCTCTGGCGCATGGGAGCTGGTCTAAATCGAGATCCAACCATTCAATTGGTATGGATGGGAAAACTATAAAGTTATCTCTAGACCCAACAAAATACCCAAAAAGAACGCGGTAATGATGCCTAGCCTGGACTTCTTCCAGGCCACTATCTTAAAGCCCATGCGTTGACGGGCCAAAACACGTACATCAAGCTCAGCCTAATGCCTTCCAAGAATTTAAGGTTTGCTTTGTCCGAAGAAGATTGGAAATCATCTAGTCGGCTCTTTTACGGGATAGACTATTCCGAATTTAGAGAGAACATGGATTAGTATGATGGGATAAATTTATTTTATTTATGGTCTATTTGTGGTGTTTGATTGAAAAGTAGTGATAAATTAATGTTGATTACTTAGAATAAGAAAATGATGTTTGTATGAAAAATGTGGAATAAGAATGTGAATTGGTGAGGTCCAAAGTAAATTATGCTTTTGAATTTTTTTTATGAGACATATTGGTGGTTTAATTAATAATATGATAATGGATATAATATTCACTTGGTTTTAATGAATTACTTAATAATATATATGATAATGCATATAATTTAATTAATAATATTTTATTGTTTTATTAAATATTATGATGCATATATTCACCCTAAATTATGATTAACATATTTGACATAATCAACATGAATATATTATAATAAAGTATGATATTACCACCCCACCCGTCCTGTTCGACGCCTCCACCGGCAAATCACTCCTTTATTAACACGCGTTTATTTGCCATCTCCGACAGAAGCCCACACCTCCGCCACCGTTGACAGCGATGCCCGCCCGTCCTCCATCGTGGCTCGGCGGTGTTGAGGGCGTTTTTGCCAGCGAATTACATGTGGCCTCCACGTACGGCGGACGTGAAAAAGGATCGCATCGTCACGTAGCATAGCATGGTGACGTGATATGGTAATACATATCAATGCATCCATGCGGGCTCATTTATATTAATATTATAATCTTTTTAATATATATTATTAAAATAATATAAAATAAATAAATTTTTGCATGATGTGAACCAATTATGACATGACACGTGGCATGTGGACACACATATTATTATTTTATTATAATAACATATTAATAATTTTATTTAATACACTACCCACATGAAAATGTTTCTACGCGCGTAAAAGTTTTTATACGCTCCTAAAAACGCATACAAAAAAATTTATGAGCTCACAAAAGTATTTGCACTTAGAAAAACAAACACGTACAAAAATGTTTATACCCTCACAAAAATATTTTCATGTGTTTTTAGCTGCGCATAAAAAAATCTAAGCGTGTAAAAACATTTTTTTACACGTAGTGTATTAAATAATATCAATAGCATGTTATTATAATAAAAATATTAATATAAGTGGTTGCCACATGCCATGTGTCAGGCCATGATTGGTCCATATCATGTAAAAAGACATTTTTTATTATTCTAATAATATATATTAAAATAATGATAAAATATGAATATAAGTGGGACCGTATGGGGTTGCATTAATGTGGATGACTATTTTTATATATTGTCTAACTTTAAACGTCTTTTTTTTTTACTCGATGCGGATAGAAATGGAAATAGGAATCAGAGTAGGATAAGATAAAGGTTATCCCCAAAACACCGCCTAATCCATTTTTTCCTATTCCACTAATCTCATTCTGTTTAGATTAGTATGCTGGTGTTTGGTTGCGGGATAGGTTATTCCGGGTTTAGAGATTTCTGGAATCTATATGAATGGATTAGTATGTTGTTTGGTGACGCACCTTAGCCACTCGTCGTAAAAAGTGACTAGGGCATCAAAATTACAAATTCATTGAATTCTAACTAACTATTACGTAGTTAGCGGGAGTCCGGGTCAATCCACAGGGAAATGAGAATTGATTAACGTACTTAATATATGGCTCCCAACAATATCTAAAAGAATTTGGGTGTTTGATTAATGATGATTAAGGTAATTAGCTAGGTAAATGAAAGTAAAACTAATAGGGAGAAGCCTTGGGATTTCCATTTCATGATAGGTTCTAGTTTAGCCTCCTATGGAATTAATGTGTATAATCCAATTGGGACGATCGAAATCTAGAAGTCGATGAGCAGGTGGTTAGCTTCACTTATTGCTCAACAGAAGCTGGCATTGAAACTTCCGTTGGCAAAAATCGCATTCACAAAGTCGACGAACGAGTGATTAACTTCGATCGTCGCTAACGAACCTTCGATTAATATCGATTCGTTGCAAGAAAAATGTATTATATGGAATCGGGCATCAAATCGAAATGGTTCTACCACCTCGAGTCCAATGCAAATGACAGATAGAATGGACCCTCTAATTAGAAGGATAGGGATGGTTTTTGCATCCATAAACTCCAATCTAGGGCTATTTATCCTCCCAATGTAATTGGATATATTTCTAGCACATCCAACTCGTTGGGGCATAACATCAAACGCCCATAATGCATAAGTTTCTAACTCATACTAATAAGGGTATTCATCCATTCAACAATAAGATCCAAGTACAAAGATAGAGAAATTATGCTCAAAATCATACAATAGATCATCCCCAAAGATTACACATCAAAAATCTTAAGAAGATTACAATTTTTGGAAATCCCAAGAGAAAGAAAGCTAGCTACTCATCTTAAAAGGATCCATGGAGGTCGGAGATGATCCTTCCTCCATGCCTCCCTTCGAGATGGGTTTCTTGGCCTCCTCCCTCCTTGGGTTAAAACCCTATTCTCCTCCCTCCAACCAGCTGCCCCCTTGACTTTCATCCCTTAGATTTAATCTGGGCCATCAATTACGCTACATCAGCGATGATAGGATCAATCCATTTTTCCTAGGCGTATGGGCGGATTGATCCCCTCAGCATTTGCTTTCTGGAATACTCAAAACGGATCAATCCTTATAGACTGAGAATTGATCTGACTTTTCAACTTGTGCTCTTGATGCTCCTTTTAAAATCGCATTCGATTCAAACCGTCTTAAGAGTGTTTGTATCCGAAACTCATGAAATTTATTAGAAATTCATGGCTCTAGACTTAACAAAGCTAAATTAAAAAAATTAATTATGCATATTTCAGGATGGCGGCTATTCACGCTTCCCATAACCATAACGGAGAGGCCTTAATATCATGAAAAAAAGAGAGGAAGAAAGACAAGAATTGAGACCACGTGATTAGCTTAGGGAATCAGTAACTAAGTTACCGATCTAGAAATATATATATCATCGATCAGCGCGCTTATTGTAACCTGACAGCAGCATCTTCTCCGAAAAAAATACAGCACTGAAGGCGATGTGTCGTGAAAGACAGTTCGTCCAACGGTCGTTGTCCTGATATATATCAGAAAAATATGCAACATTTATTCATCACTCGGCTCCTATAATAATAATCATAGAGCGCCAATGTAACTTTCGATGCTTGATGGTAAATTTAAAGCAGCAAAGACGAGGTCATTGCATCAGATTTATTTACCATACTCACTGCATATATTTAGATCATGACACAAAACTTGTACGAGTTTAACTTCAAAAATTTGTGTAAAATCAATTAGAGACCATCGGAGGTGATTCATATTCCACGAAGTATGAAAGTTACGTATGGAGTATCAGACATAAACCAGTGCACAGGGCGGAGTGAGGGGAGCCTATAGGGGCCATAGGGCTATAGGGGAGGCAGCAAATGCATTAGAAACACAATCGCTAATACAATACATGGGACTGTTTTGTTGTTACATCGATTCGCATTATAAACACGGATTTGGAAGGCATGCAGTAGCTAGCTTATGTTACTGCAGCCTCTGCACCGAAAGATTTCGACTGTCCATTCAAAGGACACCCATGATTTAATCAGAGGCATCCATGTTTTTTCTAGGTAATTAGTGTTTACATTGATTTAATGAAACTTATTAACATATATACCAACTTATTTAATTTATTTAAGTTGTTTACATCATTTTAAGGTAGTTATAATTAGTTATGATTTTTTATGATTAAATTACATTTATTCCCACATCTTAATTATCGGATGCTTCTTCCCTCTCCCGACGAACTCTGTCGGCTCTCATGACACGGAGGAACGCCACCGTCTTGAGGTTTGGAAGACGGAATCTCCACGAATCAGTCCGACGAGGGCGACATTAGAGAGGAGGTGGATGAGGATGAGCTTGAGCAGTCTTTTCTCTCATCCCCGGGATCTCATGCCCTCCGAACGTTCCGGCGCATGACGTAGAGAGGAGTGGATCTGGAGCGTATGGATGCTACGTGTTTGGAGATTCAAGTGGGAGAGCTCGAGAGCTATGGGGGTCAGAGGACGAGGGGGAGATGGTGATGTTGGGCACGACGGAGAGGGAGAAGATCAGGCATAGGAATAAGAGGTTAACGAGGAGAAGGTTCCGGTGGTCGTCAACGTCGGTGGAGGAGGGGTCGTCGTTGGCTGGGGAGTCCATCCACCTGTTCGGGTCAGGGTGATGAGCGGCGGAGGCGGTGGATCTGGCGAGGTCGGCGATGGTGTGCTTGGATGATGAGGTTGTTAAATCTCCATCCACCACAATCTCCTAAATCCCATTATCTGACCTTCTCGTCGTCCCATGACTCTTCCTCGATGCATTCCCAGTGAGATCTGGTAGTCTTCCATCGTTCTTAACTTATGCGATATTGTATCTAGAGGTGTAAAGAGTAGGAAAGAAAAAAGAGAAAAATGAAGTTGGAAGCTCATTGTTGGTTAAGACCAGTACATGAGAGATAGTAGGGACATCAAGGAATAATTATGGTGGCTGATTGACGAGAATGACGGTAAAAACGAGGGCCGGGATCGAAGGAGAAAAAAGTAAAGAGAAACGAGAAAAGAGAAAATTAGTAGAGAAATATGATGACTGAGGTTTGCCGGAGGTAGATTGCCGGTGAGTAGGCCTCATCGAAGGTTGGGATAAGTGGAGAAGAGGTCGTGGGTGGTTGTGGAGTCCATCCATCGAGTCGGATCAAGGTGATGGGCTGCGAAAATGGCGGATTCGGCAAGGTCGGCGGTGGTGGTGCTTGGAGGAAGATGTCGCTGGATTGGTCCGGATCTCACCGAAAAATGGAGTGGAGGAGATCGTGAGGTGATGAGGATGCCAGATTTAGTTTTGTTTGGGGTTTTGAGGGCCGGAGGTGATGGTTTAGGACAGTGACAATGTCGGTCTATAAATTCAGGAGGTTCCGAGGAAGAGGAGAGCGACGTCGGAGTTGTGGCAGTGAATGGGGTGATGAGCAACGATAGGCGGCGATGACGTGGAGATCCGGGCCCGACGAATGCGACGGTGATGGGCAGTGATGACGGCGATGGGATTGTGGAAGAGGAGAATGGTGTCAGACTTGTGGTAGCAAATGGGATGATGAGTGATGACAAGCGGCGACGACGGCGGTGTGGAGATTCGGCCCTAAAGACGACAACGGTGATGGGCGGCGACGTGATCCTTGTGCGTGTTTTTTAGATGTAAGTTGTGAAGATGTTGGTATATGTGTCTTTTGTAGTCTAAAATGATGTTAAGACGCTTAATCTAATGCTTAGTGTTTTTTTAACATACGCCGCTTCCTTTTTTTTTAATAACATAGAAAACAACTCCTCCCCTCCCTCTTTCATGTGCCGATCAACCTCTGTCGCCGGTGAGGGATGGATGGTGTCGTGAGCAACTTTACAAAGATCACCGTTGCCCTCCTAGCGGGGCCCTCCATCATCTCCGGCGAGCTCTTCCACCCTGTCACCATCTCTCCCCCTACTTTCTCTCTCCTCCTCCCCACACGCAGCCTTCTCCATCCTCCTATGCTCCCTTCACCTTTTCCTCGACCAGCCACCATACATCACCGGCATCCATTGATTCCAACGACTCCATTACTTTCGACAACCGCACCACCACCATTTCTCTGGAGCAGCCAAGACCCCTCCTACCACATCAACCCCGCCTCCCTCCCACGATCACCAACCTTTCGGCAAGCCACAACCCCTTGACCCTCATCTACGATCAATGGAAACAACGTCCTCACCTCCTAATATTTCCTCTCGGTGTATTTCGTCTGTCCATTTCGTCTCCAACGCGATCCGCTCCCGTGAAGCCATCATCGGCACCATTTAGAAGGGTAAGGGGAACAGTGTTTTTGGTGTGATTAAAAAGATGGGTCCCACTGATTAAATCGTGACCATCCATTGGAATGGACGGCCTCTATCTTCTACTATGGAGCGTGCAGTAACATAAGGCCCCCGAATCCTAGAAGCGCAGCTACTAATCGGTGATATAGGACGGAACACGCCTTCATCTCCTGATCGACGATTCTCAACCATTTCCGATCAGACAATCGTATTTTCAGATTGGTGATCCCATTCTTGCACGTCCCAAAAATTCGAAAGAAAAAACCGGCCATTTCAATGCAGTTAAGGCATCCTAATTCCTAAATCGAGTAAAAAAGAACAGTGAAAAAAGAGTAACTGTGGGTTAACAAGCAGGGGTTGAAAACAGGTAAAAAATAGGAAGGAAAAGGACGAGTCCAGGAGGCAAATGGTCTTCTATGACTCAGACCCAGTACTCTACTTGCAGACGCAGACACCCCTCGCTCGCCACCCAATGCATCGCTTCTCCCTTCTTTCAGACTTTGTTCACCTTGTTATGCTCCTCTCTCTCTGCCCAAAAATTCCTTCCTCACTTTAACTTCCATTCCTGATCCTCGAGTATGAGAGCTAGAGTTCTTCTATATCTCGTTTTAAATTCAAGTTACTGTCTTGCTAGAGAGGAAGCTTCGAAGAGTGAGAGGTAGAAATAAGTGTCTGGAACTGTTCCTTTTTGTGGGTTTTCGCTGGTGTGGATGGAGTCGAGAAGTGGAAGGAGAAGCAGTTATTTCGTTTCAAAGGCTGCTCTGTTAAGCTCTGTTTGTCTATGTTTCTTCTTCTTCTGCGCTCTTTTCACCGGCAGCTGCAGATGGAGTTCTTATTCTTTAGGTGAGAGCAAGATTTGATCTTTACTGTAACTTGTCTAGCTTTGATCCAAACTCTTTCTATGGGCTGCTTATATATAGTTCTCTTCATGCAAATTTATTGCTTTCACGTTGCTCTTTCTCTTATCAGCGCTGCATCGATTGCATAAATAGACGTGACCCATTGAACATATATAATGGATGTTTTCGTAATCCACGATGACTGACACCAAGAATCTCCTTTAGTTTCAAGATAACCCTTTGCTGGCTGCATTTAAATGCTTTTCAGCTTATTCATCTGCTTCTGTTCTTTACACGCTCTCAACATACCCTTCTTTGGTTATAAACATCAAAAGAGACCCACCAACACAGAAAGATAGCTGAATAACAAACTTCTTTCTTCTGATATTTGACGAACATCCCAATGTTGTTATCTTTCTTTTATGATTCTCCTCACTTCCCCTTATTCTTAATGCAGAGATTACAAGCTCCAGAGCTGCTTCAAATGCCACGGTAGCACTCTCTAACTCATAGTCACCTATGGATTGTTCACAAATTCCTTTTTAAGTATGACTCCAACATTGAAGATATATGCCAAGATCTTTGTTTTTAGATGTAAACCGGGGGTGTGGTAACCGTAGGTGAAACAATTGTGGCAGGTGCGAGCCGCAGCGCTGGGTGGGAGGAGGCGACTGGGAGAGTGGCCGGGGTCGTACCCGCCTCGGTGCGCAGCCAAGTGCGGTGCGTGCACCCCTTGTAGGCCGGTCCATGTGTCGGTCCCGCCGGGGACGCCCGTGACCGCGGAGTACTATCCCGAGGCGTGGCGGTGCAAGTGCGGCGACAAGCTCTACATGCCTTGACCCCCCCACCCCGCCAGCCCAGCAGCGGCACAGCAGCAGCGGACCCAGCTCTGTGGATTCCCTCACCCCCAATAGCCTCTCCAGAATTACGAATCAGATCATAGCGTGTTATCCTATATTTCTCTATGCTGTTCATCAACCAACACAAGGGGATGGAGATGCTGGATAGAGTGAGAGAGAGAGAGATCTTGCATGGATGTATGTGTGACATTGTATCGTGGTCTTCAGCCTTTGTGTTCCTATTGATTAACGGGGAACTATAGAGGAATACAGCTGCGTAGGTTTTTATATGTCGGTGTTCATCGGTATAATATATAAATTTTATTTGTCCCCTTAAAAGTTTTTTTTTTTTGATTAGATAAGCCAAAGAGACTGAGTTACAAAAAAGAAGAGAAGAAAGGTTAGACAGGGCAACAGAGAGAAGATCAGCTGGTAGCAGCTGACCACCGTGCCCAACGCGCCACCTCGTGCGCGAAAGAGTTGAGTTCACAAGGAATATGGAGGAAACATGCGATTACAGATTGCGAAGTAACCCACCAGATCGCACGCAAAACCCCCTCGAGCTCACGCGGCCAGTCAAGCCGGCCATTGATGAATCCCACAGCTAGCAGAGAGTCAGACTCCACTACCAGACCGCTCAAGCCACGACGTCGGGCCTCCTCCAGTCCCCCGCTTATAGCCAGGAGCTCTGCCTCGACGACCGATCCGGCGCTGCTTCGGGCTCCCCACGTCCACGCCGGAGTGGTCCCACCTTCCAAGAAGCACGCCGCCCCCAGACCCGCGATCCCATAGCACATGGCCGCGTCTGTGCGTAGCGTGAGCGCTGGGAGGCACGTATGAGCCGACACAATGGGCCTCTTGCGAGCCCCCTTGGCCGCCCTAAATTCTTTCACCTGTCTTGAAATCACACGGGCCAGCTGATCCGGGGGTAATCGTGTATTTTCAAAAATGACCGCGTTGCGCTCCTTCCACAACCACCAAATAGTGTAGGCGACAATGGACTTCCACTCACCGTGAAGACTCCTCCCCGTGGTTGATAAGAGCTGCCAACAATCTTCCACAGAGCCTGGAGCCACCCTGCCAGTTGCAATTATGTGCCAAACGCCCATGGCATAGGGGCACTCAAAGAAGATGTGATCCAAGGTTTCATGGGCAAGCCCGCATCTCACGCATATTGGATCAAGAGCAGCTCGGACATGCCAAAGCCAAGAAGCCGTAGGGATCTTTCCATGGAACACCTTCCACAAGAAAAAGAGAACCCTGGGCCCAGCTGGACTCTTCCACATGTTGATCCAACCAGCGCAAGCTTCCTCGCCGATCCAGGGATGAGACCTCTCAGCGATGATAGAGGAATAAATGGAGGATGAGGAGATCAAACCGCAGCTGTTGTAAGCCCAAGCAACACGATCCGCGCCCACCTCCCTGATTGGGTTGATATGCAGGATTACAGACTTGAGCTCAGGAGAGAATAGACGTGAGAGCTTCGCAACGTCCCAACGCCCGGTTTCGAGAATCAAATCTCAAACGAGACGATTCCCCCCACACAACTCTTGATGGAAGGGAGTGGGAGAGAGGGATAACGGAAGATTAAGGATCCATAGGTCTTCGAGGATTCTAACCTGGCTGTGGACAGCGGGGGTCCAACGCAGACCAGGATGGATAGCTCTGGCTGCGCGGCATATCCGCTTCCAGTGAATGGAGCTTCTAGAAGATGGAGATCCCAGTGGCAAGTAACCCTCCCATTTGTATTTGGAGCGTGTGAGGCGGGCCCAGATGGAGTTTGGCTGAAGAAGAAGATCGGCCGCTCGCTTTCTGCGAAGCGACTGTTGCCAAGACTGGAACTTGCGAAGCCCCAGGCCGCCTTCCTCCTTTGGCTTACACACGCGGTCCCAGGAGACTCGACACGAAGAATGCTTACCTCCCCAAAGGAAAGTCCGCGCGATGAACTCCAAGGTCTTGGTCACAGACACTGGCACCTCCGTAGCAAAGAAAGTGTAGGTTGGGGTTGCTTGGAGCACAGATTGGATGAGCGTGGTCCTTCCGGCACCTGAGAGTTTCAGACCCTTCCAGCTGTTGAGCTTTGATTGGAAAGTTCCGATGAGGTCGTTGAAAGCCGAGGCTTTGAGCTTCCCTCCATCGACAGGGACACCCAGGTACTTGAGCACGTCCCTAGATTCAGACACACGTAGAACTCGACAGATGCTGCGGCACTGATCGTCTTCAACACACGGAGAGAACCGGACGTTGGTCTTGAGGGGGTTCATCTCCAGGCCCGACAACTGGTGAAACTTCTTCAAAACAGCAGCAACACGAGCTGCCTCCTCCGTCGACGCCTTAGTAAATAGAAGGCAGTCATTCGCGAAGAGAAGGTGGGAGTAGACCTCCGGAGCAGCGTAGAATTTAACACCCCGAAGCCCGCCTCGGCCCTTGATCAGTCGCGAGAGAGACTCCTGCACCAACAGAAAAAGGTAAGGCGAGAGTGGACCTCCTTGGCGGAGACCCCTTGAGGAAGAGAAATGCCCACACACCCGACCATTAACAATGATACAGAAGGAAGGCGAAGAGATACACCCGAATATCCAATCCAGCCATCTAGAAGGGAACCGCATCTCCACCATGACTCGTTTGAGGAAACTCCACCTTACACTGTCGTAAGCCGATCTAACATCGACCTTGATCGCCATCAGAGGACGGGTTCGAGGAGCATGATGGAGGGAGTGAAGCAGCTCTTGGGCAGATGCGACGTTGTCGAAAATGTTGCGGCCGGGAATATACGCTGACTGCTCAGGACCCACGAGCTCGTCCATGACATCTCGGAGACGACGGGCCATAATAGAGCTGATGATTTTGTAGCACACGTTGCACAGACTAATAGGCCGGTAGTCCTTCACACGTCGAGGGTTTTCAATTTTTGGGATGAGGGAGACGAAAGTCTCGTTCCAATGGGGGGGGAGCCTCGCGGTGCAGAAGAAGCTCTGGACCAGGGAAATCAGATCGTGGCCAAGGACGCTCCAAAACTTCAAAAAGAACTCCACCGGTAGCCCGTCGGGTCCAGCACATCTACCAGAACCCATTTCCTTCAGAGCTCCTAAAATCTCGTCACCCAGGACAGGCGCAACAAGCTCAGCACACCTGGCATCGGCGAGTTGCGGCAAATCAGGGAGATGTAGATCCAGATCCTCTGCTTCAACCTCAGACCACAGCCGTTGAAAGTGCTCCACCACAGCATTAGCAATATCAGCATGCTCAGTCAACACTGCACCAGAGTCGTCGACCAGCTCAGCCACTTTCGATCGGTGTCGCCGCGATGAAGCCATATCGTGGAACCAAGCCGTGTTGCGATCCCCTTCAAGGACCCATTTCTGCCTGAATCGCCTAGAGATGAAGTCTTCTTGTCGTAGTAGATTCGCTATGTACTTGTTCTCGGTGCATCGCAGTTCAGCTTCTTCCACGTCTGAGAGGGCTCCCAGGGCTTCCTTCTCGTACAAGACCCCAAGTAGACTCTCAGCTCTAGCACCCGTGTTGAACAGGTCAGCCTCGTCTCTTCTGTTCCACAGCTTGACTGCGTCCTTGATCTCCTTCAACCGCCCAGTAAAGGTGAATTGATGGGAGCCGAGACGAACTCTGCTCCACGCCCGGCGCACCAAGGCGGCAAACTCTGGCTCAGCCAGCCAGAAATTCTCAAGGCGGAAAGGAGAGGGGCCAGGAGGGCGAGGGTCAGCATTCGAAGAGAGAAGAAGCGGGTTGTGGTCGAAGGAGTAGCGGGGCAGGTGCTTGATCCAGGCCGCGGGGAAGAGAGCCTTCCACCCTTCATTGCAAATACCCCGATCCAACTGCTCCAAGATTCTCACCCTCCCCTGCCTCTTGTTGGACCAAGTATAGGTCTGACCAACGAAACCCATGTCCATGAGATTGTTAGAAGAAAGGAAACCCAGAAAATCCCGCACGCCCCGGCTGAGGCGAAAGGGCCGCCCCCCTCTTTTCTCCACTGGAGATAAAATAGTGTTGAAGTCGCCAATGATGATATGAGCACAACCCCCCTGACTAGCTCTGGAAAGCTCCGCCCACAACGTCCGCCGCTCACCGCACTTCCTCGCAGCATATACAGTGGATATACGCCATTGGCAAGACAAGGAGCTGGTTATCACTCCGAATACTGGATCCACAATCTCTCTTTAAAAGTTAAAAATGGCTTTGTTAACGTGATGGTGGTCTCCTTCGGGCATGCAACCTGCCAGTCACATGGCCCACATCCACTAATACTGGATCCACAATCTCTCTTTTTTTCCGATAGCTGATTATATATGCAATACAAGATTTGATTTGTGCACTACACTCAGCTGAATCGGTGATTAGTCACCAAATTTTTGATACAAATTCGGTGACTTGCAACCGAATTTTTTAATAAAATTCGGTGAAATACCACCGAACTACATGGTTCGGTGTCATTCTATCAAATTTTATTAAAAAATTTGGTGACAAGACACCGAAAAAAAAAATCAGTATGGTGCACAAATCAAATGTTGTATTGCATTTAAAACTACCCAATCCCTAATTTTTCCTTAAATTGTATTTGGATTTTGAACAGAAGTGAGATTTTTTTTCGTATGAATCTTAGATTGGCTCACTCCCGTGCATCTCCGTGCCAGCTAGACATCAAATGCGACATCCCACGTGGTTGCGGATCCAAGAAAATATTTTAGTGAGGCAGTTGAAATCGAGCCGAGCTGAGCCAGGCTTTAGCTTGCGTGAGCTTGAGTCGAGCCTCAAAGCTCAGTTTGAGATCAGCTCAACTCGTGGGCTAAGAAGTCGAGCTTTCGACCCGAATTGAGGCTATACAATTTATATACATTAAATTATATAAAAAAATTTAATCGAGCCCAAGGATGATTGACCTTGAGCCGAGTTATCGAGCTCGAGCTTGATAATGAGCCAAGCCTTATTGAAGTCGGCTCGAGCTCGGCTTAATCAGGCTCGGGCCCGAGCTACCCAGAGTAAAGCCTGTTTCGATTACAGCCCTAGCTAAACCCACTCGGACACTATACTTGGGTGTGGGCCATCGGGGCCTATTCATTCCTCTTTCATCTCATGTGGGCTTCCTTTATTCCTATATGGCTCGGCCCATTGCTTTGCGCTCGTCTCTGATCAAATGGGGTTCCCCGTTGTGACTCACAAGGGCATGACTTCAAGGTGATTCCCAGCCTGCTAGAGGATTGGCGGCAAAGCAATGGCGGGAAAGCCGGGCATTAAGACACGTGTACCTTCAATTTGGCGGGAAAGCTGTCGGCGTTCCCGCGGGATCCGAACATTACCCGTCCAGGGGGCGCGTTCTCCAACCCATGCGTAATCGAAGGTGAGAGAGAGACACAAGATGGTCGGTCTGCAGCGAGACTTCTTGGCGAACCCACTCGGGGTGGTGCGATCAACCTTCGAGCAGGCGGCGGCGGCGTTGTCCCCGGACGTCGATCCGGTGGCCGCTTTCCGCGGTAAAGATTGGGGCGCCATCGACCTCTTCCGCGAGTTCCTCTTCGATAACGGGGGGCTCTCCCAGGTACTACTCTTTAGCGTCACCAAAACCCTAACCCTATATCTTCGCCTTCAAAACCTAGAGATCCCAAAATGCAAGCGCAAGTATATTTGGCCTGGTGGTTGCCAAATCCATGACCTTTAATAATCTCAAGAACATTTCTACACTATCGCGCTATCCAATTTGGTATATTTCTCCAATCATTAGGTGCCGATTCTTGATTCGGCCAGCCTTCGATGGATCCAGCCCAACTCTCTGGTGCGTTTCAGGGGAATGGTGCAGGATATTCTCGGGAACGAGCTTTACGTCGGTGCCTTCAAGGTATACCTTTTCATGAATGCGTTTGAGCTCTCTACTTAGCCATCGATCTTCTTGATTGCTGATCTAAACTATACTCTTTTAGGATGGCTCAAAGTGGAGGACGAACAAGCTTACAGATATGGCTTTCTATCCGATTCCCACTGCTCATGAGACAAGGTTATGGGAGCGCTCCCTTCTGCACTGTGTCCCTGTAAGTTGCCCACACATTCAGAATGTTAATTTGTTACTTTGACGGTCATTAGAGTTCTTGAAATGCATTGTGAATGGGGCTTCGGCTATAATTATTAGCCTCAATCGGCATTGCTCGCCAGGTTCCGGGACAAAATTCGTGGACGATGGAGACGGAGACCAGACCTCCTGAATATGATAGAAACATGTTAAGAAGCTGCACTGAGCAGCAGGGAGGAAAGCGTCAGAGAGATGTGGAGGTTGATGACATGGAAACTAATGTATGTCTGTAACCTTTTAGCTTTTTGCATGTTTTCTTCTTATCCCAGGTTATCTAACCACAACATTGCTTTCACAGGTTATGCATAAGGATGGGGAGTCGCCTTCTTGTTCGAAACGACAGGTCAGTGGTCAGATTATTTTCATGATTTGATCAAGAAGGACATTTTGAGAACTGGAAGTTGCCGTAAAAATAATATTGAATGGGAGATTTAATCACAAGTGTCAGGTTATGTTGAAAAGATAGGGAAAGATGAGCATTTGTGGTGTATGTTAGTTTTTTTTTTTTTTTGGTGTATGTTAGTTCATCCTTCAAAATCATCATCTTTTGTGTATTTTGATGCCCTGATAACCGCATCTAGCAAGTGCATATGTTCTTTACTTTTGATAGCTTATTTGCTGGCTGCTAGTAAATCCTCTTATTATATTTGATCTTTCATCTTTGTACTTATTGTTGGTTATTGGGTCATTTTTAGTGTGTTGTATTCTGTCCATATACACTATTTTGATAGACGATAGTAAATGAGGCATGTCAATGAATACCCAGTCAATCACATGAACTTCCCAAACTGCGCCACCTACGCATGACTAAAGTTGCATCAGTGTCTGTAGGGCATGCAACAGAGATTTCATTGAATTTGTTTTCAGTTTTGACATGTATATCATCAGTTTCTTTCGTTCATACGGAAGTCTTTTACATCTAGCTTCATGGGCTTAGCTAGATGTGTTGTATGCTAACTGCATCCTAACAAGAAGATCCTAAGATATTTATTTATTCTTCTATAGAAGGAGGATAAGCATGAATTTCAGCAATCCCAGTCCTTGCAAACAGCGGAGGCAACTCAAGATAGCTTGTTAGAACGAGGAAATTATGTCCATGATCTCGAGTCAGCCACTCTTACATGCTTAGCTAAGGTAACGTTTATGCTGACTGTTATTTTTGAGAAAACATTTAGTTTATTATTTTGAGGATCAGTGCTATATCCTGTGCTGACCTCAGCTCTCAGCTCTTTCATCATCTCATTGATGGCTTATCTGTACGTCCTCTTAAATGTGTATGTGCAGGTTTATGATATGCCTGAAAGCTTTGTAAAACTGAATGAAGTATATGAATTCATTGGCATTTACTGTTTTGATTCGGAGCTTTCTGGCAGCCGGGATGAGACCGATGATCTGATGGATGACTTCATGGAAGATGTTTTGGTTCATCTCCCTCCTAGCAAGGTTGGGTCAATTGTCAGTTCTTGAATCCCCTAGTTGGACAAAAATAGAAAAGTGTATATATTCTGGACGTCAGCTCCTTGTCACAATTAATAGACATCTTGACACAGTTATCTTTTCTCAGGTGCCACGCCTTCACTGTTTGATATGCAGGAAATTGGTTATTCAAGATTTCCTTTCTATTTCACGACCCATCGAGGTGATTACAATGACCACTAAAAGTTGCTGTATTATTTGAATGGATGGGGGAGAAGGGAAAGCTCCTTCTGTAGTGCTAGTGCTATCCTTCACTGTCTTTCTCTAAGCATGCTGTGCTTGAAATAGTTTGCACTTGCAAGCCTTTTTTTGGTTATTGAGGATATTGAAATGCTCAACTTTTAATCCAAACAGCCACCCCCTAATGCGGTCAGAGGGATCCGAGAATCTTTGCTCAAGCATCTTACAATCCTCCTTGGAAATGATGAATTAGCTGCACAATGTGTTCTGTTGCATCTTTTATCAAGGGTATATCTTTCCTCTGTTTCCTCTGATCTAAGTGTATAACTGATCTGGAGTGAATTTCATTGAATGTGAACTCCCTGATTGGTACTTGGTCTATCAGAGGGCAAGTTTCCATCACCACTTAAGAAGTGAGCAGAATGATATGCACAAAGCACGCAAATCTTCTTTTGTAGATTTGATGGTTATTGGCCACGTGCCATTCTTACATTCTACTTCGATATGTTCAAACACCTAAGAATTTTAGAGAAGTTGAACCTAATATTGAATCTCTTTCTTTCTTGACTTCTGAGTGCTCCGTGGTACTTAGTCCTGATTTCCTGCTTACACTAAACAATTCATCTCGACATGTTAAATAGGTCATTAGAGGTTTCCTTTGTTGAAACAGCTTTTTTTTTAACCCAATCTTAACCCTGAAATATTGTGTTTGCTTTCATTTCTAATTGATCAGCTCCGTGCTAGGGTGGATGTGGTTGCTGTCGGAAAACTATCACTAAACCTCACTGGTTTTACCAGAGAAAGTGCATCTATTTTTGGGAATCTGCTAACTGAAGCAATCAAGAATCTCTTGCCTTTCTCACAAGCTATTCCTCTCACCTTGGAGTATCTTAATAGTGGAACGCTTCAACCCAAAAAGGATAACAAGACTGGAAGGTAATACATCCATTGCTGCATTTAATTTAAAAAGGGATTTCACCTCATTCAAGCATTAGGAGCTCTAAAAATCTGAAGTTCTTTATGGAAGTCAAAGTCCCAATAAGCGAAAGGCCACACACTGTGCCTCTGATGAAGTGTTTCACATTTTGAACCAGATTGGGACTAAGAACATCACCTGCATTTGTTATTTAGAATTGCACTTAGCCACAATCATCTTGATGTCTGATGCATAATGCGATGCCTTTGTATTGTTTTATTTTGTAAATATGGTTTTCTTTTCCTGACTCCTTTTTAGTCTGATGAAACTATGCTGATTTAAAATAATGTATATAGGTTGGTGACTGGGGTCTTGCAACTAGCACAAGGTACTCACTTGACATTTGATGAGACTCCTTTGCAGACTGGCAAGCTTGACTCTAACGGAGTCGAGAATGTTAGGTTGCTTAAGCATTTGATGGAGTGGCAGAAGGTGAGGTTTACATCTCTTGCCTGGCTGTTGCCTGGTTGAATGAAAAAATATCTGGAACTTGCATCATATTTTTCTTTTTGGGCAGCCTTGTATTGTCCGGGCATTATAAATTATTTTTGTGCCTGCATTTCTGGGAGCCATCCTGGAAACCTGTTTAAATCAGTTTTTTCGAGTTTTATCTTCATTGCTTGTTCATTGGAAATAGTATGAACCCGAATGAAAACTGCACTGATTTCTTGGAGCACATTTGCCTGAGTAAATTGGCTAGAGTTCCACAGTTCACATGGCATTTTAGGATTCTCCAGTGAAAGTTACAGATTTGTTGTAGTAGAGAAAGGAGGGTGATAAGGATTAATGCGTTATACTCGTAGTTTATGGCAGGGAAAGGAGGGTGATAGCATTCATGCGTTATACTTGTAGTTTATGGCAGGGGATAATAAGAAGAGACATGGTTGATGGTTTGGCTCACAGATGTAATTTCATTGACTTCTTTGATTCAATAATCTTCCAGATGCCTTCATTGGTTTTGATTCCTGAGCTTCAATTTAGCTCTTTAATATAAGAGACACTGCTTAACACACTTTGGGAACACTTTCAGGTTGAATATGATTTTGAGTACTACAAGTTGGAAATGCCTGCTGATGTCCAGATTCTGATCTTCTCTGAGGCAAAATCAAACATCTTGCCTGCTGATCTGGTGGTACCTTTTCGGCCTAGTGCCATCAATTCCCAGGTGAACACAAGTCCTGAAGAACTTGAAGCTTGGAGGTGGTACTTGGCTACCCTAACATCACTCCCCCATTTTAGTGAACCGGAAACACAGCAGGTACCCTAGAGATCCAACACATCTCGGGCTTTAGCACAGTTGCTTCCATTTTGGAGAATTAGTCAGGTCCAAACCTTTGTGGAGTTCGTTTTATGCTCTAAACGAACATGTTGGTGATATTGGTGACGCAAGGATATTTGCAACCTGTTTAATTGCTGTCATATTACATTTGGACTAACACATTGAATATTTATCAGATACTGCAAGATGAGATGGTCTCTTCTATGCGTGAAGACAGGAGCTTGGGCTGCATCGATCTCAACAGGTTTGCTCTGTTCCTTCTACCAGTTCCTCCCATTCACACAGTTTGCTGCCAGCTTATTATATTAGTGCTTGTTACTTTGTTTTCAGATTGCTCACAATGGCCCAGCTGGTTTCAGCAAGCTTTGGTGAAACAAAGTTCTCCCTGGAGCACTGGGAATTGGTCAAGGAACTGGAGAGGCTTAGGAAGGAGAGGTCAAACTGAAGCTGGGGAATCAGAAGCCAATGCCCGGGGAATGTAGTCGCATTTACTATTCTGTATCATATGATTACTTGCAGATGAGCTTATGGGCTCTATAAGAATTCATGTTCCTCATCCATTTAAACTTATTGGCATTGGGGTTTCTGAAATTCTTCGCTTATCTGATAATCTGATTAAATCCAATCAAAATGGATGATGCTCATTCTGTTTGAAATTTATTTGATAAATCTGAGCTAAATGGATCCTATTTGCACGCATCCTTCATCTCCTCCAGGGCAAAGCCGCAAAGGTGAGGGTGAGGGTGTGATCTCCGTCTCGTCGCAATGTTAGGATTCTCAAGGAATTAGCGGTCCTGAGAAGGGGTGCAGACTCGCTCGATCTTTGTTAGAGGATTCTCTAGGATCAAAGCCGCAAAGGCGAGAGAAGAGACCGCTTTGAGGTGATAGTAGGTTCTTCCGATTGAATTGAAGAGGTGATGATTTAAATTTAGATTGATATCCATGTGACCCTTTTCGCTTCCCACCCTGAAAATAATCTCATTTCCCCTTTTTGTTCCAACGAAGGTTCTGGGTGGCCTTGCAGCCTTTCTTCTTGTGGTTACGGAGCTGCGGGCTACTCATTTGGACACTCTTTCAACAAGTTGTTCTCTGGATGCATGGCAACCTGTGATAAACCTCTCTCTGTTTTATCCCCATTAATGCACCTCTCAGTGGCAGCTTAGCTTAGCCCGCAGTTTCAAGCTTTCTACTGTGTCACAGTCACTGTACCTTGGGTTAAACCGTGGAATTCTACTGCTTATCTAAGGTTCGAGTTTGTATTGGCTATAGGGCTACATGTGTAACAAAGATCACCACTTGCTTTTATATGGAACTTTTGGCTCGCTGGCTCTTTGTTAGTCTAGAGATATGGTGAGAGTTGATAGCAAAGACTGAAGCTGACTGATGATAGATTTAATTTGACTGTTTTCTATGCGATCTTCACCAGTAGCTTAGTAATTGAAATGCTTATGGTGTATGTGTCTATACTGGAACAACAGGTGCCTGGAGAATACAATGGGTCACATATAACATGTTTGTATGTATGTCCCTATGAGGACCATGCCTGAAATCTTCCTACATGGGGTTTAATTACAAGGCTAGGTGCATGGGGATCAATCTAAATTATTCAGATTAGGCTTTAATAGTTTTCTTGTTTTCTTAGGGGCTTGATTAGGGAGTAAAGATAAGAGTCTTAATGGGATTATTTTTTTTTTTATGAGTTGAGCCTGAAACGACTAGCGGACTACAAAACATAATTCAGCGCCGGTCGACCGTCTTCCGGTTGCCAAACAAAACACACTCCAAAGGAACGGCAGGACCGGGCTATACCATCAACAATAATATTCTCCTCCCTGGGTTATCACCCAAAACAGGACCGACCCCATTAGGATAAGCATTATATGAGTATATGCATGAGCTGTTTTAAGATAAAAGAGAGTGTGCTCTAGAGAGATAGAAAAGCATAGCTTTCTCTATATAGAAAATAAAGTTTGCCATTTGATAATGTTTCTTATAATCGAATCAGCGTTTCTACGATCATTAGAGTTGTTTGAGTGGATATTTTTCATAATGATAAACATATCAAATGCTTTTATCTAAGGTCATTCTCTTGCGAACAGCTAGAAACAAAACACTGTGCAGTCAGTGCTTTTTGCTCAAAAGCTAGCTTGCCTTTTATGGAAACATTGAGAGGAACTCCTATAACTTTTTTGTGTAAGGACTGGTTGATGTTATCTGTCTCCTAAAGTACATACATCAATCCTGATTCTTTCTGACAAGAGAGAAAAAGATTAGTTTCATTAATTCTCTAATAGATATATTGTATTGCTAAATAAAAGGGTTCAAAATATAATTGTTATTTCAAAATATAACATGCCATAAGTATCTAGTTATCAATTATGTCATTACTCTTGTGCACGTTATGCTATTGTATATGTGACATTGCTGTGAGACTTTGATGTTCATTTGTGCATATAGATTAGGATTGAAGGTTATGGATAAGACTTGGATTACTAAAGATAGGGTGAGTACTGGATATTTAGATGACGTGAAGACTTTTTATTCGAATTGCTTTTGTAAAGGTAGTGGATAATAATGGTAGAATTCTCTATCCTTGTGTTAAATGCTTGGTCTCATTGGTTCAAATGTCAAGATGTCGAAGATCACTTGATATGTAATGGTTTCTCCGATCGTTACATCTTTTGAAAACTGAGAAAGTAGTTGGACTAGAAGCTCAAATTAATAGCATACTGATAGAACCCCGACCCACTGAGTCCGTCAGTTATTAATATCAAACATACTTCTTTCTTGTGTATTTCGTGCCATTTTCATGAATCATGAGGAATGTTTATTTTGTAGGTTAGCATCTATTCAGTGGTCAAAGCTCTTATGTAGTTTGCAATGCAGTTGGCTTTATTTTTGTGGATTCCCAGTCTTATTGTGAGCAAAGGATTCTGTTAAATGCCACTGATATTCTTCTTTTAACTGCATATAATCAGCTAGCCATCTAGTTTCATTCTGTATTCAATCATGGGATATCAAATCCTAGTAGGTAACTAGTTTCATTCTTGCCATACCTATTAAGGGTATGTTTGGTTGCTGAGAAGTGAGTTGAAGTGAAGTGACTTCTGGGGGATTTCTGAGTTTTGATGTTTGGTTGATATTTGAAGTAGAATATGGTCACCCCCAACTATTTAATATTTTAATAATTTCCATATATTAAAATATTAAAAAATAATACTATTTTAGATGACGTGGACCAATCACAAGGTGCCACGTGACATGTGGGATCCATTTATATTAATATTTTATTACAGTATGATATTATTAACATTATTTTCCACTTAAAATATTAAAATTAAAACATTAAAATAATATTTTAATATTAAAATATTAATAATTTAATAACTTTTAAATTAAATTATTAGAAATAATATTATTTTGGATGATGTGGATCAATCACGAGGTGATACGTGATATGTGAGACATACTTATATTAATATTTTATTACAGTATAATATTAATGATATTATTAACATTATTTGCCACTTAAAATATTAAAATTAAAACATTAAAATAATATTTTAATCTTAAAATATTAATAATTTAATAACTTTAAAATTAAATTATTAGAAATAATATTATTTTGGATGATGTGGATCAATCACGAGGTGATACGTGATATGTGAGACCTACTTATATTAATATTTTATTACATTATAATATTATTAATATTATTTCCCACTTCAAATGCCACTTCAAATGACTTCAGGCCAAAATACAACATTCACATCTCTTTCATTCATGTACACAGGGTTACAGTCATCAAATACATGTTTGAGCCACGAGATAACAATATACAATTTCTCCAGATTTTTCAACACATATACAGGCGTCAAATGCACAAATTGAGAGTTAAGGTAGAGTACAAAACAAACTTTGGGATGCAACCCATATCTCTCCACCTACTACAAAACTAACTCTCAACAATAAATACAAAAAATGACGCCTCATCACTGCTCACCACCTCCAAGGGGTGTACTGGCCTCGGGCCTACCTCATGCACAACAAAAACCCAAGCAACATGAGCTCGAAAGCCCAGTAGGAGTTGTCGGTCTTGGAACCACGAGCTAACCACTCGTACCAAAACTCCGGAGTGACAGTAGAAGGCGCCCATAACCCTTAACCATTAAGCCACGGTCGACCCGACAAATCGACCGCAGCACCATTGGCAGCGCAACACGCTGCCCGGGTCTGGCCTCCAACCCACCCTGCACTCGAGCCACCCAGGCCCTCCGCACAGGGCCAACCATGGTGACCCCAGGGGGTGACGCTGGCCCTGCCTGCAGCCTGGCCCGCAGCCTGGGCACCCAGCCCATCTGGCCCGCAACCAAGGCCTGCAGCACCACAGCAACCAACAATCTCCCCCCCAGCGACACCACCGGGGTTTGAACCCGCAACCTCGCTCTGATACCACATCTAATTTAATATTTTGAGTTGTACCAAGTCATTTTTTCCAGGAATTCATGTATTTAATCAAAAATATGGCACGTGAGTGTATGTATGAGAAAATGAGCATTAAGAACTCACATACCACTTTTCCATTGCATGAAAACACTTGAATAATTTGAGGCTTATGGTGCATACAAGTCACAATATCTCATAAAAGATGATTAAAGTTCATTTCAATTCAGTAAGCAGTATAATGCAAAATATGACCATATGACCTCTTTTAAAATCAATTAAGATACAAGATTGTAACCAAGAAGAATTCTTTTCAACGATTCATTTCAAATAAAAAGAAAGAAAGCTTCATAAGGATTAGGAAATTGTTAAACTCCTAAAAAGAAAATCATAGAATCAAGTTTACTATCACTATTTGAAATATCAAATGAAGATGGAGGAACAAGACTTCATACCATTGGAGGGATCATTTATCATTTGATGACTATTTTGCATACCTCCTTTTCTTGGAAACATTTTCTTGTCCTCACCATATGCCTTGAGCATCCACCATCAAGATATCACCGTTTTCTTTTCAATTTGTCTTGACAATCGGATCTCAAGCTCCCTAACACAAATCATGTCTTGATTTTTGGTACCCAAATCTTTTTGGGTCCATTATCGTTAGTTCTTGACATGTACATATAGGATGAATGCTTTGGAATCCAGAGGTTGTTAGCACTAGCATTCTTCATTAAATAACAATTAGGAGCTATATGTCCCTTTTTACAACAATAGTGACAAGTCGGTATATTTGCAAATTTAGGAGGATGAGATGATGCTTTAACAAAGCTTGTCTTTTTAAGATTACTCATCTTCCTAGGATTATAGCCAATTCCATTTTTGTTCAATGAGCTACGTTGGCTATCAATGATCTCATTAAGTGTGATCTTACTCTTCATAAACTTAGAAAGCGTAATTTTCAAATCAGTATTTTCAAGGGTGAGATCCGTTTTTAATTCTCTCAAAATGATGATTTCCTTTTGTAAGCTACTTGAGTTATTTTGTAAAATATTATGCTCACATTTGCAATCCTCAAGTTCTTTTCTAAGAGAGGCATCATCACTAGATGTCTTACTCATCATGCATTTGTTTTCATTTTTCAATAAGTCAATCTTATGCATGGCATCTAGCTTTTCTTGTTCTAACTTCTTCAATTCCTTACATGAAGTATAATATTTCTTTTTAAGGAACTTGAAATCTTTAGCTAAGGAATGATAAGCTTCAAAAAGTTCATCAAAAGCTAACTCATCATTTACCTCATGATCTTCTTCCTCGTCCCCGATGGCCATTAGACAAATATTTGCCTTTTCTTGCTCTTTTTCATTGGAGGAAGAATCATTATCGCTTTCACTCCAAGTTGCCACCAAGCCTTTCTTTTTCTTGAAATTTTTCTTTGTTGGCTTCTTGAGTCGAGGGCAATCGGGCTTGTAGTGTCCGGGTTTTCTACACTCATAACATATAATGTTATTTGAATTAGATGAGGTAGAATTTGATTTTTCACCTTCGGAGGTTTTCTTCTTGAAATTCTTCTTTCCTCCTTGGCGATTGAGCATTCTTTTGATTTGTCTTGTAATTGATGCCAATTCCTTATCGCTCGATTCCGATTCTTCATCACTTGAACTTGATGAATCTTGGTATGATGACTTGAATGCAACCGATTTGTCTTTCTTCTCTCCTTTATTGTTGCTCTTATTCAAGTTCATCTCATAGGTCATGAGTGAACCCATGAGCTCATCAAGTGATAGCTTAGAGAGGTCTTTGGCTTCTTCAATCGCTGTCACCTTTGGATCCCATGCTTTAGGTAGACACCTAAGTATCTTTCTCACAATTTCATCATTAGCATAAGATTTTCCAAGAGATTGAAGCATATTTAAAATATTATTGAAACGTGTAAACATTTCACTAATGGACTCATTATCCTTCATGCTAAATAATTCATAATCATGAACAAGCATACTTATCCTAGTTTCCTTAATTCGATTGGTTCCCTCATATGTAATTTCAAGTTTCTCCCATATTTCCTTAGCTGATTTACAACTTGAAATTCTACTAAATTCATTAGGTCTCAATGCATAAATAAGAAAGCATTTGGCTTTAGCATTGGTTTCCAATTTCTTTAAGTCGGATGGAGTGAACTCACTTTTATGTTTGGGTACTTCTTTTCCTTCATGCATTTTACTAGGAATAAATGGTTCATCCTCAATAGTAAGCCAAGCTTCATAGTCTAAGGATTGGATAAAAATTTCCATCCTAGTCTTCCAATAATTGTAATTTTCTCCATCAAAGTAGGGAGGCCTATTGGTAGATTGTCCTTGTGGGTTTTCCATCTATACCTAGGATCCTCTAAGGTCGTTAAACCTCGAATATAGAGACGAGGCTCTGATACCAATTGATGGTCCAAGAGGGGGGGTGAATTGGACTCTTTTGCGGAAATACAATAGATGAAAACCAAGTTAAAATGCTAGAAGACTAGTATGCTTGTTTAGATATGAAAACTATAAGTAAAGCATGCAATGAAGGATGAGAGAAAGAGTTAGGAGACTTGCACCAGATTTTATAGTGGTTCGGCAAACCTTGCCTACGTCCACTCTCTCAAGGCTCTCCTTGAGGTTCCACTACTTGTAATCTTCCCTTACAAGTTTTTCCACCAAGCTTCCGGGTGCTTGGCAACCTTACAAATCCTCCAACAACTGCTGGAGCTCCCCCTCAAGCTTACGGGTGCTTGAGAACCTTACAAATCACTCCAAGCTCTCTCTTGGATATTTCTCTCAAAGTCTACTTCACACTTGAAGTAGTTTTACAAAGGTTAAAGCTCTCAAAAGAATATTAAAACTTGTTACAATGTAAACTAATATCTCCCTTAGTCTTATCCCAAGTTTGCTGCATCTTCTCATATATACTTGAGCTTTAGGGCCTCAAAAAATAGCTTCCAACGGCTATTTTCGGTTTCTGCAACGGCTCTTTAACGGCTAGTTTTTGGGCTCACGGTCGATCCATGCATCGTCCGTCACGCCTCACGGTCGACCGTCGCATCGTCCGTCATGCTCTGTCAAGAAAAAAGCTTCCCACGGTCGATGCACCGATCAACCGTCGCACCTTATTTTTCTTCAAAACAGCCTCACGGTCGATCCACGGATCGACCGTCACACCTCACTGTCGATCCACGGATCGACCGTCGCATCTCACGGATGCATCCGCGGATCATCCGTGAGCTCCACGGATGCATCCGCGCATCATCCGTGAGCTCCACGGATGCATCCGCGCATCATCCGTGAGCTCCACGGATGCATCCGCGCATCATCCGTGAGCTCCCCGGATGCATCCGCGCATCATCCGTCAACTCCCCGGATGCATTCGCGCATCATCCGTCAACCCAATAATAACTCAAATATGAAAGTTAAAGCTTGTTATCAACATATATTTTATCACATATATATTTTAATATTTAAGAAAATATTGGCATCATCAAAACATAATCAAAACGTCATTAGGGCTAACAATCTCCCCCTTTTTGATGATGACAATCTATTTATATGTGATGATAAAATATCTATTGCTCCCCCTAAATCTATGCATCCATTTCTTTGATAAAAGATGTTCTAAGATGAATACTAAGGATGCACACCATTCGTATGATATAGAAAAGTTCTATCCATGATATTATGAAAAGATAATTTATCTTTTAGTATAATTTCTTCTTTAACTAATATCATGAATGGTAGCAATAGATCACATTACAACTTTTTCTCCCCCTATGGCATCATCAAAAAGTGGGGATGGGGCGAGAAAAATAAGTTGATCACAAATGGAGCCTTGATATCAAATCAATGAAAATATTCATGATACTAAAAGAAGTAGGGGATATATATATATATTTTAAAAGAAGTAGAAGATGGCACCCAGCCCATCTGGCCCGCAACCAAGGCCTGCAGCACCACAGCAACCAACAGGAGTCACCTGACACACTCTAGGACACTAGTGTCGCGCCCCGACCCGCAGAGCGCACCCGGGCCGGGACACGAGGGGGGAAAAACGAACACCACAACCACTAGCCTCAACTGGCGAAAACAGTTGAGACTAAGGCCCAGCTGGCGGAAACAGCTGGACAGCACAGAGAAAGAGCGGAAGCAAGCTACTAAACCACAGCTATTAACATTTATTACAAAAACGGTAATAAAAGAGTTAACAGAGTTTAGTACAACAAACCACAAGGGATCAACAGTCCCCAAAAAGAAACTGCAACACCTACCGGGGTCTCCGCGAAGGCACACACGAACCCATCCTGACCCTCAGACATGGTCAGGATCCGGCCCGCTGCCACGAGACGACCGAGGGGGTAACACTGGGACAGAGCGGCCACCTGCACCTGCAACAAACACAGTCCAGGTAGGCATGAGCAACAGCTCAGCAGGGTCCTACTCTACAACTCCCACACACACAAGGGTAAAGCAACCGGACACACTCTGATGCCAAATACCGAGGCTTGCCAAGGATCCCACAATCCCATCAATAACCCGAAGGGTTCCTGTCCTAGGTGCGTATCTCCGATAACGCCACTGCTCAGGGGTGGGCCACTCCGACATTCCCTGACACAGGGTGGACACGACGCAACCAGTAGGACCCCCTTCTCCAAGCGGGATCTCCGCACTTGGCGGAACAACCGAAGTTAAGACTACCATCACTCGGTACTCTAAGCAGCAGAGTCAACACCCACCCAACCTATCCTAGCATGTCTAATGCACAGGAAAAAGGGCAGGATAAGTATGATAAAGCTGTAAACAAACAACACAGCAAGGGCACACCTTCGGCCCATTTATACTAAACACTCCCGAGGGTCATGACTCCCTCGGTTCACCACAAAGCGGTAAGGGCATACCGACAGCCCATTTATTCTACACACCTGGGAGGCATCACCCTCCCAGTTCAACCACAAAGCGATGAGCATTCATACATAAATCATTACAGGATAAACCCCGAGGGTAAAACCGTAAAAAGTCACTTGCATGCGAAGCCCCGCGGGCAAAACTTTTGAAAACCCTCTCTGCTACTGAAGGATCGATCCTCACCAAGGGAAGGATCGATCATCCAAGCAACAGTGAGCTTCCCTCGCTGTCGAGCCAAAGAAGATCGATCATTCCTCCCAGGGAGATCGATCTCTTTGGTGACAGATGACACCCTTCCAGTCGCACCAGGGAAGATCGATCCTTCCTCCCAGGAAGATCGATCATTCTCGGGACGAAGGGTAACCATGCTTACCCAGGCCCCATGATCGATCTCCTCCCATAAGAAGATCGATCATGTGCTGGGCGCAGCAAGCCCACACCAGAGGACCGATCCTTCCTCCCAGAAGGATCGATCACCCAAAGATGGGTTCCGGCGTGCTTCCGGCCGGAGAACCGCCGGAAAACACAACCAAACCCCACCAAACTTGGTGGGTTGGTAGATCTGAGTACAACGAGGCT
This sequence comes from Narthecium ossifragum, assembly GCA_963920575.1. Lineage (NCBI taxonomy): Eukaryota > Viridiplantae > Streptophyta > Magnoliopsida > Dioscoreales > Nartheciaceae > Narthecium > Narthecium ossifragum. The sequence continues at coordinate 27,820,230 of OY986965.1, forward strand.
ACTCAAGGCCTCAAAACCGGAAAAGAACAACTCCACAAGGAGATCTAAGCAAAACAAAACCCGGATACAAAACCCTCAAACAGCCGGAGTTTAGAAGAAGACCCTACCTCCTCAGAGCAGCTTCGATCCACGAAGACTAGCCACGGATCTTCCTCGCCTCGCCATGAACCCAACGAGCCTTCAAGCTCCAGGAGAGGTGGCCGGAGGAGGAAGAACGGAGGAGAGAAAGGAGCGGTCGGAACAGGGGAAGAAGCAGAGCATTCGCGGGAAAGAAGAAGAAGAGGGGAAGGAAGGAGGGGGAGGGGAAGGGGGTAAGGCCGGGGAAAGCCGGAGAAACCGCGGGAAAGGCAAAGGAGGGGAGCAAAAGTCTCCCCTCCCCTGACAGGGGAAGCGACGGCCACCGCGGTGGCCGTCCTTCGAAAGCCACCGACAAAGACTTCCAGGCACACGTAGGATCGATCATCCTTGCATGCATGATCGATCCTGCTAGCAACAGGATCAATCTTCACCCCAAGGTGATCGATCTTCTGTGCCCTGAAAGGCAAACTTGGGCAGGGACCCAGGCCCAAGCCCAGAACCCCCAACCTCGGGTTCACCTAACCTTTCTAAACAAACACAAGTATCAAACAAGGTCTGTGTGTGCTCAACCAGTGTGAAACGACCGCCAAGGCGCAATTTCCCAAATTGCCCTTGGGGTAAACAACAAGCCGAAGGGATGGAGGGACGGGTCCTCACACTAGTGTACACCCACCTATCCTAGTATACTGCCCAAGTATGGTCTGGCTAGTATGGGTAAGTCTTACACGCACAGTCGCCGCGTCTGGCCGTCAATGCTCGCCCATATCCCTATAGACTCTATACCCAGCCACAGTATACTAGTATAGATACAACATCCTATACTAGCCTACTGGTCCTAGTATGGTCTGGCTAGTCTGGGTAAGTCTTACATGCACAGTCGCCGCGTTCGGCCGTCAATGCTCGCACATACCCCTATAGACTCTATACAGGCCTCAGTATACTAGTATAGGCAACACACTTTCAAGTCAGATCAAAACCTCGAGTCAAGTCAAAGTCCTTGATCGACATACGGAGATCAAAATCCATCCGTCAACTCGTCGACATATCCCCTAGACTCTGACTAGTCTAGCTACAGGACATGACTAGACTCAACCACAATCCCTGTCCTAAGACAGCCTGACATTCCTAGCATGTATGCATAAATCATATATAATAAGAAACAAATATAATGGTTCATAAGTTCTCATATGTGCATACAATATAGGAAAAGCTTGGCATAACATCACATAGCATGATTAAGCAAGTACAGGGCTCAACTAGCCCAACACATCATAACCTTATCATGGTATATATATAGCATCACATATACACATACATACATCACCAGTCACACAGATTTCATATCATCATAAGAAACACAACATATAACAAACAATTATACAATTCATAGTAGGAGGTAACTCCTACCTCAAAAGAACAGTCAATGCGCTCCTTAAGTCCGGGGGTCCACACCCTGCTCCGACCCATCACGGCCGCTCAACCGATCGCCTAAAGCACAAGAACACCGAAAGCGGTCAGGTAGAGCTAGGACGACCGATTGAAACAACCCAGAAAAAGACAAAGACGGGCGTCGGAAGGCTGCGCACAGGGTGCTGGCCAGCGCACCAAGGCAGTAGCTGCGCACGCGCATAGATTCGCCATCCTCCCCAGGAAGATCGCCAGAGCTTGCGCCGGAGCTCCGTCGGATCTCCAAACCAGGGTGCTCAAGCACCGAGAAGACAACTACCAGAGGAGGAGGGAAGCTACTAGCTGTCCCTGGCACAAGGTCTAGAGGGAGGTCGACAACCATGGCCAGAGAAAGGCCGGCCGAAACCTCATTGGAAAACATGGCGGGATGGAGGAACAGGGGCCTCCCGACCAAAAACAAAGCCAAAGAAGGGGTCGGAGAGATGCCTTGGACCGCTGGGGTTCTTCCTCCGGCGCTGCAGTCGCCAGGGGAAAACCCCCAACGCCGTCCCCGGCATCATCTCCGACAACCCGACGCCGCAAAACCACCAAGACCACCCAAAAAATCACCGAAAAAACGCACCAAGAGAAGAGATCGAAGGGGAAAGGGGACAAGAGCTCACCTGAGCCAAGAAAGAATTGAAATCCGGCGAGGTATCCGCCGGATCTACCCTTTTTTTCCGACGAGTTCCACCTCTCCTCCCGATTTCTTCCTCCTTTCTTCTCTTCCTTCTCCGGCGTCGGCGATCTCTCTTCCTCCTTCCACTCCCTCTCCCTTTCCCCCCAATTTCTCTCTCCCGTTCTCTCTCTCGGATCACTCTCTGGATCTCTCTCTCTCACTCGCCTGGTTCAAATGAGGTAAGGGTGTAGAGAGAGAGAAAAAAGATCGGGGAGAAGAAGAAAAGAAGTGGGGGTAGGTGGGGATTCTTGCAGAAAACCCCCCACAAGACTCCAAATTACGCAAAAACCCTCTAGTTTTGCAAAAAACCCTCTAGTTTTGCAAAAAACCCCAGCAATCTTACATTTAGGCCCTTACATGCTATGTATTTGCAATGAAGTTCATATGGCTACTTGTTTTGTACTCGGTGTTCTAGGTTATCATCGGGCGTGTGCAATTTATATATTTCCTTTACCTTCTTATTGATACATGTTATGCATATATATATCTTCTTATTCTATCTGATAATGTTGCAATTTGGTCTCAATTATTTCTTTTTTTCTGAATACATAGTTGACAGTTACATATTGTGATAGTTGTGATCGATGTTTATTTCCAATGCCATGCCATTAATCCTTTATGGGAGGTCGGAAAGGATTACTTCTTTATTTGCAGTTTCTATACCTTATTGTTCATGAGTATTCCCATGGTAATCTCATGCATATATCATTGATGGGATCTACGTACATCTTCTAGATTGGAAGATAGGAGGTAGAAGAGTGGTAGGCTTTGAACATGGGTAATAGGGTTCTATTTAAAAAGGTGTATATTATTAGAATTACATAGTAATTTTACGGTGATACATGTTTCTCTTTTTAAATGCAGGTGGCCAATTCTCTCCTATCACTTACTAGTTACTACATGAAGATTATTTGACTAAAGCCTTGGTCTATCTCAAGTGGCAAGACCGAACCACCCTCAATCTATATTAACCATGGGATGGCACCGGCTGCCCAACCGGATTCACACTGCACTTCCTTTTCTTCGACGTATTGTTGGCCTACAAGCCTTCCACATCCATGCCTCACTCGAAACTTCCTCTTCCCATGCAGTAGCTGCGGCCGCCGTGACTGCGGGCGTAGGATACCAATGACGGCGGTCGTTTTAGCTTTTACCAACGCTTTTGGCCTCAAAATTTATCATTCGTGAAGGATCTATACCAGCGCTTTTACCCATGCAATACCTGCGAGCGACGCGACGCGACCGCTCGCATAGATAACACTGCACCAACAGCCGAAATATGTTACCAGCGGTCACAAAAACCGTTGGCATATGCTATACCGACGCCGTCAGAACCAGCAGTTGCCGACCGTTTAGCCATGCCAGTGGCCGTTTTCTATGTATACCAATGATTCCGGCCGCTGGCTCAGGCCGTTTCTATTTTAGTGACCACGCCAAAGCCTTCGCATACAATTCCACGCGTTTCCAGAGTTGTTGGGATGCTAATAATAGTATACAGACCATTTTCGCTGCTTCGCACATGGTTTGGCCGTCGTAATCAAAATCCTCACATTGAGACAAATCTACGTATCTTTCTCCTTCAAGTTCTCCTGTTATCAATCCATAAGAAAAATACATGAAAATAAGCAGTTCTTCACCATATTTACATAAAGAAAATGGTCTATACCGGCAAGTAGGTAAGACTATAGAGCCGATCGACTATAATTAATTAAGCTATAGAGATCTTAGGAAGATCACATACCTTACCTAAAGAGCCGATCGACTATAATTAATTAAGCTATAGAGATCTTAAGAAGATCACATACCTACTAGCTGGATGAATGATATATATGAACAAGTCAAATAAGTTTCTTGGAAAAGAAGTCGTGTCAGAATTACGAAGAAACAAAACTTGAGATTGTTCATCTCATCATGTGCGCGCAGATCTTTGCGTGCGAAACATAATTTTTTTGTGAAAATGTTCACAATTCCGTATAACCCTCCTTCCTTCACGGTAAAGCATTCACATGATCTTGGTGACAATGTTAAACTATGCAACCACTTGGGTAGCACCCAAGAATGCTATAGAATAAGACATAATCATGCCCATGTTCACCATATATAGAACGGCTAACTTCTGATAGTTTGTATCGGCAGCTAATTAATGCATGTTAAAGTGCACTTCTCTTTCTTAAGCTCCAATCAGTATGGCTAATTAACTTCATTAGTCGAACATTATAATTAAGAATGATGAAATGTTGGGTCAGCATCTTAAGATGAAAGAACATAACGTACAGGCATGTTTTCGCATATATTGGGCAGCTCATAGTACGCATGCATCACTCAAGGTCTCCATGATCATCTCATTGGAAGGTCAACTACTCTTCTCTATAGCTTCTCTCAGAATCTTAGAATACATCTTCTGGAATTCTGGAAACCTGTTAATATGAACAGCAACTTCCTCTTAAGTAGGACGCCATGAAAATTAATTATATAGGTAATTAAGCCAAGGCTACAGCTGCCATGAAGCTGCATGGAATCACAGTCGATCTTTCCACCCTTATATATAGTGCAGGCTGCGCTCGGTTCTTCACCAAGTAAAACACACACCCATCACCTCATTACTTGAGTAATGGGTTCTTCACCCATGGCCCTTGCCTCTGTGTCCCTAGTGCTCCTCCTCTTAGTTGGGAGCTCATCTGCCCAGCTCTCACCTACTTTCTACTTCACTTCATGTCCCCTTCTCCTTCCTATTGCGCAGCTCGTTGTCGGAGCTGCTATCCTTAAAGAGCCGAGGATGGGTGCGTCTCTTCTGCGCCTCGAGTTCCATGACTGCTTCGTCAATGTGATCCTCCTCATTGCAAATCTTGTTCGAATTTGCTCATCATTTTAGAGTTTTGAACAGTTAAACTTATTCTCACACGTTCACGCATGCATGGGCTTTTGGGTTTTAATCAACAGGGTTGTGATGGGTCCGTACTCCTGGATGACACTGCAAACTTCACAGGCGAGAAGAATGCATTCCCGAACAGGAACTCATTGAGAGGGTTCGATGTCATAGACAACATCAAGGCAGCAGTTGAGCTGGCCTGCCCTGGAGTGGTTTCGTGTGCTGATATTGTGGTTATTGCTGGAAGAAACTCTGTCGTCCAAGTAAGTCTAGACTATATATAATACGTACTTTGTCTCCAGCTGCCAAGCAAAGTGCTCACCGGAGATCCGACACATCGACCAAGCCACACCATCAGCAAAACTCATCATTTTCTATTAACTTAAGCTTTTAGGTTGGAATGTTAGAATACAACAATGACTATATATCAATGGATGTGATGCAGCTTGGAGGCCCCAGCTGGACCGTGAAGCTGGGCAGGAGGGACGCGAGGACGGCGGACCAGTCTGCAGCCAATATCAACCTCCCTTCACCAGCCTCTAGCCTGAGCACTCTCATCGCTAAGTTCGCAGCTCAGGGTCTCTCCGTCAAGGACATGATCGCTCTCTCGGGTATATATGAAACATTGCTGTCGTAGCAAAAACAGCTGAATACTTAAAATGTACAGATACCTAGCTTGATATCATCTTAATTTATATCTTCTTCAAACGCGCGCAGGGGCACATACCATTGGTCAAGCAAAGTGCAGCTCCTTCAGAGATCACATCTATAACGATACAGACATCGATGCTTCCTTTGCAAATACGAGGCAAGCTAACTGCCCAAGTGGAGCTGGCCCCGGCGACAGCAACTTGGCTCCTCTTGATCTCTCGACGCCCACCATCTTCGACAACAGCTACTACAAGTTGCTCCTCACCAACAAGGGCCTTCTCCACTCAGACCAAGAGCTGTTCAACAGTGGCTCTGCTGACTCCCAGGTTCAGATCTATGCCAAGGATTATACGACCTTCAACGAGGACTTTGTTACGGCGATGATCAACATGGAAGCCATTAGCCCCTTGACAGGGACCAATGGAGAGATCAGGAAGAACTGCCGCAGGATTAACTAAGGGGTTAATTAATTAAGCCCTTATGTAGCAAGAATAAGCTTCTCTAAGCATTCTTAATTATCGTCAAAAAAAAAATGGTTTGAATCTGTTTTCCTGTGGGTTTCTTGTGTTGAGAATGATCCATCTATCAGCCAGAGCCAGTATAGGATCTCCATGTCACTGTCTCGTGTAGACTGGTTCTTATTTTTTATCTTTATTTGTAACCATTTTATATATCGTTATGTAGTGCATGATAAGAAACTCAGGAAGAATTTGAGCTGAGATTAATTATCTCATCCTTATTTTCTAAAACTTGTTAAGATTGTGTTGATTCCGAGGCAATATTAATCCACATGTAATTGATTGTTGACATGCAGGTTATATGGATGATTAAATAGGACATCACTTTCCATCAGTGAAATCAGAGCTCCAACCCTGACTTCCCTCAGACCATTTCTTTTAAACATTTTGGATACTTATTAGTGCAAGAAGTGTTTTCGAGGCTTCTCTTGAGCGTGGTTTTGGAAATTGAAAATCTAAGGTTCAAAGATGAAGATTTTGAAATTGCACATAAAACAACATGCACATGATTGCCTTATCGTCACTACGAGCGAGCT